>CM053584.1:105826763-105845142 GCA_028627135.1 Pseudochirops cupreus
TGTTTGTAGCATTTTTATCATATGGTAGATTCCATCCATTCACTATACTTTTCTAACTGAGTTGTCCTACATGCAAGTACATGTTTTTAATGTTGTCTGTCTTCTGTGCTGTTCCTGTAAGTTTGCTATTAAAATACATTAAACTACACCTGCTCTTGGTCTTGATTTTTCAACCGCATATCTATGTCCATATATACACATATATATATATAAACATATATTTAAATTCATTCCTTGAAATTGTAATCAAAATACTACTGCATGTTTGAAGATTTCAAATCTCTTTTGAAGGGATTTTAATGTTTAGCCTGTATTTGAACCCTGAAAAACAAAAGTGTGTCAAATTCATTTTCTAAAAATAAATTAGTGTTTTGGGGATAGAAAGTTTGTACGTTAGCCAGGAAAGAAAACTGGAACCACTTAATTTTCCACTTTTCCAATAATTGGTTTATTTCATTTAGCAAATGGTGATTGGTACATGCCAGTAATTCTGATTGATCATTACTTTTGGTTAGTATGGTTAGAACCTTAATCATTGAAGGCAAATTGAATAGCAGTAGGGTTTGAATTCTTAAATGTAAAAATCGGTGTAGAGCAACTATGAAAGGCTATGAGGGTACATCTTAAGGCTGAATACCAAATTCTGACTTAAGGTGCACATTGATGTGATTTAGAATTTGAAAAAGGACCTTTGAGGTTATTTAGTCCAACTCCTTTTTTTTTCAGAAGAGGAATTGGGGCCCAGAAAGTTTAGGTGACCACTTGGACTAAGTAGGTAACATAGGTAATAGAACCGGGACGTGAACCCAGGTCCTTTGCCTCTATATTCAGCAAGCTCTTTGCACTAAATCCCCAAATAACATTTAATTATTTACATTGTTAATCTTTTGAGTATTTTCTGATAGAGCATAATTATTTGGTGGTAGCTTAATATTGTATGCTTCAAGTTGAAATTACTTGGGGGGTAATTTGTCACAATTACATAAGGATTTTATAAATAAAGCAATTTGAGATAGCTTTGATAGTCCATTTGAGTTTGTAACTAGTCACCTAAGTTTACTTGCATATAAATAACCATGTACTTTTTACATATTTCATTCAGCATTTCAAGTGAGAAGTACTTGTTTCTCTAGATTTTATTACATGGTTAAACTACTTTGAAGAGAAGTATAAAGCATGATAATTTTTAAAATTAGAATTTAGTTGCCAATATGGCAAAGCAGCTTGACGATAAATACCTCAAATATTAAGATTACAGTTTATTTCCAGTCCTAAAATATAAGGCTCATGTAAGGTACGAGGTTTCACAAATCATAAAGCATTATATAAATGATAGCCATTATACAAGTGTGCTTTGTACTGAAAAATGTTCAGTTCTGAAATTATAAATGCATTAGGAACTTAATTGATAGTCACTCTCCTATAAAACAAAGTAAAATTGGGTTGGAGAGCATAGGACAGGGAGGCTAGAGGTGAGATCAATTACTATCAAAGCTACAACCTTGATACAAATTCTTAGAATTGAGCATTCATTAAGGAAAAAAAATGATTTACAATTCTTTTATGTTAAAGGTTTTACGAAACAAATTCAGACCTTGAAGAGACTTTAAAAGATGTGCTTATTTTATAGTGTATACCCTTAAATTACCAAGTCATAGTAAAAGCTTAAACATGTTTACATGGAGTCACGAGGCAATGATCTGTTTCTTCTTTCTTAAGACTTAAGGTATTTTACTATTTTGGGTGGTTATACAGTAATATATTTTATTTTCGACTGTTAGCAAAATCCACGTATGTTGAAGTTAATCTTGTATCTTAAGAAACAATAAATTCCTTCCCTGCTATACTGAGTTGAGATATTTAAACTTTGAAATCTCAATTCTTAGAAGCACTTTGAGACACTGGCTGTTACACAGGTTAGAAACTTGGGATGAGACAAGGTCAGTAATTGTGTGATATCTTAACTCTTACCCTTTGTCTTTTAATTTCTTCATTTTTTGAAATTTAGATGGTCATTTTACCTCAAAAGGCTGGAATGATGAATGATGGCATATACTTTATAATGACAAGTTACAAAAGATACTTAAGACCTTGGTTTTATTATGCAGTATCTACTCAATTTACAATATGATCCACGTATATTTGCTAATAGGCAAAAGGAGATTTGGTACGTATTCAACACTGAATACCAAAAATGTCCTTTAGCAGAAGTTGGCATTATGGTTACTGAGGTAACTATGGTTAACTATCCAAACCAAACAATACTAGTGAGACTGAAAATTAAGACAGAAATTTGCTTCGCCAAAGGGATGGGTTGGAAAAGTGGACTCAAGGCATGGTTTCAAAATGGTAATGTGAGATGAAACTTCCTTCTAGGCAAAATGCTAGGAAAGGCTCTGCCTTTAGAGCCCAGAATCAGTCCCAGGTTTAGTGGGAAGGAATAGAGAAGTTGAGGATGTTGGAGGGCATGTAACATATTTGGGAATATCTGAAAAGTGATCCAAGCAAGAGGAGAAAAGCTAACCTTAAATGCCAAAGATATGATTAACTTCAAGCAAATTTTGCTTTGTGGTAAATTATTATAAGTAATGACCCTCCTGGTTTAATAGTTAACTGAAAATGCCTGTCATTTATAAAGCACTTTATACTTCTCAAAACATACTTGCATTTGTTATCCCATTTGGTCCTCACAAAAACCCTCTGAGGTAGTTGAGTTAGGTGATGGGTCCTTATTTAACTGCTAGAGGAAACAGGCTTAGAGTACTTATGTAACTTGTAAAAATGACAAAAATTAATACATCCAGGTTCTCCGATATCAAAAAACCCACCATACCATGAGGCCTCTCATTTTAATTATCTCTTAATTGGGATGTATGAAAGAGTTCTAAAACTGAAAATTATCCAGCTTCACCATAAAACTTTCCCTTTGAGAGTTTCATAATTCCTGACACTCATTCTCTACCCCCCCCATCTACTTTTTTTTATCTATCAGAGGCTTAATAGAAATTTTGCAGATCTAGATCTGTACAATGGATTCAAATACTGTGTGATAGACATGCCTACTCACCTTACACATTCCTTCAATTTCTCCATGCCACAAACTGTGAGTGATACTGTAACAGTAATTATGGTTTTCTAAAGTCTAAGAGGAATGACAACATAGTTGTAGTTAATGTCAAATTCAATTTGTTACGGTTTTCTTTTGTGGTTAGGAGAGAGGTTGAGAATTAGGCTATAAGTGGGTAACCCAAGGAATGATGGCTTAATTTTATCTAGTCAGTGGGTGACCAGAAGTGAGTTGCAGCCCAAAGAGCATTACACCTCTGGGCTTCGGGGGCCATCCTAACCAGAGCTGTGGAGGTTTGTTAAAGGAATTGAAGAGCTGTAGACTAGGTTCTGTTTTATAATTCATTTAGTCCTAAGATTTCTTCGCTGTAGAAGATGGATATGGAGCTGGAAGGGACCTTAGAGGTTATCTGATCCATCCTTTTCATCTTACAGGTGTGTGGTTCTCACTACGCACAGAGGTAGCATGATTGGAAAGAATACTAGATCTGGGTTTGAATTCTAGCTGCCACACTAGCTATGTGAGCATGGGTAAATCATCTGTCTGAGCCTTCGTTTCCTCATCTGTAAAATGGAGATTGTAATACCCAGCCTAAGAAAAATACTTTAGGGTTGTATAAATATGAGCTACCCCATGGCATAGCAGACAAACTAGATGAAATGATTTGCTCAAGGTCATAGTAATTGCCATAATTAGCCTGCTTCTCAGTTAAATGCCTTTTGAAAACTACAGTTTTCAACATTTTTATTAATGACTTGGAGGAAGACATGGGCATGCTTATTAAATTTCTAGATGATAGAGCTGAAGGTGTCCATATAATAAAAAGAATTCACATTTATGTAGTCCATTGAGGTTTTAGAAATTGCTTTCTTTGCTTGTGATACTAAGACTGTAAGTATTATATCCCTATTTTGGAGATGAAGACGCCGATTCAAAGAGGAAATTGACTTCTTGGGTCATGTTGCTAGGAAATGTCAGAGCCTGAACTTGAACCATTTTCTCCTGACATCTAAGTCTAGAACTCTCTACTTTGTCATGCTAACATGTTAGGGATAGCTAATTTACTGTACAACAGAATGAAAATCTAAAAATATTAATGGGCAGAGCACAATGAAATCTAATAAGGGTAAATGTAAAGTCCTAAGTTTATTTGACAGACAGTTGGTATAGATTCTAGGCCTCAAAACCAGAAAAACCCAGGTCAGTGCCTGCTTCATACATGTCATACAACCCCAAACAAGTTATTTAATCTTAGTGTGCTAGGTAACTTTCTGAGATTATAAATAGCACAGCAGGTACTGATCTGCATTTATAGAGGGAAGATACTCTTTAAGAATTCTCTACACAAAAGGAATCACAAGTCCAGAATTCACACCACTCCATACTCCTCCACACCTCCTACCTTTAGCCCCTCAAAGAGAAAGGAATAGCTGTGGAGACATGGCTAGAAACTTCATATGGAAGGGAGCTGTTGACATTTAACAACATGAGTCAATAGTGGGTTGTGGCTTCCAAGAAGTAGATGGCTAGGTGGTGTAATGGATAGGCTGCTGGACTTTAAGCCAAAAAGACCTGTGTTCAAATCCTATCTCCCTACCTTGGGCAAGTCACTTGACCTTAGTTGACATTCAGTTTCTTCATCTGTAAAATGAGAATAATAGCACCTTTATGAGACTGAATCTAGCTAATAGAGTATTAACTCACCTAGTTAATGTATTTTTAAAATAATCATAGCTAGCATTTAAATAGCACTTTAAAAATCAATTTTGTCTTCACACCTCTGGGAAACAGGTGCTATCATTATCCCCATTTTGTAGATGAAGAAACTGAGGCTTCCCAGGATCGCCCAGCTACTAAATTCCTAAGGCTGGATTTGGACTTAGGTCTTCCTGATTCCGTGTCAAGTATCCCATCCACTGTATCAACTATTTGTGCTCCAAGCAGCGATCTTAGTCTATAAATTACAGAGAAGATGCATAGGACCTGAATTGGTGGAGGAAGTTCTCTCACTTGGGAGTTCTCCACATCAATGAAATCACAAGTCTAATCCCTACCCTTTGTTAAAAAAATTAATTTTAATATTTTTCCTAATTATATGTAAAAACAATTTTTTCTTTTTTTCTTTTTAATTTTGAGTTCCAAACTCCCTACTCTCTCTCCTCATTGAGAAGGCAAGCAATTTGATCCAGTTTATAGGTACAGTCATACAAAACATTTTCATGTTAGTCATGATGTGAAAGAAAGAGAACCCCAAGGTAAATAAAGTTTTTTTAAAAAGTATATTTTAATCTGCTTTCAGATTCCATCAGTTCTTTCTCTTGATGTAGATCACATTTTTCATCATAAATTCTTCATATTCATGATAGATTATTGCTGAGAATAGCTGTCATTCATAGTTGGTCATTACATTGTCTTGCTATTACTGTGTACGGTGTTCTAGTTCTCCTCACTTTGCATCAATTCATGTAAGTCCAGTTTCTTCTGAAAGCATCCTGCTCATTTCTTATAGCACAACAGTATTCCAACACAATCATCACTGTTTAGCCATTCCCCAAATGATTGACATCCCATTAATTTCCAATTCTTTGTCACCACAAAGAGCTACCTTAAATATTTTTGTACATATAGATCTTTTTCCTTTTTAGAAAAAATTGCTCTGGGATACAGACCTAGTAGTGGTATTGCTGGATCAAAGAGTATGTATAGTAAATTTTATGCCCTTTGGACATAGTTCCAAATTGCTCTCCAGAATGGTTGGATCAGTTCACAACTCTATCAGCAGTACATTAGTGTTCTGATTTTTCCACATCCCCTGCAACGTGTCATTTTCCTTTTTTTGTCATATTAACCAATCTGATAGGTATGAGGTGATAACTTTGGAATTGTTTTAATTTCCATTTCTCCAATCAATAATAATTTAGAACATTTCTTCATGTGACTATGGATAGTTTTGATTTCTCCATCTAAAAACTACCTGTTCATATCCTTTGACAATTTATCAACTGGGGAATGAATTGTATTCTTATAGATTTGACTATATATATATGTATATTTGAGAAATGAGGCCTCTGTTATAGAAATTTGCTATAAAAAATTCCCTCCCAGTTTTCTGATTTCCTTCTAATCTTTGCTACATTGTTTTGTTTGTGCAAAACCCTTTTAATTTAATGTAATCAAAATTATTCATTTTACATCCTGCAATGCTCTCTATCTCTTGTTTGCCCTAAATTCTTCCCTTATCTGTAGATCTGACAGGTAATCTATTCCATGCTCCCCTAATTTGCTTATGGTACCACTCTTTACGTCTAAATTACTCTGCTATACATCTGCTTCTGTTTTATGAGCAAGTTCATCCAATTTACATTCACAGTGATGGTTACTGTGTATTTCCCTCCATCTTACTTTCCCCCCCATTAATCTCTCTCTCTCTCTCTCTCTCTCTCTCTCTCTCTCTCTCTCTCTTTCTCTCTGTCTCTCCTTTCACCTGTCCCTCTTAAAGTGTTTTGTTTCTGACCACCACTTCTCCCAATCTGTTCTCCTTTCGATTGGTAACCCTACCACCACCCTTTTCTTATCCCCTTCCCCTTCTATTTCCCTGTAGGGTAAGGTAGATTTCTATACCCAGCTAAGTGAGTATGTTATTTCCTCTTTGAACCAATTTCTATTAAAGTAATGTTTAAGTTTTGCCCACCTCTTTCACATTTTCCCCTCCATTGTAAAAGCTCTTTCACTCCTCTTTTATGTGAGATAATTTACCCCATTCTACCTCTTCCTTCCCTCTTTTCCCAATGCATTACTCTCTCACCTTAATTTTATTTTTTTAGATACCATCCCATCATAGTCAACTCACACCCATGCCTTCTGTCTATGTAGACTCCTAAATCCCCTAATAATGATGATAGCTCTTAGGAGTTACAAGTATCTTCCCACATAGGAATGCAAACATTTTAACTTTATTGAATCCCTTATGATTTCTCTTTCCTGTCCTTTTCATGCTTCTTTTGAGTCTTGTATTTGAAAGTCAAAATTTCTATTCAGCTCTGGTTTTTTCATCAGGAATGCTTGAAAATCCTCTATTTCATTAAATGCCCATTTCTCCCCCTGAAGAATTATACTCGGTTTTGATGAGTAGGTGATTCTTAATTGTAACCCTCACTCTTCTGCCCTCCAGAATATCATATTCCAAGTCCTCCAGTCCTTTAATGTAGAAGCTGCTAAATTTTGTGTTTTCTTGAGTTGATTCTTTTTGGCTGCTTACCATATTTTTTCCTTGACCAAATTACTCTGGAATTAGGCTGTGATATTCCTGGGAGTTTTCAGGAGGTGATCAGTAGATTCTTTCATTTTCATTTCACCTCTGGTTGTAGTGTATCAGGACAGTTTTCTCTGATAATTTCTTGAAATATGATGGCTAGGCCCTTTTTTTTTATCATAGATTTCATGTGATCCAATCATTATTAAGTTATCTCTTCTCAATCTATTTTCCAGGTCAGTTGTTTTTCTATTGAGATATTTCACATTTTCTTCTAGTTTTTCATTCTTTTGATTTTGTGTTATTGTTTCTTGACGTCTCATGGAGTCATTAGTTTCCATTTGGTCTCGTCTGTTAAGTTTTTCTCTTCAGTGGATTTTTGTGCCTCTTTTGCCATTTGGTCTATTCTATTTTTTCTTTTTTCTTTTTCTTTTCTTTTCTTTGCTATGTGGAGGCGGGGAAGGTAGGGCAATTGGGGTTAAGTGACTTGCCCAAAGTCACATGGCTAGTGAAATGTGTCAAGTGTCTGAGGCCCTATTTGAACTCAGGTCCTCCTGACTCTAGGGCTGGTGCTCTATTCACTGCACCACCTAGCTGCCCCAAGTCTATTCTGTTTTTTAAAGTGTTATTTTCTTCAGTACTATTTTGTGCTTTATTTACCAAGCTGTTGACTCTTTTTTCATGATTTTCTTACATCACTACCATTCCCCTCTCCCCCCCCCCCCACTTTTCCTTTACTTCTCTTATTTGAATTCTAAAATCCTTTTTGAGCTCTTCCAGGAATTTTTTTTTAGGGGAGACAGGAGAACCTGAGACCAATTCACATTTTTCTTTGAGGCTTTTCATATAACAGTTTTGACATTGTTGTCATCTTCTGAGTCTGTGTTTTCATCTTCCCTGTCACCATAGGAATTTTCTATGGTCAGGTTCTTTTTTTGTTGTTAGTTCATTTTCCCAACCCATTTCTTAACTTTTAACTTTAGGTTACAGTTGGGTCTACTCCCAGGGTGGAAGGGGCACTGTCCCAAGTTTTTGGTGTTTTTATGCTGCTGTTTTCAGACCTAGTGCTGAGGATCTGTGAGGTTTTGGTTCTTCCAAGGTGGTATGACCTAAGGAGACATGTGGTCACTGCTCTGCTAACCTGTGTTCTGGTCTGTGAGCAACCACAAGCACTCTTTTCTACCCTGGAACTGTGATCAGAGTCCCCTCTCCTGCTAGTACTCCTCCTCACTGTGGCACTGTAACCTGCAATCACAAATGGGCAATACAACTGGGAGCATCCTGCTCCCACTGCCAACAAAGGGTCCCCTGTAATCTTCTTCTGACCAGTTTTCCAGTTCCCCTACTATCTGTGGACTGAGAGCTCCAGAAGCTGCTGCTGCTGCTGCTAATTCAGTCACCCCCAAGGCCTGCTGCTGACTTGCCAGGGTGAGTACTATGCCAGACTGCGTTCCACTCTAACCTGAGTGAGACAGACCTTTCCCACCAAACTTCTAAGTCTTGAACTGGAAAATTGTTTTACCTCATCCTTTTGTTGGTTCTGCTGCTTCAGAACCCATTTTGAGGAGTTATTTTAATGTTTGGAGGGGAATTTGGGAAAGCTCAGATGAGTCTATTCCTTTACTCTGCCATCTTGACTCCACCTCCTCCCTCACTCCCTACCACTTATTCAGAAAGAACTTCACCATATTATCATAGATCTAAATTTGGAAGGGACCTCAGAGAACACCTTGTCCAGAGATGAGGAGGAAGGCAATGCCAGGCAGGGGTGACAGCCAGATAGAATATGTGGAGAATATAAGCTCCTTGGGAGCAAGAACTTTTTCTTTTTAGTCTTTGAACTTAAACTTCCTAGACATTCGATAAATGGTTATTGAAATAGAACTGAATTACTTTATGCCAAGCATTGAACCACGGGATGCAAGAACCAAAAACCCCCAAACAATCCCTTCCCTCAAGGAACTTACATTCTACTAGTGAGGGTCTTCTCAGTGGCTATCAATGTTCCGAGTGACTTGCCTTTCATTTCCTTTCTTCATGTCTCCCCATTATTCCCTGTTTCATGACAAGTCTCATCTTAAAAATATCTCTTTCTTTTCTATTCTCTCTCTTCTTTCCCTATGAGACAATGGATAGTAATTTTCTGAACTTTACTTTCCTGATCTGTAAAAGGACAATCATACCTATATTACCCACCTTGTGGAATTATTGTGACGGTTAAATGAGATCACGTGTGTAAAACACTTTGTGCTATATAAATGTCAGCTATTATATTACTATAAATTTATTTTAAGATTTATAAAGCACTTTTCTCATAGTCCTGAGAAGTAGATGGTACCAACATTATCCTTATTAGAGTAAGAAACTGTCCCTCAGAGAATTTGAGTGACTCAGGATCACATAACTAGCAAGTGTAGCCCTTCTTTACAATAATAAATGTAACCCAAGTTCCAAAGCCCATTGGTTTGGGATTACCTCCTCATTGATGGAGATCAGTGCCCCACGTCTGTGTGAGGGGTAGGGTGGAGTTAGAAGAGAAGGAGAGATTCAGTCTCTTGTCTTCCTCAGAAGTCTCTTTAGTCTCTCTTCAGTTTTGTTTTCCTTGGTGGTTGCTTTGGCTGCTTCTGGCTTCCACCTTCAAGAGGGAAGATGGATAATGCCAATCCCACTTTAGGTTGCTGAAGGGAGAATAAGACCCTGAGAAGACGTCAACATGAAGAAAGCTAGCAGTCTCCATCATGTCCCTATCCCCAGCTTGATATATTACAGACTTTGGGGAATTTCTCCTTGGGTGAGATTTGGTATTCTTTTGGTTGAGGTGAGATATCTTGCTCCCAATGGGAGAGCTTCTTCATTCAGTATTGTCTGGTATATATTCTCATGTGTATACTTTCTCTGATTTCTGTTTTGCTGTCAGCTTAGATAAATGGGTTTTTTTTTGCTATTTGCTATGTATATTACATTATGGAACTGGTGTTAGGTAGGAAAGAGGTGAAGCCTTGGATATAGAGTTTGGAACCCTCCTTCCCCATTAAGAAATAGTGAAGTTTACTTTGAACCTTAAAATTATATCCCTTAGACTTGATGTTTAAAGGAGTAGGTAAGTGTAATTCTAGTCTAGCATGCCCTCTCTCTGAGAAGTGCAGAGTGGCCAAACTTCTGGTCACAACCTTCTGTTTCCCTTCCTGGGAGGAATCAAAGTCTCCCTTGGAGAGGGAATGGGGGCAAAGAGGCTAAAGCTGTCTGTTCTGCCTCCCAGTGCTACAATATACCTCACTGCCACATTTTGGGGACAGTTTCACTGCATAAAAATAATTATAGCTGACATCTGCGTCTGCAAAGAATGTTTTCATACATTATCTCATCTGCGTCTTACAACTCTATGAGAAAGACGCCACAGGCATTATTACCACATACAACTTGCCTAACCTTGTGCAAATTACTTTCTTTCTCTGAGCCTTAGTTTCCTCATCTGTAATGGGGTTGGGCTACCTGAGACCCTATTCAGTTCTAAATCTGTGTATGAGATCCCAGTTTTACAGTTGAGGAAACTGAGGTTCAAAGGGGCTAAATGACTTACCCATGGTTAAATAATTATAATGCCTCCAGTGCTGAAAAGAATTTCCTGCAACTCTTCTTTTGGAATTGCTTTCCATATATACTTAATTGGATAGAGAAATCTATCTTACCCTATAGGAAAGTAGGAGGGGAAGGGGATTAAAGAAGGGGGGATAGAAGGGAGGGCAGATTGGGGAGAGAGTACTCAGAAGCAAAACAGATTGACAGTGAGAAAGGAGAGAACAGAATGAATGGTGGGGGACAGGGAATAGAATGAAGGGAAATACAGGCAGCAATAGTAACTGTGAAAAAAGTTTTTGAAGCAAGTTTCTCTGATAAAAGCCTCATTTCTCAAACATGTAGAGAACTGAGTCAAAGAGCCATTCCTTAACTGACAAATCATCAAAAGATGGGAACAGTTTTCAGATGATGTAATCAAAGCTGTCTATAGCTATGTGAAAAAATGCTCTTATTGACTATTGATTAGAGAAATGCAAATTGAAACAATTCTGAAGTACAACCTCATACTTATTAGATTAGCTAATAGGACAGAAAAGGAAAATGACAAATGTTGGAGGGGATGTAGGAAAAAGAGATATTAATGCGCTGTTGGTAGAGTTGTGAACTGATTCAGTCATTCTGGAGAGCAATTTGGAACTATGCCCCAAAGGGCTATAAAGCCATGCATCCTCGTTGATGTAGCAACACCAGTACTAGGTCTGTATCCCAAAAGAGATAAAAAAAACAAAAAGGAAAAAGACATGAATGTCTAAAAATATTTATAGCAGCTCTTTTCTGGTGGCAAAGAATTGGAAATTAAGGGGATGTCCATCATTTAGGGAGTGGCTGAACAAATTATGGTATGTGATTATGATGGAATACTATTATGCTACAAGAAATGATGAGCAAGATGCTCTCAGAAGAACCTGGAAAGACTTGCATGGGCTGATGCAAAGTGAAATGTACTGTGTACAAAGTATCAGCGACGTTGCAAGACGATCAGTTTAGCTATTCTCAGCAGTACAATGATCCAAGACGCCTCTGAAGGGCTTATGATGAAAAATGCTGTCCATCCCCAGACGAAGAACCAACGGTGTCTGAATACAGATTGAAGCAGCTATTTTTTTTTTTACTTTATTTTTCTTGAGGGTTTTTTTTTTGGTCTATGTTTTCTTTCACAACATGACTAATATGGAAATGTTTTATATGACAACACATATATAACCTATATTGAATTGCTTGCCTTCTCTGTGAGACCACAGGGGGAGGGAGGAAGGAAGATAACTTGAAACTCAAAAGTTTTAAAAACATTAAAAAAATAAGCACTAAATAGAATTTCTTTCCAGACTAAGATGTCATAACAGGAAAATCAATCTCAATACTTGATGGTTATTCTTTGTTTTTTTTACTAGAAACAGTATTATGCAGTTTGGTTACTCACCTTATTCAGCAAGACGAGGTCTGAGTGACTTGATTATTTACAAAAATTAAATCCACCATCAAAGGACAACTATTAATTGTCAGAAAGGGTGCTCAAATGTACAACTGACTCAGAGAGTCATAGCATTTTAGAGCTTATAAGATACCTTAGAGATCATCTAGTCCAAGGGTTTTAACCTGTAGTCTATGAACTTGTTTTACAATATTTAGATAGTTGTATTTCAATATAATTTGTTTCCCTTATAATCTTTGTTTTATTTTATACATTTAAAAACATTACTCTGAGCTTCTACATCAAACAAAAATATTATAAACAAACAAAAAGAAAGAATCCAAGCACCAAGGAGTCATAGTCAGTCTCACATAAGACTTGGAAGCAACTACTATAAAGGAGAGAAAAATCTTAACAATATTCCAAAAGGCAAAAGGTAAAGGTAAAGGCTTACAACCAAAAATCACTTTACCTTGCAAAGCAGTATAATCTTATAGGGGAAAAAAGTACCTTTATAAAATGCAAAATTCTAAGCATTTTGGATGAAGAGACCAGAGCCAAGCAGACAACTTAAAATGCTAACATAGAAATCAAGAGAAACCTAGAAAGGTAAAAAATTTGATCAGTTAAAATGAGCTAAATGTTGATGAAGTACTTGCATTCCAGTAGGGGAGAAGAGAAATGTTCCTTCAGAATCCCAGTGTATTCAAGGGTCACAAAGGGAGTTAAGGCAAACATAAGCCTTCTAGTTATTTCATTCTGTTATGGGTTTTAAGAGAGAGAATAAAAAGTAGGGCAAAAGGGATATACTAGAGAGGAAATGAGGAAGGGAAAGGAACTTAACATTTTATATGTAAGGGGAGCTTGAGAAGAAGGAAGAAATGATAAAGGCAGGAATATACTGGTAAATATTTAACAACTGGCTCTCTGAAAATAAATAGGCACATCATACTTTTAAGTTTAATCTACATTATTAACATTTTCTCTATCATTTTTTTTTTTACTTTTTGGAGGGCAGTTGGGGGTTAAGTGACTTGCCCAAAGTCACACAGCTAGTAAGTGTGTCAAGTGTCTGAGGCTGGATTTGAAAATTCAGGTTCTCCTGACTCCAGGTCCGGTGCTTTATTCACTGTACCACCTAGCTGCCCCCTCTCTATCATTTTCTTAAATCTAATCAACAAAACAATAAATCAAGTTCTGATTTGTGACTTCACATGGGAAATTTAACAATTGACTCTTTTGACTTAGTGTGATCTGGTTCTAACACACCCCTGAAAATGGAATAGGTATCTCATGACTTCACTTTTATCTGAACTAGGAAAAGGAGCATTGAAGACAAACACATGCACGTTCAAAGAGTTTGGGGCAGAAATGCACCAAATTGAGCAAAACTATAGAAGAGAACAGGAAAAAGTTGAGGAGAGAATATTCACATGCTAAAGAAACTTCGTCTTTAGAGTTAGTCATAAAGGGTGATTAAAAAGAAAGTATAAGAATCAAATATTAAGGTCTGAGGTTGGAGAAGAGAAGAGGGACAGAAGATTAGAAACAAATCTTTCTTCTTTGTAAAATGAGGGCTGTAAGGGAGAGAGGAAAAGGTATAAGGGGATGTGATAAAGGAAAATTACAAAAGTAATTTACAAGAGTAAATGTGAATGGGTTAAATTCACCCATAAAGCAGAGGAGACTAGTTGAATGGGATAGAAGGCAGAATCCAACAATATGTTTTTTAAAAAATCAAAACATATTTGAAACATAAAGATTCACAAAGAGATAAGTCAAAATTTCTTATTCTAAAGTCAAAATCAGAAAATCAGAGGCAGTAATCATGTTTTCAGACAATAGTAAAAAAAAAAATAAAGGTTAAAAAAAATAAACCAAGAAATTACATGATGCTTAAAGGCAACTAGATAATGAAATAATATCAGCATTTAATATTTATTCACCAGATGGCACAGCATCTAAGTATGTGAAGGAAATTTAACAATATCATAGAGAAACAGACAAAAACTGTAGCAATTTGGAACTTAAATGTGCCCATTTGAAAGCTTAACAAATTTAACAAAAAAAGATTAAATGGTACAGATGCTATGGACTTAGAATTTTAGAAAAGTTGGATATAGTAAATCTATGCTGTTACTAAATGGGAATAGAAAGAAACATATGCATTTTTTTCAACTATGCATGGAAGTTCTATAGCTAGGGCATAAAACTAAACAAATGCAAAAGAGCAGAAAGATTTAACACATCTTTTACTGAGCACAATGCAATAAAAGTTGTATTAATAAAGAATCTCTGAGGAAAGGATTAAAACCTAAATGGAAAACAAATAATTTAATTCTAAAGAACTGGTGTGCCAAAGAACAAATCATGGATATAATAGATAATGTAATTTTAAATGACAATGATGAGGTATAATAACAGTACTTTTGGGATGCAGCCAAGAAAGTCCTCAGGGGAAAATTTATATCTCTAAGTACTTTAACAAAAAAGAGAAAGGACAGATGAAAGGATTAGGCATGCAACTGAAAACAAAACTAGGAAAGCAATAAATCAAAAACCTTTAACTAACCACAATATAGAAATACTGAAAAACCAAAGAAGAGATAAAAATGGAAATGGGAAAAAATAAACTATATTGAAATGGCAAATAAAACTATGACCTATTTTTAAAACTAACATAATAAACTATTAGCTCACATGATTTTAAAGAGAGAAAACAGAATTGCCAATATGAAAATTTTAAAGGAGGACTCATTGCAGATAAAGAGGAAATAAAACTAATTATAAGAAACAATTTTGACCAGTTAAATTCCAGGAAAAATTAAAACTGAAGTGAAATGGATGAATGCTTATAAATATGTGAAATTCTCAAACTATCAGAACAAGAAAAAGAGAATTTAAGTAGCGTAATTTCAGAAAAAGAAATTAAACATGCATCCACAAAGAAAAAAACCCCAGGACCAGATGGATTTACAAAGGAATTCTGATAGACATTCAAAGAAAAGTTAATTTCTATTTTACATGAGTTGATTGCAATAACTGAGAAATCTGGCATGTTAACAAATTTCTTCTCTGAGACAATGAATGTGGTCCTGAAACCTAAGCCAGAGAAAGAGAATTTAGAAAAAGAAAACTATAGATCAATGTCTCTAATGATTATTGATGCAAATATATTGCATAAAATCTTAGCAAAGAGGCTACAGCAACATATTAAATAGATGATGCTATTATGGCCAGGTTGTACTTATGCCAAGAATTCAAGGTTGGTTCAATATTAGGAAAACTAAACATTATAGACCATATATATTAATAACAAAACCCATACAAATCACACAGAAAAAAAACACTTAGTAATGTTCAACCATCCCTTTATCTAAAAACTCTCTTAAGCATATGAATAAATCCAGGAATAAAAAAAGACAAATAATTGGAGAATAATTAATTACTCATGGTTGAGATACGCTAATATGGTAAAAATGGCAATATTTAATTTCTTTAATATGGAAAGAGTAGACAACAAAAAGCAAAAAGAAGAATCATCCATAAAGAAGAAACATAAAAATCCTTTCAATAAGATCTGGGATAAAGACAAAGAGTATCCATTGTCACTACTATAATTGGTATTTTTAGAAATAATAACTATATTAGTAAGATAGAAAAAATTTAGGAAGTAAACACAAGAAACAAAATTATTGGTTTTTTTTTCAGATGATATTGTGGCTTACAAGTACCCTAGAGATTCAACTAAACTTAATAGAAATAATTAACTTCAGTAAAGTATAAGGATGTAAAATAAAACCACACTAAAAAAACCTCAGTCTTTTTGCATATGCCCAAGAAAATCCAGTATAAAGAGATAGAAAAAAGAAATGCCATTAAAAATGATTGCATAAGAGTATAAACTATGAGAGTTTACTTACTGAGAAACACATAGGAATTATATGACTGCACCTAACAAATAATCTTTATAGAAATAAAGGAAAACTCAAATTATTAGAAAGGAACTAATTTGTGATATTTGCACAATGGTAATATAATGAAAATGACAATGACACCTAAATTAATGTATAGATTTATAGGAAAAGAGAGTTTAAGTAACATAATGTCAGAAAAAAATTGAACATGTTAAAATGTACTCACAAAGAAAAACTTCAGGACCAGATGGATTTAGTGCCATACCAAACTACCAAATGATTATTATATAGAACTAGACAAAAATTATAGCAAAATTAATTTGGAGAAACAAAAGGTCAAGAACCTCAAAAGAAATAGCAAAAAATGAGAAGGAAAAGGGCCTAATAGCATTAGGTCTCAAACTAAATTACAAATTAGTAGTCATCAAATCAATTTGGCACTAGCTAAACAATAGAAAAGTTGATCAATATAATCAATATATTGATTATATAAGATGCAGAAGTAATTGAACACAGCATATTCAGTAAACCCAAGTATGGAAACTACTGAGGCAAGAATTCACTTTTCTTTTTTTTTTTTCAATAAATAAATTAATTTATTTTTATAACATTCAGTTCCACAAGCTTTTAAGTTCCAAATTTTCTCCTCCTTCCTCTTCTCCCTCCTTCCCCCCAAGACAGCATGCAATCCAATATAGGTTCTACATATACCTTCACATTAAACATATTTTCACTTTAGTTATTTTGTAAATAAGAATCATAACCAATGGAATGAATCATGAGAAAGAAGAAACAAAACAAAAAATAAGGGAAAACTATTTGTTCTAATAGTTTGTTTCTATCTGAATTCAGACTTTGTAATTCTTTCTCTGGATGCAGATAGCTTTTTTCAACATGAGTCTTTTGGAGTTGTCTTGGAACCTTGTATTGCTGAGAGGAGCCAAGTCTATGAAAGTTAGTCATCACAGATACAATGTATCTGTAATTATATACAATGATCTCCTGGTTCTGCTCCCCTTATTCAGCATCAGTTCATATAAATCTGTCCAGGTTACTCTAAAGTCCATCTGCTCCTCATTTCACAATAGTAATACCACTGGTATTGGAATACCATTATATTAATATACCACAATTTGTTCAGCCATTCCCCAATTGATGGGCATCCCCTTGATTTCCAATTCTTTGCCATCACAAAAAGAACTGCTATGAATATTTTTGTACATATGAGTCCTTTTCCCATTTGTATGATCTCTTTGGGATACAGCCCAAGAAGTGGTATTGCTGGGTCAAAGAATTCACTTTTCAACAAAAACTTCTAGGAAAATTGAAATCAGTATAAGAGAAATTAGGCTTAGATCAGCATTTCACACCATATACCATAATTTCTAAAGTGATGAAGGATTTAGATATAAAAGGTTACATCATAATGAAAGGATAGGGCAAGAGTTCTTAACCAAACAAGGGGTAGAGGATAATGAGATTAAATAGACAGTTTTGATCACATAAAAATTGAAATCTTTTTTGTACCAACAAAAAAATGCAGTTAGAATTAGAAGGGAAATAGTGAACTATGAAAAAGTATTTTCCAGCTAATTTTTCTTTTTTTTCTTATTAACTTTTGTTTATTTTTAGTTTACATCATTCATTTCCATGAGATTTTGAGTTACAAATTTTCTCCCCATCTTTCCCCTGCCCACCACCCCAAAACAGTGATCCCACTGTATACCCCCTCCCCCAATCTGCTCTCTACTATATCCTCCCCCATCACCCCTCTGACTTTCCATTAGGGCAAAATGGATCTCCCTACCCCAGTGCCTGTATATCTTATATTCCAGTTGCATGTAAATAATAATAAAGATAATAATATATATGTACATATATATTTTTAACATTTGATTTTTAGAATGTTAAATTCTAGATTCTTTCCCTTCCTCCCTCATCACCCACCCCCACTGGAAAGACAAGCAATTCAATACAGGTCGTACATGTGTAGTTACGCAGAACATCTCCACAATGGACATATTGTGAAAGACGGACTATATTTCCCTCCTTCCTATTCCGCCCCCCACTTGTTCTATTCTCTACTTTGTCTCTGTCCCTTTACAGAAGTGTGTGCTTCTAACAACCCTCCCCCCAACCTGCCCTCCCCTCCA
>CM053584.1:105845642-105887652 GCA_028627135.1 Pseudochirops cupreus
TGTGTGTGTGAAAAAACTTTTTTCTAATTTCATATCATCGAAATTGTCCATTTTGCCTCCTGTGAACCTCCCTATCTCTTGTTCCTTCTCATTAGTTAATCAAGTATCTGAGCCCCCCACTGTGGGTTATTATCATTTATTTATTAATAAGCTGGACAAACCTCTTTTCCTATAAGCAGTTGATCATCTCTCTATATGTAACATAACCGCTTAGTCTCCTAGTATCAAAACTACTGGCTACATAATTTATTAAAAATGAAACCAATGATAATTCAAAGTACAAACAATTTTTACAACATTTTATCTGCACAAAAAACAGTCACCTCTATCACTCCAATACTCACTTTTATTCTTTACTTTTCACTTTCAAAACACAGTCCAACCATTCTACTCTCAAAACTGCAATCCAAGTGCCTCAAGAATTCTCTTTTTATCTATTCAGAATGTAAAGGTTAAACACAAGGCAGCTAGGTAATACAGCAGATAGAGCTCTGGACGGGGAACCCAGAAGACTCACATTCCTGAGTTCAAATCCAGCCTCAGACACATACTAGCTGTATGGCCCTGGGCAAGTCACTTAACCTGGTTTGCCTCAGTTTCCTCATTTGTAAGAAAAACTGGAGAAGGAAATGGCAAACCATCTCAGTGGTTACAAAAAAACCCAGATGGGGCCAGGGAGAGTTGAACAACAACAAAAGTTAAATTCATCTCTCTCAGGGAATAAGTTTTTTCTCTCTGTCCTCTCCAGGTATGACTGGTAATTCTCCAAAACAAGAGTTGAAAAAGTTTCCAGTCTCCTCATAGACTCATCAAGAATTGTTTAAATAGGGGTGGCTAGGTGGTGCAGTGAATAGAGCACTGGCCTTGGAATCAGGAGGACCTGAGTTCAAATCCGACCTCAGACACTCAACACACACACACACACACACACACACCCCTAGCCGTGTGACCTTGGACAAGTCATTTAACCCCAATTGCCCTGCATTTCCCCCTCCAAAAAGCAAAAAAAAAAAGAATTGTTTAAATAAGTTTCTTAATAAAACAAAACTAAAAATAGTTCTCTCAGGAAAGACGTTTTCTTCATTCTTATTTTCTCTAAATTCTCACATTTTCTCTTAAACCATCACTGTTATCAGTTTCTTCAGGGTAATAGTTAAACTGCCAGTCTCCTCACAGACTCCTCAAACCGTGGCAGTTAAATTGTCCTGCTCAAGATTCCAAAGCCTTTTTAAGACATAATAACAGTATCTGTAGTCTCTGTGGAAGAATCTATTCAAACTGAAATTTTACTATTTTTCTAATACATTGGGGATATCATTGTGCCATCAGAACTGTCCATCTGTCATCTCTTATTCTTTATTTGGGACCAACATACAGCTTTTTCAGTCACATGAATACTCACCAACATCTTTTATATCATTTCTTATCCATACATCCCTGCTGCAGCTTACTTCTCCTGAAGATGCATCTATCTTTCCATTATTCTTTGTGATTTTGTCCTTTGTGTTCTTCTGAGATCTTCCAAGGTAATTCTTACCCATTTAGATCTCATCAATAGGAGAATACCAGTGTTAAAGAAATGGACTTTTTTTTTTGGCAGTAAGTGTAAGTACTGAACAATTTCCCAAAGATGTCTCAGACTGCTATCTTCCTACTCTAAGTGGTACAATGGAGAGAGCACTGGGCTTGGAGCACTTCAGCTCAGGAAGATCTGAATTCAAATCCAGCCTCATTCAGCTACCAGATAAATGAGTCTGGGCAAATCACTTGATATTTGTCTGTCTCAGGTTGCTCAACTATAAAATGAGGATATGTAATATTATATATATATATAATATGTATAATTATATATAATATATATAATATTTATAAAGTGCCTAGCATAATTCCTGGCACATAATAGGCATTACATAAATGCTTGTTTCCTTCCCCTACCCCTTCCCCCCTCCTTCCCCTTTCCTTCCCTCTCCCTTCTCCTCCCCTTCCCTTCCCTCTCCTCCTTCTCCTCCCTCTTCCCCTTCCCCTCCTCCTTTCTCTTCTCCTTCTCCTCTGCTTCCCCTTCCCCTCCCCTCTCCCCTTCCCTTTCCCTTCTCCTTTCCTCACTTCTGGGTCCAGCTCATTGAGCATCTGCCATGCCTATTTAAGAAGTGCAAGTTGATGGATTAACTCAATGGGTTGCCATCAACCTGCATGTCATAGTCTGGGCATTAGGTGTTTTTCATCCACTTTAGTGGGAATAATTAGAGCAATTTCACACTGCTGTGGATTTCATGGAGGAGAACTGGGCTTCTCCAGCCTCAGTGCATTTAATACATTGTTATATGTAGAAAGTCCTTTTTTCTTAATAGAGAATTCCTTTGGACTCTATTCAAACCACCTTGGAGAACACCTTAGGAATGCAGGTGCCTTCCTGCTTTGTGCCTTATTTGATGTTATTCATTTTTATCTTTAAAATAATTTTATTGATGTTAGTTTTTATACCACCTGTATTTCCCAACACCCCCCCTTCCCAGAGAACCATCCTTTATAACAGAAAATAAAAAAGAAGGAAAAATAGTCTAGAAGAACTAAAAACTCTGGCGTCATATGCAGTGTTCCACACCCGTGGTCTCTCATCTCTTCAAAGTGGGGAGAAAGTGCTTTCTTGTATCTCTTATTGGGGCAAAGCTTGTCATTAGAACCTCACAGAACTCAGTTTCATGGTTTGGTGGCTCTTTCCATTTATGCTGTTGTAGTCATTGCGTGGATAGTATTGTGTATAAGCTTCTCCATGTTCATCATTTTTTTTTACAATGTAGTAACATTCCCTTATATTAAAGTGCCACAACTTGTTTAGCCAACTAATGGACAATTAATTTATTTCCTATTCTTTTAGCAGATCTTTTTTTTAAAAAAGTTATCTCTATAGTAGCAACTATCACAGACAGACTCTTGTATAATTTGAACGGGGCCTCAAGAGGCAGTTTGTCTGAGGAGAGCCTTCAAAGCTGCATCTCATTCCACTGAGTCAAATGATTTTTAACATTTGTTTTTAAAACTTTGATTTTGGGTTAGTTAGGTGGTGCAGTGAACAGAGCCTGGAGTCAGGAGGGCTTGAGTTCAAGTCCGGCCTCAAACACTTAACATTTACTAGCTGTGTGACCTTGGGTAAGTCACTTAACCCCAATTGCCTTGCCTTCCCACTCCAAAAAAGCTAAAAACAAAAAAACAAACTTCAATTTCCAGATTCTTTCCCTTCTTCCCTCCTCACCCACCCCCACTGGGAGGATACGCAATTCAGTACAGGTTTTACATGTGTAGTTACCCAAAACATTTCCATAGTAGCTATATTGTGAAAAACTAACTGTATTTCCCTCCATCCTATCCTATCCTGTCCCCCACTTTCCTATCGGGTAAGATTCCCAATTGAGTGTGTATGTTATTCCCTCCTTAAGCTAAATTTAATGAGAGTAAGGTTGACCCATTCCCTTTCACCTTCCTGCTCTTCCCCTCCACTGTGACAGTTTTCTCTTGACTCTTTTATATGAGATGATTTACCCTATTCTATCTCTCCCTTTCTCCTTCTCCCAATATTTTCCTCTCACCTATTAATTTTATTTTTTAGATATCATCCCTTCACATTCAACTCATCCTATGCCCTCTGTCTATGTATACATGTACACACATATACACATACTCACATATATATATATATTTAGACACACATAAGCCCTTCTATACATACATATATATTATTTATACATATATATTCCCTTCAACTGTCATCATACTGAGAAAAGTCTCATGAGTTACAATGATTGTTTTCCATGTAGGAATGTAAATATTTCAACTTTAATAAGTTCCTTATGATTTCTTTTTCCTATTTACCTTCTCGTACCTCTCTTGCTTCTTATATTTGAAAGTCAAATTTTCTATTCAGCTCTGGATTTTCATCAAGAATGCTTGAAAACCCTATATTTCATTGAATGACCATAAGTTTTGCTGGGTAGGTAATTCCTGGTTTTAATCCAAGCTCCCTTGATCTCCAGAATATCATATTCCAGGCCCTTTGATCCCTTAATGTAAAAACTGCTAGATCCTGTGTTATCCTGATTGTGTTTCCACAATACTCCAATTGTTTCTTCTTGGCTGCTTGTAATATTTTCTCCTTGACCTGGGAACTCTGGAACCTGGCTATAACATTCCTAGGAGTTTTCTTTTTGGGATCTTTTTCAAGAGGTGATCTGTGAATTCTTCCGATTTCTATTTTGCACTCTGGTTCTAGAATATCAGGGCAATTTTCCTTGAGAATTTCTTGAAGGACGATTTCTAGGCTCTTTTTTTGATCATGACTTTCAGGTAATCCAATAATTTTTAAATTATCTCTCCTGGATCTATTTTCCAGGTCAGTGGTTTTTCCAGTGAGATATTTCACATTGCCTTCTATTTTTTCATTTGTTTGGATCTGTTTTATAGTATCTTGATTTCTTATAAAGTCATTAATTTCCATTTGCTCCAATCTAATTTTGAAGGAATTATTCTCTTCAGTGAGTTTTTGAAAATCCTTTTCCGTTTGACCAATTTGACTTTTTAAGGCATTCTTCTCCTCATTCGCTTTTTGGGCCTCTTTTGCCATTTGATTTAGTCTATTTTTAAGGTGTTATTTTCTTGATTTTTTCCTTTTTTTTGGAGGGCAATTGGGGTTAAGTGACTTGGTAAGGTATTATTTTCTTCAGTTGTTGACTCGCTTTTCATTATTTTCTTGCATCATTCTCATCCTCTTCCCAATTTTTCCTCCACTTCTCTTACCTGATTTTCAAAATCCTTCTTGAGCTCCTCCATGCCCTGTGATCAGTTCATATTTTTCTTGGAAGCTTCTGATACAGGAATTTTGACTTTGTTGTCTTCTTCTGGTATCATGTTTTGATCCTTTTTGTACTCAAAAAAGTTTCTATGGTCTGATTTTGCTTCCTCTGCTTGCTCATCCTGCCTGCCAATTACTTGACTTTTGAGCTCTTTGCCATGGTAGAACTCTGCTTCCAGAGTGAAGAGTGCTATGTCCCAAATTGCTGGGGTTTTTGCAGTTGTCAGAGCTGTTGTCAGAGTTATGAGGAGAGCATACTCTCTACAGCCACCACAAGCTCTGGCAAATTGGTGTTCCTCACCCTAGGACCACCATCCACGACTGTGACCCAGATCCAAGCAGGTCAAAGCAAGAGCAATTACCCTCTGAATGGTCACTTGGTCCCCCTATGATCTGCAGGCTAGGAGCTCTGGAGGCAGCCACGTGGTAGCAGCTGCAGTCACCATGCCTTTGCCATCTCTCACGCCAGGGGCAGGGGCCAGACCACACTCTTCTCTCACCCAGTTCCAACGGAGTTCCCTACTGACTTTTTTCTTTCTCTTTGGTGTTTATAGGTTGAGAAGTCTGGAAACCACCATAGCTTCCAGGGATTCGCTCTCCTGAAGTCTGTTCTGGCCGGTCTGGGCCACAAGTCTGGGTCCCGCAGCTCACACAGGACTGTGCTGGGCTCCCAGTCCAGTGCAATAGACCCTTCCTGTCTGCCTGGCAGGATGCTTTCAGCGGGAGATTTGTTCTCTCTGTCACTTTGTGGGTTCTGTAGCTCTAGAATTTGTTTAGAGTCATTTTTTTACAGGTATTGGAGGTGGTTGGAGCGGGAGATCAAGCAAGTTCCTGCTTTTATTCTGCCATCTTGGCTCTGCCCCCTTCAAATGCTTTTTTAAAATGAATAAATACAGTGGGATTTCATAGCCTCTATACCTGTCATTGAGTTGCATGACTGTACTTCTTGATCTCTGCCTTCTGTCACAGGGCCAGCTGGGTACTGTCTCCTACATGAGACCTTTCCTGTTCCCCTCCACTACTAATGCCCAATGGAAATAACTTTTGTAGTCTGTATGTTTATTTAAGTGTGCAGTGTTGTTTCTCCTGATGGAAATAGGGACTCCTTGGGGGCAGGGAATGTTTCATTTTTCTCTTTCTATTCCCAGCATCTAGCACAGTGCCTGCCACATAATAAACACCTAATAAATGCTTATCAATTAATCAGGTTGCTGTAGAAAATCATCTGTAAAAATCTGCTTGTAACTTTCTGATTTTTTTTTAGTCAAGTATAACCTCCATGCATGTTCAGATCATTTAAATAAAGATCTTAAAGGGGGCAGCCAGATAATATAGTGGACAGAGCACTTGCCCTGGAGTCAGGAGGACCTGACTTCAAATATGACCTCAGGTACTTACTAGGTATGTGACCCTGAGCAAGTCACTTAACCCCAATTGGCAAAAAAATAAAATAAAGATTTATAGAGAGTGAAAAAGCAAGCATAAAGGTGGCTAGGTGGTGCAGTGAATAGAGCACCAGCCCTGGAGTCAGGAGGACCTGAATTCAAATCCAGCCCCTGACACTCAACACTTACTACCCATATGGCCTTGGGCAAGTCACTTAACCCCAATCGCCCTACCCTCCTCCCTCCAAAAAGCAAAACAAGAGAAAGAAAAAGCAAGCATATAGGTCAATAGTTGCTGACATCTTTCTGGTCACCTTTAATTTTGGTTTAATAAAAACTTAAATTTTGGTTTGGATTTGTTGTTTTTTAAGTACCATTCATGATCTTTCCTTTCTTTTAGAATCATACTTTCTTTGGGTTATTTTTTAAATTAATTCTTGAAAGCACATTTAAAATTACATCATCTCCAGAATGCATCATTTCCATCTTCTTTATATATTTGGCTAGGCATAGATATTCTTCCTACCTTCATACTTCTAAATGCCAATGGAGTTTCATCATTTAGTACATTGAGTACTGAGGTAATAGCCCCACTGTAGCAGCCAATGAAAATGGATTATTATACAAATGTCAGCAAGCCTGTTCTCCTTCATGGCCATCTGTTGGTCCCTCTTCCAATTTCATTATAAGTACTTCTGGGACGACCTGGGTTACCAAGACATAGATCAGAACTTGTCATTTCTCTGTCCAAAAATTTTCAGTGATTCCCTATTGTCTATAGCACAAAAAACAAATTCCTCAGCCAGGAATTCAAAGCCCTCTATAATCTAACTACCACCTAACTTCCCATACTTATTTCATAATATTCCCCTCCATTTATTCTGTGTTCCAGCCAATTCATTCAAAATTCCTCTCCCACCTCCATGCCTTTGTACAAACTCTCCCCCAACACACTGAAGGTACTGCTTCTTCATCCCTTCATCTCTCTTAGAATCCCCAGCTTCTGCAGCACTCCTAACTCTCACTTTTATTGGCACGTTGAGTTTCTCAAAGGGCAGATGCTATTTGTGACTCTAGGGGCACCCTAGGTACCTGTGCTCCTAAAACCATAGCTCACACTCTTGCCCTGGTGTGTTTCCCAGTAACCCTCAGCCAGTAGACACAAGTGGCTCAGAGAAAAAGTCCTTTATTACAATGTCAGAACAGTAGCTATCAAACATTCACCCCATAAACTTGGGTCACACTTTCCCAAAAATACACACAGTGTGGAAAGAGTGGACCAACCCAAGAAGAGAGCAGAACTTAGAATAGGAGTGAGGCTCGACTCTAGGGAGTCATGCCCTTTCTCTCCTCTTTTTGGTTGTCCCTGCCCCTCAACTGATGGCTGCTTTTCTGTTGAGTCCATAGCTAACTCTCTTCTTTGCTGCCAGGGGTCATGCTCCTTGAAGCTGTTCTGGCTTCAAGTAAATGCCTCTCTGTCTTCATGTCTATCTGGAAAGTGTCTGTCTGTTCAACTATTTGCTCCTGCCTGGAATCTCTCCAACCACGGGGTGGGGTGTCCCCTTCTGGGCTCCTTGCTCCACTTCAGCTGCTAAATGATGTGCGAGGTTTGGGGACAGGAGAGAGAAGTCCCGTCCTCCACCCCAAGAGGTCAAGAGCTAGGTTTTTTCCCGTCAGCTCCTGCCTCAACTGCCTCCTTCAGACTGTATCTTTTTAGGGTCATGGCCAATTATTATTTCTCCCTTCTGACTCAGAGAGAGGTGTTCATTCTTCTTAAAAGGGATGACAGAGTGTTAGCACCCTGTTAACACATTAGTACCTCCCTCATCATCTGTGATGACCTCAGGTGACTACATCAGCTGA
The DNA here is from genome assembly GCA_028627135.1 of Pseudochirops cupreus. Classification (NCBI taxonomy): domain Eukaryota; kingdom Metazoa; phylum Chordata; class Mammalia; order Diprotodontia; family Pseudocheiridae; genus Pseudochirops; species Pseudochirops cupreus. Next base: position 105,853,734 of record CM053584.1, read on the forward strand.
ACCTGGAGGAGGGAACTCAGATCTCCCTCCTCTTTAACCACCTCATATGGGAAGCCCTTCTTGACCTCTCCACTCCCACTCCCAATGGTCAGTGCTCTCTCCCTCTTGCAATAACTTTGAATTTGCATACGTTGCACTGTGGCCCCTCTCCCTGCCCCCACCTCCTACCCTTCCCCAGCTAGATATTGTTGGGTGCTGGGCATAGAGTCAGAAAGACCTGAGTTCAAATTCACCCTCAGACACTAGCTGTGTGACTCTAAGAGGCACTTAACCACGGCCTGCCTCAGTTTCCTCAATTGTAAGACAGGGAAAATAATATCATCTACCTCACAGGGTTGTTCTGAGGATCAAATGAGACCTGTCTATAAAGCACTTAGCACATTGGCTGGCATATATTAGGTGTTTAATAAATGCTTGATCCCTCCCCCGCCCCCCCCGCAAGAAAAATAGAAGCTCTCTGAGGTCAAGGATTGTTTCATTTTAACCCTTGCAGCCCAGTATCTAGCAGAGTACCTTGAGTACAGTAAGTGCTTACTAAATGTTACAGGCAGAATCTCAGAGGTGCAAGGCCTAAGAGGCCATCCAGACTAACCCGAACCTGAGCAGGAATCCCTCCCAACATATCCCAGCAGTCAGCCAGTTCTTGGAGGGAGGATCCAGGCAATCCACTCCTCTCTTGGCTAACTCGGAGTATTAGAGAAATTTCCTTCAATTAGGCTTAAATCTGATCCTTTGCAACTTGTACTCATTGTTTCTAGCTCTGTCCTCAGAGTCCAAGTAGTTCAATTCAACAAGCACTTATTAAGCACCTTCTCTGTACCAGGAAGTGTGGATACAAAGACATAAACAAGACAGTCCTGATATCAAGTAGCTTCCATTCTTCTGGAGTCGGGAGGACCTGAGTTCAAATCCAGCCTCAGACACTTAACACTTACTAGCCATGTGGCCTTGGGCAAGTCACTTAACCCCAATTGCCCTGCCCTCCCCCCTCCAAAAAGCAAAAAAAGAAAAAGCAAGCATATAGGTCAATAGTTGCTGACATCTTTTTGGTCACCTTTAAATTTGGTTTGATAAAATTTTTTAAAAAATTTAAATAGAAAGACAAATCAATACAAAATATAGAAAACATAATTATTTGGGTGGTGAGGACTTAACAACTGGGAGTGATCATGGAAGGCCTTTCGTGATGTGTTGCGCTTCAGTTGAAACTTAAAGGGCATAGGGATTCCAAAAGGGTGAAAAGGGAGAGCATTCCAGACATAAGGGATGGCATGTCCAATGCGCAGAGGTGGCTGAGGAAACAAAAGACCTGATTTTCAGAGTAGAAGCGGTACATGGAAGGTCATTCAGAGAAACACATCTAATCTCTTTTCCCCAGTGCTTAGCACGCTGCCTGGTATACAGTAGGCACTTACTAAATGTTTATTGAGTGATTGATTCCCCATAATAGCTCTTCAAATACTTGAGGACACAGATTACAATCTCCCCAGATGTCTTTTCCAGGCTAAACATTCCACAACCAATCCTTGCGTCCACTTTCCTCCTCCTGGGCACAGCCCAGCCTGTCAATGTCCTCCCTAAAATGGAATGCTCAGAACTGACCACATTACTCTAGCCGTGACCTGTCAAGAACAGATTACAGTGAGACTATCGCCTCTGAATCAGCAGAATGAAATACTGCCTTGCCATTAACAATGAAAAATATGAGGAATACAAAGAAATGTGAGATTTATACAAAGCAAAATGAAACAAAGAAAGTAGAGCTAGAAAAATAAGATATACACACTGGTTGTATAACATTAAAAATGTATAACAAAATACAGAAGTGGACAAAGACTAGAAAGAGAGAATCACTAATGAACTTTTATGGACATATTCACAGAAATTCATAAATGGTTGCAAGTGTATGTTTAATCAGTTTTATTGTTGTTTAAAGGGCAGGTGCAAATTAAAATGACTTCAGTCTACCCCCTTAAGCCCACTAGAACTGCAACCATATTTTTAAAATTAAAAAGTTCAAGGATAGCAGTTCCCTGGGGAAATAGGCACTCTGTTGGTAGGGCTGCAACGGGGAACAAACATTTTGGAGAGCAATATGGTAACATGCAGCAACAAGAGTCACTTACTGCACTTACTTAAAATGAACTACCTGTCCCAGCAAGCCCTGAGCAGATTTGTCTTCTCAATGGTGTGTGTGTGTGAGATTTTTTTGGGGGGGTGGGGACTTTTTGGAGGGGGAAGGCAGGTCAATTGGGGTTAAGTGACTTGCCCAAGGTCACATGGCTAGTAAGTGTTAAGTGTCTGAGGCCAGTTTTGAACTCAGGTCCTCCTGACTCCAGGGTTGGTGTTCTATTCCCTGCACCACTTAGCCACCCCAGTGAGAGAGACTTTTTGAATGATATTTTATTTTTTCCCCAATTACATGTGATAACAATTTTTAACATTCATTTTTTTAAAATTTGAGTTCCAAATTTTCTCCTTCCTCTCCCTCCAAAATAGTAAGTAATTTTGATATGGATTATACATGTGTAATCATGAAAAACATTTCCACATTGGTCATGCAGTAAAAGAAAACACAGATTAAAAAATAAAAACCATGAAAAAAAAATAAAGTAAAAATTAGTACTCTGCATTCAGACTCCATCAGTTCCCTCTGGGGGGAGATAGAATTTTTCATCTTGAGTCTTTTGGAATTGTCTTGGGTCATTGTTATTGCTGAGAAGAGCTAAGTCATTCACAGTTGTTCATTGCACTGTTACTGTGTACAATGTTCTCCTGGTTCTGTTCATTTCACTCTGCATCAGTTTCTGTCTTTCTTCTTCTGTCTTCAGTTTTTCTGAAGCCATCCTGCTCATCATTTCTTATAGCACAATAGTTTTCCATTATAATCATATACCGCTGTGTGTGATTTTGTGAGATGATACAGTAATCTTACCATCCTCATGAATAGAATTTTGCAAATGAATTTGTTTATATTTCATTCCCATGTAGCCTGGGGCTATCATATAATTCAATGGGAGCATTTATTAAGCCCCTAATATGTGCTAGCACTGTGTATACAGAGACAAAAATGAACTGATCCTGTCCCTCAAGGGGTTAACATTCTACTAAAAGAGAAATGAGGCACCCAAAGAATTCCATACAAAATGGGTACAAAATAATTTCAGCGAGATCCACTAAAGAATGTGGGATTTAGGAAAAGTTTCCTGGAATAGGGGCATTTGATCTGAACCTTGAAGGGAGTTAGGAGTTTGAAGAGGTGAGGAGGAAGGGCATTCCATGCAAGAAGGGCAGCCTTAGCAAAACTTCAGAATAAGGAAAAAGAACGTCAGGCATGGAGAACAGAAAATAGGCCAGTTTGAATGGGATATGGAACATACAAAGGAAAATACCCTATAACCAACCTGGAAAAATAGATTTGGACCAAATTATGAAGAGGTTTAAACTCTGAATAGAGGAGTCTCTATTGCCCGGAGACAAAAGATGGCCAATGGCCTGGTCAGACTGGTGTTTTAATTTGGCGGTTTTGTAGGATGAAATGGAGAATACTGGGACAGTAATCGAGAGGTTTCCACAATAGTCCAGGCAGGAAGGTATGAAGGCTTGCTTTAGATGGCTGTGGTATGAGCAGAGAGGAGACAGAGTCAAGAGATTTCATGGAGGCTGAATCGACAAGACTGCACCATTGGTTGATTATAAGCAGTGTGGGTAATTGAGAATAACCCCTAGACGGCAAACTTGAACAGCCCCCAAAATGGTGGTGCCCTCTGAGCAGAGAGGAGACAGAGTCAAGAGATTTCATGGAGGCTGAATCGACAAGACTGCACCATTGGTTGATTATAAGCAGTGTGGGTAATTGAGAATAACCCCTAGACGGCAAACTTGAACAGCCCCCAAAATGGTGGTGCCCTCAATGGACATAAGAAAGTCAGGAAGAGAGGCAGATATGGGGGTGCAGGGAGGAAGATAATGTCTCTCTGCTGGGTGGGTTGGTGGTGGTAGGTGATGGTTTAGGACTTGTGCCAATGAGAAGCCATCCTTCCCTTCTCCCTTCTCCAATAAAAACAAGACCAAGCCCAACCAAAGGTTTGTTGGAGCCAGACAGGCTTGCAGAGTGGACCCTGCCTGCCCTCTGGTGGCCAGAGTGGAGCACTGCCTCTTGCCAGTCTGCAGGTTCTCAATTATTTGCGTAGGGATCTATCCTCTCCCTCTGTGGGTGATACCTGACCTCAGTGCTCACCTTTCCTATGTGTGCATGTCTGCATGTATTCACATGTGTGTGTACGTAAAGAAACAAAGCTTCCCTTTGAATCACAAAGGGTTGGGGATGGAAGAGGTCATCTAACCCTATCCCCTCACTTGCCAGGCCACTGAGCAGGATCTCTCACTAGCCTGCAGCAACCCCCAACCCCTTCCTAAGTCTTTCCTTGTCAGCATTTCTTTCCCACCAACCATCAGTCGGTCAATCAATAACCATTTATCTACTGCCTAATCCAGGCCAGGTGCTATGCTGCGTGCTGGAGCTACAAAAACAAAAATGAAGCATTCCCTGCCCTCAAGGAGCTTACATTCTATTGGGGGCCCCTTCCCCTGGGTCTTCTCTATTCCTTTGTTCCACCTCTCCCTGTTCTGTGCATACATACACACACGCCCCAGATAGAGGGATGTGGGCTCCACACCATACCAATCGCTTGCCCACTCCTGCTGAGGCTGGGGAGGAGGGAGAATATTGACTTCCCCTGCCCTGCCCATCCTGAGCAGAGAGGTTTGTAAAGGGGTAGGGGAGGTTCCTGAGCTCCAGCCTCAAGGCTTACACTGCCCTAAACCTCATTTCCTTCCTAGGTCTTCCAGCTCCTTAAAATTGATTCGGGGAGCCTTGGTCTCAAGGCTTTCACCTGGGGCTACTCAGGCCACCAAAGGGCCTCCCCATCTTGGTGCCCAAGACTGCCTGGCATCTGCTGCATCGAATCCTGAATTACCTCTCCCTGACTAGCAGGACAAGTGTAAATGGATACCCAGCCCTGGCAGCCATTACTTTTTCCCCTTTATTCTTCTATCACAATCTATTACAGTGTGTATGTGGGGAGCAAGGACTGGAGGGGGTTAGGTGTATGGAGGTGTCCATGTTCCTACTCCCCAAATTAAAGTCAAAGAGAAGGGGTTACAATCAAGACCCCCTGAGTCAATTTTGATAAAGATCTGAAGCTGCCACGTTTGAATGAAAGACAAAGTGGATTGAGACCTAAGACATCTTTCTGTGGTTCCCTAGTCCCTTGCCTCCACGAATGGGCTCTCCCTCCCTTCCTCCCTGCCTCCCTGTGTCCTGTCTCCCCCCTACCCCCCACCCTCGTGCCTGGACCCCTGACCCACCTGATGAGCACCCTGACCTGCCCATTCAGGGCTTGGTTGTCACCTTTTTGTTTGTCTGCTTGTTTAGTACTTGAGGCTGTCTGTCTGTACATCCCAGGACACATGACCTAGTGGAGGAAGTACTGAGATTGGAGCCAAGAATACCTGTGTTCAAATGTCACCACTGATGTCACAAATGTCACCAAATACCAGAATTTTAGACTTAGAAGAGACAACCATCAAATCCAACCCAGATCCCAAAGGAATCTGCTGTAATATATCTGACAAGTGGTCATCTATTGACTAGCTTTGTGGCCACGGGCAAGTCCCACTGTGGGCCTCAGTTTCCTTATTTCCACCATTCTCCCAGACACCCAGGCTCTCACTGGAGGGGTCATCCTCAATTTCTCACCCTCTCTCACCTCTCATATCCAAAAAAGTTGTCAACTCCTGCTGATGCCACCATTGTAACATCTCTTGAATATCTCCCCTTCTCTCCTCTGCCGCTGCAGACCCCCCTGGTACAGGCCCTTATCACCTAGCACAGCTCCAGGAACCTAGTAGGTCACGTTTGCTGACTTGTAAATGCAGGGAGTCAAACTAGGTGACTTGTAAGGTCCCTGCCAGCCCATGATCTTCTATGAGATTGTTTGTAAGGCCCCTTCCAGCTCTGGGCCCTATCACCTGATCCTCTGACTGAGTTCCCAGATGGCAAGAATCAGGTCCCTAGTGTTCTCTTCATCTGATCCCCAGCACAGAGCCAGCCACACGTCATGAGACCTGCAGCATTAATGAACCTCCCCTTACAGTTCTTAAGCACTTCCATATACAGGCATACCCAAGTAATGTTGCCTCCGACAGAATCATTTTGCAAAACTGTTAGTGTTGGGTAATATTAATAACATCTCACACTTATGGAGTTCTTTTGACATTACAAAGCACCTTCCTGACAACTGCCTTATGAGACGAGTAGTGAAAGTATTATCATACTATTGCACAGATAAGGGAACTCCAAGAGGCTGTGCTGCATCCAAGGCCCCCAACACTGGAGCGTGGGGCAGGGACCTGAAGCCAAGTCTCCAGACTCCAAGAGCTCAGGCTACTTTCCATGATCCAAACACCCAAACCCCACCATGATAATAACACACAATGCTCAGTCTGTTAATAAGCATTTATTAAGTACCTGCTAGGGGAACGGCACTGTGCTAAGCTCTGGGAATACAAAGAAAGGTGAAAGGCAGTCCTGGATCTCAGGGAGCTCACAGTCTACTGAGAGGGGACACACACACACACACACATATACACATATACACATACACACATATATACATCTATATATACATTATATATGAATGATAAACTGGGACTAATTAATGGAAAGAAGGTACTAAAACAGGGGAAAAAACACCAGGGCTGGGAAAGGCTTCTTGCAGAAGGTAGGATTCTGGTTGGAGCTGGAAGGAAGTCAAGGGCAGGCAGGAGGGACAGAGGAGGAGGGAAAGCCTTCCAGGCATGAGGAGAGCCAGAGAAAATGACCTGAAAGTCAAGGAGGCCTGGGTCACTAAAGAGAAGAGTATGTGGGGATGAGGAGTGGGGTGTAAAGTGTAAGAAGATTGGAATGACGGGGGGACAAGGTAGTTAATGAAGGGTTTTGGACGCCAATCAGAGGATTTTGTGTTTGTTCCAGGGGTGATAAGGAGCTGGTAGACTTCATGGAGTGTGTGTGGCAGCGGGAGGGGGGTCTGTGACATGGTCAGGTCAGACCTGCACTTTAGGAAAATCACTTTGAGAAAAGCACAAAGGGAAGGTGAGGGAGAAGGGTACCCTGCTGGAAGATCTAGAGCTGTTAGGGTCCTATTTCAACTCCTTTATTTTACATAAAGAAACCAAGGCCTAGGAGGTTGGTTAAGAGACTTCATCAAGGTCACACAGGTGGTCAGCAGCAAAGCTGCTTCGAACTCAGGACCCAAGATTCCTCGTTCATCCCTGAGGCCAGATTTGAACTCAGGAGATGAGCCTCCATCCACTATGTCCACTGAGACACAGAGCTGCAGGGAGTAATAATAGCACTGTCTCCCAGGGTTGTTGTGGGCACAAAATTGCCACTGTAAGTGTTACACGAATGCTAGCAATCGTTATTATTAAAAGTCAGACAGTGCAGCATCAGTAGAAGGTCACCTCAGTGCCCCACGGGGCTGGCTGTCACCTTCCATTTGGGTGAGACACCTTGGCCCCCTTCACCGTCTTCTCATGCTTCCCAACCATGGCCTCAGCTCGGTGTCGCCGATGAAGATCTCCTGTGTAGAGTCAGGTTTCCCCAGAACAGACAACTAGGTACATGACCTGGGTTGGCCTCAGCTTTAGTGCCCCGGCAGAAGCCCAGGCAAGAGCAGCTCCCAGTACATATGCACTGGCGCTTTCCAAGTCCCAGCCAGGCAACCCTGCCCAGAGATCACCTGTTACCTGGAGCCCAGGTTTCCCAAGGAATTTTCCTCAATCCTCAAGGCCTCCAAAGGCAAATGCTTCAGAATCTGGAGACTAAAAACATCATCGAAATAACAACAAAAAAAACATTTTTTTTAATGAAATATTTTCAACCCAGGGAACAAGAGCACGTGGGAGGTTGTACAGCAAACACACCCCCAGCTCACTGACAGGAAGGCCTTCCACAGAGGCTGTCCCACCACGTGACTTAAGCTCGGTTTTTTTAAACCACCGATGAATCCCCAGGACTCCCTCCCTTGCAGGTTATCGGTCACTATTTGGAGCGATGAGTCAGAAAGATTCATACAAAATGTGTGAGAATAGATAAAATTTTAATGACATCCTGGGATTACAAGCACAACCTCAACGAAAATGGCTGAAATGGGATCCATCCTTCGAGTTACCACCTTCACAACGCTGGAGCTATTGGTGATTCCCCTCCTTCATGCCCCAAATTCCATCGGTGGCCAAGTCTCACACACCTCTGCCCTCTATGTCTCTACCTGCCCCTTCTCCACTCTTGCATGGGTAGCCACGACCCGAGTTCAGACTTTCATGGCTCCTCATTTGGACTATTATGACAGCTTTCTACATGGTGACCCCTGCCTCCAGTCTTGTCCCTTGCAGATCTACACAACGACACAAACTGGTGCACAACCACACAACTGTACACAACTACAAAACTGAGATTTCCAAAACATAATTTGGCCATGCCACACCCTTACTCAAAAGTCTTCAGTGGATCCCTATTGCCCCTGAGACAAAACACAACTAATTAGCAACTAGAACCCATCCCAGTCTGGTTCTGGTACCTCGGTCCTCTTCTTTCTCCGCCCGCTTCTCCCTCCCCAGCCCCACTAATGTTCTCCCTCTAAGGTCCCTCTCATTTGCATGTATGGATATTGTCTGTACCTAGTCTCCCTAATTAGAAGGTGAACTCCTTGAGGGCAGGCACTGAAGCTTGATTTAAGTGCTTCATAATATTTGTTGATTCTCAGCTCCAGTCAGGCTGGTCCAGGAGGGCTCCCCACCAACGTGCCTTTGCAAAGCTCTCTCCCCTTCGGGTAGCTAGGTGGTGCAGTGAATAGAGCACCAGCCTGGAGTCAAGAGGAACTGTGTTCAAATCCAGCCAGAGACACTTAACACTCACTAGCCATGTGACCTTGGGCAAGTCACTTCATCCCAATTGCCCTGCCTTCCCCCTCCAAAAAAAAAAAAAGAAAATTTTTAAAAAAAATTTTTAAAAAGCTCTCTGGGACAGCTAGGTGGCTCAGTGAATAGAGCACCAGCCCTAGCGTCAGGAGGACCTGAGTTCAAATGTGGACTCAGACATTTGACATTTAACTAGCTGTGTGATCTTGGGCAAGTCACTTAACCCCAGTTGTCCTCCAAAAAGCAAAAACAAAAAAAAACAGTTCTCTCCCCTCACCCTCACTTCTTGGAAGTCCTGTCCTTCTTCAAAGCACAGTTCGAGCCCCATGCTGACCCACTTGTCTGCCCCTTTAAAAGTGCAGACCTCCTGAAAGTAGGGACTGTTGCATTCTCCATACTTCTTTGCTTGGCACATAGTAGGTGCTCAATGCATAGTAACTGCTCAGTGGATTGATTTCTTGAGCCAAAGAACTGGAACTGCCCATCAATGGGGAATGGCTAAACAAGTTGTAGGGTGTGATTGTGAGGGAATACTATTGTGCTGTGGGAAATGATGAGCTTGATTTTAGAAAAATGTGGAAAGACTTGCATGAAATAACGAAGAGTGAAAAGAGCAGAACCAAGAGAACATTGTATATAGTAACAGCAATACTGTTTTAAGAAGGACTGTGAGCAGATACATTATTTTGTCTATTATAAATACCCAAATTACTCCACAGGACAAATGAAGAAAGACTCCCTCTGCATGCAGAGAAAGAACTGATAAATAGAAGTATGTATAGAATGATTTTACATATATACGCCTGTTTGTGTCTAATAGTGGCCATCTGGGGGGGAGAAAAAAAGAAATTTACATAATTTTGTTGTATATTTGAAAGGAATAACAAGTCATGCACGGTAGATTTGCAGTTTCATGAAGCCATCTTTTTTATTGCACTATGGAAATGATTGTTTCATTCCATAAATTAAAAAGAAAACAAAAAAGAAAGAAAATATATTGTATTCCCTTGTCCATACTTTGCATTTACTTCTATCTGTATATATTGCATGCCCCTAGGAGAATGTGGTCAGCTCCCTGGGAGCAGCGAGGGCCTTCTTTCCATCTTTGCATCCCCAGCCTATTGCAGGGACCCTGCCCAGGGGTCCTGGCTCCCTCTTGGGGATGCAGATCTGCACATTTTCTGCAGCTTACAGACACTGAGTCACCAGGAGCACAGAGGGGGTTGAGTGACTTGCCAAGGGTCACACAGACAGTATGCGTCAGAGATGAGACTTGAACCCAGATCTTTGTGACTCCAAGGGAGGAGGGCTCTCTATTCATTATCCGGGCCATCTTTTCTATCACTGGTTGTGCTTTCATTCGTTCCCCCTTCCAACTCACTGGAGAGGGGAGGAAACAAGGATTTATTAAGTGCCCACCTTTTGCTAAGTACTTTATAATTATTTCATTTGATCCCCTCAGCCCTCAGAGGTAGGTGCTTTCATGATCCCCATCTAACTGTTGGAGAAATTGAAGCAGAGGTTAGTGACCAGCCTAGGGTCCCACAGCTGCATATGCCAGCAGACTCACACTCAGACCTCCGTGACTCCAGGGCCAGCGTTCTCTCAGCTGCACCATCTGGCCGCCTCACTGCTCCAGGTGGGGCATCGGGAACAGGCCTTCCTCCCCACGGCTCCTTCCAAGCTCACTCTGTACCACCATCACTCTGTCCTCTGAGGTTCACACCATCCAATCAAAATGCTCAGAGTTGTCATTTACTGACCTCGTAAATAATTCTCTTTTTGGCAATGAATTCATTGTCTGGCTCCCAGTCTTTCTCTCTTCTCCAGCTCCTGATTTTGTACAAGGGAATATCCACACACATACACACATACAGAAAAAACACGTGTATTATCTATGTACATACAATATAGAATGTATAGTGTGCTTACGTGTATGTAGATAACACATGTACATTATGCAAGTGTATATAGGCGCTTTTTGGTCTGTGATTTCTTTCACAACATGACTAATATGGAAATGTTTTGCATGATCGCACATGAATAACCTATATAAAATCGCTTACTCTCTCAGGGAGAGGGAAGGAAAGGGGAGGGCAAGAATTTGGAACTCGAAATTTTAAAAACTTGTTTTTACATGTAATTGAGGAAAATATTATTTTAAAAAAATGAAAGAGAAAAAAAGGGATGAGAAGATTCCATAAATTATAGGCCAGCAAATTTTAGTTACCAGCCAAATCCTAGAACAAATTATCAAAAGGGTTCTTGGCGAATGTCTAGATAAAGAAGCTGCAATGACAAAGAGCCAACCCAGCGGCTCCTCCTGGGCTACCACCCTGGTTCAGGTCCTCATTGCCTCACACCCAGGCGATGGCCATGGCCTGCTGCTTGGTCTGCCTCCCACACATCTTTCCCTATCCCAACCCATCCTCCGATCCGTGGAGGCATGGACCCTTTGGAGGTCTGTAAGGTCAAAACGATTTTCATATTAATACTAAGGTGTCCTAATTTCTAATAAAGAAAATATCAATGTAGCCCACGTAAAAAAGCTCCGTGGGGATAATCCTCAGTAATTTTTAGGAATGTAAAGGGGCTGTGCAGGGGGAGAAGGGAATGAACATTTAACTGGCACCTCCCATGGGCTAAGTATTTTACAAATATTATCTCACTTGATCCTCACAACAATACTGGGAGGGAAGTGCTGTTACTATTCCCATTTTAAAGTTGAGGAGACTGAGAGGCACACAGAGGTCAACTGACTTACCTAGGGTCACAAGCTAGTTACAGGTCTACGGCCAGATTGGAACTCAGGTCTTCCTGATTCCAGGTGCAGAGTTCTAGCTGGCTAGCCTAGAGCACTGAGAGGTTGTGACTTTGCCCAAGGTCACACAGCCAGTAGAGCTCAAAGGTAGGGCTTGAACCCAGATCCTTGACTCCAAAGCCAGCTCTCTCTCTCTCTGTCTCTCCTCTCTCTGGGTGTCTGTTTCTGTGTGTGTGTGTCTCTCTCTCTGTCTCTGTCTCTGCCTGTCTGTCTCTCTCCTCTCTCTGTCTCTGGCTCTCTGAAGGTCCATTCCCAGCTCTTCCCTCAGCAAAAATGTAAGCTCACACAATCTTCCTATGCTTCTTGACTCAAAACAGCCATGGGGCGTGGAGAGGTGGAGGGGTAGAGGAGGGGAGCAGGCTTTGAGAGAGCACAGCTCTACATCCTCTAGGGCCAAGCCCACTCCGCTGCGAGTTGGTCAGACCAGGGGGAGGGGCAATGCCTTCAGTAAGAGTGTCAGCCAGTCTACCATCTTGGAGGCAGCCCAACTCCCTGAAAGACCAGTGAGAGTATCCACGACCTGTAACAAGGTATTGGAGGGCATGGTCATACTCTATATGGGAAGATCGAATTCAGATGCTTCCAAACAAAGGCTCACATCTATAGACTTAGGAATTGATCAAGGGAGGAACTCATTTTGATCATTTCCTACCCCAGCTCCCCTTTAGAGCAAGGGACAGGGAATTGAACAGGTTGCTCATGCAGGATGGAAAGGGAGATGACAAGAGTACCTATAACAGCTCTTAATCAGTTCAAGTCACCAGTCCTGAATAAGCTGTATCTCAGGGCACTGTCTACATGGCAGAGGTGATCACTGAGATGCTGTCGAGGGCTGCTGAAGGACATCCAAGAGCCAGAGGGCGCCTCAGGAGTGACTAGAGGAGGGCAAATGATGTTTCCATTTTCAAAAAAGGGACAATACCTTTTCGTTTTGGGCTTTTTTTTTAGGTCTGTGTTTTCTTTCACAACATGACTAATATGGAAATGTTTTGCATGATTGCACATGTATAACCTATATAAAATCGCCTACTGCCTCAGGGAGGGGGGAAGGGAGAGACGGAATTTGGAACTCAAAATTTTAAAAAACAAATGTTAAACTTGTTCTTACATATAATTGGGGAAAATATTATTTTACAAAATTAAATGAGGAAAAAAAGGGATGAGAAGATTCCATAAATTATAGGCCAACAAATTTTAACTACTAGCAAAATCCTGGAATAAATTATCAAAAGGGTTCTTGGTGAATGTCTAGATAAAAAAGCTGCAATGACAAAGAGCCAACACAGCAGCTCCTCAAAAACAGGTCAAGTGTAACTCACTTGTCTTGATAGACGATAGATCTTGACAGATGATAGATTAGGCGAATGCTATTGATGGAGTCTACCTAGATTTTCAACGAGCTTGGATATAAAACTAAGTAAGCAAAAAGGCAGTGTAGCATAATAAAGTCATCTTCAAATGTTTTACTGCATACTCCATGTGAACATCCTGAGTGTGCAGCCCTACCCTAATCTATATGTACAACACATATGGGTCTATTTACAAATTCAAATTATATTGTAAATATATTTACCACGTTATTATATATAATACTACATATGCTATATACTATACTAAAATACTATTAATTGCTGTTCAGTTGTTTTTCAATCATGTCGAAGTCCTCATGATCCCCCTGGGGTTTTCCTGGCAGAGATACTGGAGTGGTTTGCCATTAACTTCTCCAGCTCATTTTACAGATGAGAAAACTGAGGCAAACAGGGTTAAGTGACTTGCCTAGGGTCACACTGCTAGTGTCTGAGGCCAGATCTGAACTCAAGAAGATGAGTCTTCTTGACTCTATACCCAACACTCTATCCACTGTGCCACCTGGCTGCCCTAACACTATTAATATTAATATATTACGTACATTTTAAGATACAAAAAATAGAAATTAAAAATATGAGCCAAAGGTGATGTAATAATTTTAAATATTTTCATTTTAGTTTTTAATATTATTTTTAAAACATTTCTTCCTTTGAAAACAATATAATTGAATACGCATCCTTATTTCTAAGGGGAAAAAAACCTATGTATAGGCTGAGAGACAGACTAGACTTACATTTGCTCAATGTAGTTAGCCAATATTTTGGGTTGGTTTTGGATGCTTTTTTATCAAAAGACAGACAATACAACAATCAAATAACAAATCTAACAGTCAGTGAACACAACAGTTTTTCAGTAGAATTCTTGTATTTGTCTGTATTCACCTCATACAATGAAAAAATAAAACACATTGTCTCTGACTTCGACTCAGCAGAAAGTTTCCCATATAAACCCATGTCTTCCTTCACATGATCCTGCTTAGTAGTGTAATACTTCAAATCTGTATTCACGTTTGGATATTTGGTATTTCTGTATAAAAGTGAAGAACAGCAACATGAGTTCAGCTGGACTGTAGAGGGCCAGGAGGAGAGTCATGGACGATAAGGCTGGAAAGGTAGACTGGGTCCGGATTAAGAAAGGCTTCAAAAGCCAGAATATTTTACATTTGATCCTCAATCATACTGTGATGGAGCAGTCGGAGTTTAATGAGACAGTGAAACACTTTGGCAGGTGTGTGGAGAATGGACTGGAGAGGAGAGACGTCAGAGGCAGGAAATCCAGTAGCAGGCCATTCCTAGTGTAGGGAAGGCATGGTGAGGGCCTGAACTAAGGTAATGGCTGTGTAGGGGAGGGGAGGGAATGGATATGAGATGTTGTGGAGACAGAAACTACAACATTTGACGACTGTTTGGTTACGTGGTGTGAGTGAAAGAGAAAGGTTAATAATGACACCACTGTTAGAAGCCTGGGAGCCTAGGATGATGATGCTCTCAACAGAAATAGGAGGTTCAGGATGGGGTGCTTTGGGAGAAAAGACAACGTAATGAGATATGGGATGCATTGGATCAAAGCCTATGAATGCCAGCTCATCCCTGTGTCACCAGGACAAAGGGGGGTGGGGTGGAACAGGGCTCTTATCACTGTCCCAAGGCCAGAGTCTGGCCCCCAAAGGGTGCCTACAGAAGTCACCCACCCTTCTGTGCACAGCAGGGAATGGGCCCGTGGGGAAGGGCATTTTCTCCAAGGCATCCACACAATTTCTGTTGCTGTCCATGCCCTGATTGGGCTAGCTCATACCCTGAGGGCAAATGTCTGGCAGAAGAGGAATGGTTGAGTGTTGGCAGATGGAGGTACAGTGGGAAAAAGATGGGCTACAATACATGAAGGGTTGTACTGGAGTTGAACCCCATCTAGCTCCTGAGGGGAAGAGTATGATGTGATCTGTCAGTTCCATCCTCCAATTGGTTGATCACACACCCTTGGGGTCATGCCACAGGCTCCCTCCCATCTTTGAGGCCCACTAACTTGGATGGTATCTTCAAAGTCTCCTGTTTGTTTTGAGTCCTACTAAGGTTTGAGGTGGAATGTAGGCTTAAGAAATCAAAAGAACCAGGATTTCTTTTCATTCCTCAGTTCAGCTTATCAGACTGCCCTGGGTCACATAATATTCCAAGGAGATCACAGACAGAAAGATCCTATAGATGTTAAAATACTCACAGCAGCACTTTTTATCCTAGTAAACAACTAGAAACAAAGTGGGGGCCATGGATCAGGAAATGACTAAACAAAGGTAAAGAAACTAATAGAATATTAGAGCCCCACAAAATATAATGAATGAATTCATGAGATGTCTAATGAGTTGAACTGAAATGAGGAAAACAAAGCCTGGACAAATGAAATGACTTGCCCCAAGGGTCAAAACCCAAAACTTCTGACTCCCAAGTACAACGTTCAAGCAGATGGTTTTGATGAGGGAAGGGGAAATGTCCATGGGAGCATGGATGAAGGCCTGGGCAGGATATAATCATGGTGGCCAGAAGCTGGGCAGAAGCTTGGCGCTTCTCACATGTGAGACAGAGGTCCAAAGTCAAATTTTACCTAATTCATAGTTTTCCTGTCTATTTCTTATCTCATACTGAAAGGGACTAAGAACATCTTGTGTTATTTTCTTACCTATGTTCAGAGAACTTACAGGCTAACTGTGTATAAATGGACTAGGTGATGGCTCAAGGTGTCTTCCCTATTCTATTATTCTATGATCTGCACTTAACAAAAAAGGTGACGTGATATAATGGAGAAAGCACCCAGCTAGGGAAAAACCCAGACCTGGCATCAGTGCCTATCTGTGTAATTGAAGGCAAATCACTCACCCTTCCTACGTTTCCACTAACTCACCTGTAAAATGAAGATATTCGCGTGGCCCACTTGAAAAACAGTTATAAGAAAAGTGTTTTGTAACCTGTTGTGTTATGTTATGGGGGGTAAGGGCGGTAGATATGGAGAGAGAATATCTGGTATGAAAACGCCACCACTGCAGATGGACTTGAGTGCTGTCTGGGACCCCAAGAGATCAGTGACTTGTGCAAGGTCACACTGTTTTCTGACAGAGGGGCAGGACTGGATCCCAGATCTTTCTAATTCCCAAGGTCAGGCACTGCCAGGCCGCCTCTAGTTGTGAGAATGGTTATCGTTAATTAATGAACACACTAAGGTACAGGAAACTTGTTATTCCTCCCCTGGAGTTGTTTACACTTTAACTGGAGTTAAGGCCTTAAAACTGAAGAGTAATAGTGATGGCTAGGAAAGTCTAAGCAGAACCTTTCCAATACCCTTAGAATCAGGCCACTCCTCAACTTGCTCAGAACAGGAAGGCTGGAAGCCATGAAGGGAAGTGTTAACAGAAGCTGCCTTATCAGGAACTGTGGATCAGCAGGAAAAACCTGTTTCTCTGGAAGACCTAGGTGGCTCCAGTTGCTCCTTGCTCAACAGAGTCCAGCCCAACTCCCATAGATACAGTCTCCCACAGGAGAGAGTGGCACACCCAAAGGAGGAGTGAGCCAACAACAAAAACCAGAGTAGACCCTAGGGAGGGCAGGAAGCTTCACAAGCTCCAGCTGCTTCTCTAGACAGAGTTTTCTGGGAAAGGGAATTACCCACCTCCCCTGGGCAGGCTCTGCAACAGCATGAACACAGGACCCCATCTCTATGGCCTTTACGCCACACTAGAAGATGTTCTCGACAGAAGCACTCAGAATCTTCTAAAGATTAAAAATGTCCCCTCCTTCACTGCGAAGTCCAGGAAGCCGCCCAAGTGGGAGAGGTAACAGCCTTTCTCTAGTCCCAGCACAGGAAAGGAGGAAATGTGGAACGGTGGGTGGGGTACTGATGGGAAGCAGGTAGAGCTGGGCTCACAGCCCACTGCTAGGCACCTACTGGCTGCCTGACCATGGACAAGGCATTTAACTTCACCTTGGGTATCACACCTATGATCCCGAGCTCGCTAAGTCCAGAATCTGGGCGTTCTTCCCCCTCCTCCCACACCCACCCCACAGTCAGAATGGGGCTCTATGAAAGCCACCTCCTCCCCAAACCCTATAGCAAGGAAACTCTTCTCTGGAACGTGGTTGTGCTTTGTTTGGATTTTTCTTATGTACTTAGAACATTATGTCAGTGCTTAACTGGGCCCATAGCTCCTCCTGCCTTCACAGATCCCAACTCCTTGGTAACTCCGTAGGCTGTTTTCAAGACTAGAAGCCAGAAATTTCAAGAAACCGATGGCAGGTGAGGTTTTGTGACCTGTCCAAGGTTACACAAGGTTACACTAGCAAGCACCTGAACCCAACCTTCAACATAGATCTTCTCATTTTAAAGTCCAGCAGGTCTTTCACTCTGCCCCCACTGTCTCTTCAGTGGCGATGTTTCAGCTCCAACAGTGCCTCTTGCATTGAAGCCTTTTCAACTCTGCCCCTTTGCCCACGCACACTGAAACGATATTTACTTTTTACATATTTTCTTTGTATGTTTCCAACAAGAGAATGTAATCTCCTGGAGGAAAGGGGCTTTGTGTTTCTAGATCTAGTACCTACCTAGCACAGTGCTTGGCACAATATACATGTTGACTGATAAAGAGAAATGTACCTTCTTGAACTTCACATTGAGACAGGCTGAATAGGAAAGTGGTATCAATTTTTCCTGCTGCCAATTAAGGGCTGGAGACCAAAGAGGAGTGGAGGGGGATAGGGAAGCAATCCAATCCACTCCTATTTCACCACCACCTTCCCTGGGCTAAGTGGGAGGACACATTTAACATCTCCTCCCCTTCCTGCTATTAACATCCAACCAAGAAAGCTGAAGATAGTGTTTGCTGGGTTGTTTTGGACTACAGGGTGTATAGGAGTGCTGCCATAGGCATATCACAGCAATTGTTGTTTGCCCTTTGTCCTCAAAAGGGACTATAACATCAGGAAGATGCCATGACTTGCAGGTGAACTGGATTTACATGAGGAAGGGCTGTGAAAAGGCACCAGCCTCACTCTCTCTTCTGGAGCCATGTGGGTCCACTGGGGTCCAGTGGCAAGATATAGGCCAGGACAACTGGAGATGGTCTTTTTTAAGCTAAGGAAGGTCTTTCCCAGGTCTCAGTTTGTCTGAGGCAACAGCCATTCAGTGATTAGGCCTAGGTAAGAAATGAGGCAAAGAATGGCGTCTTTCACCAAGTCAAAAAAAACAAATCCGGGAGCAGACGACCTTAGGGTTTCTGGCCAAAAGAGAAACAACTGCCATTTACATTCACTCTGAGCCATCAGTGTCTTAACAAAGACCAAATGAGGCTTGGGCTGGCACCTATTGTTGACCAACCAGAGCCAGAGCAACAGAATTAGAATGGACCATCTAGTCTGATCATCCCTTTATCCAATTTCTTGAGTAGGGAGGAATGGAGAGGGAAGGATGAGTTCTCAGGGCAAGAGTCTCTAGGGCAGTGGTTCTCAACCTTCCTAATGCCATGACCCTTTAATACTTGTATGTGGGCGTATTTGCATGGGGCCAGAGCCTCCTGGAGATGGATAGAGGAGCAGCGTCTCAGTTCCTAAGACCATCGGAAATGTGTTTTTCGATGGTCTTAGGTGACCCGTGACTCCTGTGAAAAGGTCGTTCAACCCCCAAAGGGGTCACAACCCACAGGATGAGAGCCGCTGCTCTAGGGGATCCCACTTCCCATCAGCATTGACACTGTGAGGTGTAACATGTAATAAGGCTATTACCCCTTGATCCTCACAGGGAAGTCTGGCCAATAGAGCCTTCTATAAAGCTCCTAAGTCTGATACAGGTTTTACATGCGAGGTTTTTATTTAAATGATGGTGTTGGTTGTTTTACAGGCACTTTGGGAGGGTTCTTGACCTCTTCTTCCCAAGATAATACCAAACCCGCTCAATTCTACTTCCTTTCTATTCCTAGGCCAAAACTCCAACACAGCACCTTCTCACTACTAACCCAGCTTAATGTAATGGGTTTTCCTCCTTCAACTTTTCTCTCACACTAATGCCAGACCAATTTTACTTATGAACAACTCACTTATATAGCAATCTTGTAAAGTGTGCTTTTTACAACACCATGGTAAGGTAGGGTACCTGTATTTTACAAAGGAGGGCAGAGATGGATAAAAAATGGCAGCCAAGATAAATCTGGCCATGTTGCTCCTTTGCGCGCAAACCTTCTGTCACTTCCGCTTACCTTCTGATTAAAGTTAATATTCTTTTGCCTAGAATTCAAGGGCCTCCAAAAAGCAGTACCACCAGGCCTACTTAGTCTCCATGCATTCTATGCTCCAGTTAAAATGTAATACTGTCCCCTCTAACACACCTAGAGCCTTCCTTGCTTCTGTTCTCCCCTCTCCTTCTGCACACCCCATCCTACCCTTGCCTGTTCATGTTATCCATTCTTTATAACCCAACTCAAACATTTCCTTGAAGCTTCCCTGATACCTACACCTCAGTACTTTTTCCTTCAAAACACAAGAACAAATATTTTATATAAACATCTTCATATGTCTTTGAGAGGCATAGCAGGGGAGTCCGCTTAGCTCCCAGAGGAGATTGGTAAGTTTTATATCTTGAGAAATGGGAAAACATTACAAATCAGGGCTCCATTTATCGTTTTGTTGGCAGTCTAGACTTAAGTGATGGAGAAAATGTTAATAATGTATTACACTTAACAGTATGGTGCATATTTTTTCCCAGACAACAGGATGTTAAAAAATTACCAGCAAACCTCTAGGTGTACGGCACCTATAGGGTATGCGTTTATGTACAGTTAGCCACACATACACCGTAAATTTCTACCAAACAGAAAGCTGAGAGGAAAGTACTGAACTCTGTCTGGTTTCTCAGCTCCTAGTACAGCACTCTGCAAACAGCAGGTGCTTGAATCTGAATTTAGGTTTTTCACTCATGTTAAAACATATGGCCGTGTCTGTATTTTCATTTCTAACAAGAACTCATTTCCTTATGATAGTTAATAAAAATTAATCTCAACTCATTGCAGGGGGGGGCATCAAAAAGAGTAATTGTTGCCTGTTCCTTCTGGTGAAGGAGTTTTGCAAACGTAAGACAATTAATCTCCCCACATCCTACCTCGCCCTACAAGGGCTGGAGGTCAATCGATGTGTTTCCCTTCAGTTTAGCAAAGGAAAGGACTAGATTCAAAGGCCCTGGCAGTAAGTGTGGTGTAACATTGGCCTCAGTTTCTTCGCTGGCAAAATGGAATGATACAATTTGCAATACAGCTTCACAGAATCACTATGAAGAAAATCCTTTATAAACCTTGGTGCCGACACAAGATCCAAATACAATCAATCACCGTGTAACTCCCTTGGTTACTCTCCATTTAAAATGTGCCCTTGACATGCAGGGCAGTTGGGCAAACAATACCAACCCACTCTCAGGTAATTTGGAAGGAAGAAATGAATCTCTGACAGCTGACTAAATCCTGTTTATTCACCTAATCTGGGGATTGTGCCAAGGAAAGCCTGGTTAGTCCTAGAAAAGGTGGTAGCTTCTCACTTCCCTCCCCCTAGGGTGACAGATAGAGAAACCTCACCACAACAGATGAGCCAAAGTGTGCCACAGGTAAAGGAAGCAACTCACAACACTGCATACAGATGTTTGCATGAGGGGAGGCTTCCCATTGTTGGGTTTTTTTTAACACTGCCTTTTTCAAAACTCATTCGTAATCAGAAAAAAAGCAGGAGGGAAATGAGCTGAAAAATGATCAAACCAACGATTACTTTTGAGGATGCTAAGTTACCTTAAAAATCTTGCTATGGAAACATTCCTCTTGTTCTTAGTCCTTTTCACTGGAGGCCTTACATCACTCTACCAGTTAACTCCTCCATCAAGCAGTTCTGGTAAGAGTCAAAAAATAACTCATTTTCTCCATTTGTGCAAATTCCTTGCCTCTTTCCTGAAGTTAAGCCTGGCCATATTCCTTGCTGGGAAGGTAGGGCCAAGTCTCAAAGGTCCCCATCATGCGAGTTCCCTCTTAAGAACATAATGTGGTAACAATAAATGGATGTTGCATTTTGGAAAAGTGTTTTGTCCAAAATGCTCCAAAGAAACATGGGAAGCTTTGTATGAAGTAATGCAGGGGGAAGAAATCAGAAGCAAAAGAATAGTGCTGCAATGACTACAAGAATGTAAATCAAGTCAATATGGAGGGCAACAAAATTCTGGTCAAATAAGTCAGTTATGGTTAGTGCTGCAATGTTTGAGTTAAAAGGCATGGCCCTCCTTTCTGTTAATCAATAAGTTAATCACTCTGCAGAAAAGCAATTCTGTATAGTGTTTCAGTGTTCGTATGAAGGTCATGACTAACTTGTACTAAAATTTTAAAAAGTATTGATAAATTTAAGCATTTCAAAAATGCATCAAGCAGGTTACTGACAAGAGCAAAATTAACTCATGGTTCAAACAGTCCAATTCCAGTAAATCTGATAAATATATATGCAAAGATTTGAGATGCTCAAGTTCTTTAAAAAAAAAATTACTAAATGAGAACTGGCCTACTACAAATTTGAGTTGTTTTCGTGTCCTACAGTAGCATTAATAATAAGGCCCACAAAGAGACTCAATCTGGAACGCCAAAAACCTGCTGTGCCCCAGGTCTGTTGCCTGGCAACAGAAAGCAGCTGCAAAAGAGAAGCCTGGAACTCATGAGGGCGGCAAGACAACCTTTTCGGCCAACCCATCCTATGGTATTTTTATCATCCACCTCCTCAAGTCAAAATTCTCTTTGGGGTTTTCAAGATACTCTTGGACATCACACAACAAAGGCTGAGAATCTCAGTACCAGAAGCAAAAGGGTCAAGACTGACTTTTAATGTTGGAATACAGATGGTGGAGCAGAAAGGTACTTCAGAAATCCAGTCCAATCTCACTCGTACTTTACAGATAACTAAACTAAGGGCCAGAGAGGTTGCAGCAGAAGCTAGTCAGCTATGGCAATAGAGAAAGGATACTAACTTCCAGAAGCCTATTCCCAGGTACCTTCCCCCACCAGAGGGTTTGGCAAATTTCTGGAACCTGCCCTTACACCTGTTTTTTCATACTTCTTCAGAATTAAGAATTTTTTTTACCTTTTAAAATACAAACTTTATTATTTAAAAGCATAAAAATTATTCTTAATTCTTAGATCATACAGGCTGTTGACCGTAGACCCCTGCTCTATACTTTAACGCCCTGAAAAATATCAAAAGGGACAAGTAAAAAAAGGAAGATTAAGTGGCAAGAGTACTTTGACTCCTAATACAAGCCCTGAAGAACACAGCATTCATCTGGTATATATGCAATTTTGCACCAGACATAAAATAATCATCAAGTTTTTTATATAGGGTAATGTGCACTGAGCTGGATAGCATGGGACACTGTCTTAGCTGTATGGGTGGTCAATATTCTGCTTTAACGAATACACATTTTCCTAAGACTCTGAAGGTATATACTCACTCAAGCACAACCTGTTTACTACACACATGGAGTACAAAAGTTGGGTTCAGAGAGCATATCTGGCTAGTTCTCAGTGCTGTTAGTCCATTTAGAGATTTAATTTTATTGAAAAAATCATCTGTATCCTCTCCGAAGGAATATCTATGTCTGAAGGGTGGTGAAATCTTCCACCTAACTGTGGAAATGTGTTATTTACCTGATATCCCAAACATTATACTCATATGAGTAAAGGCACATTCTGCAGGTGGTTCCAGAGGGTAAGTGTTTTGCCCAAGCAACATTAATTGCTGCTTCAGGGATATTACAGTTTGCATAATTCAGGAATGGTTGACCCTTGATAACCACAGGTGGGAGAATAGTTAAGAATTAAGGCTCACACTCCCTACCTGTGTTTAAAGCTGGGCCTTGTTCTATTTCTTTTCTTGTTTGGTTTGGTTTTTTTCCCCATAGGAAAAAAGTCCTTAAAAGATAAATAGCAAAATACTGAAAAGGTCTTTTGTAGCACAGGAGGAGGCAACCTTGGAATGAAGAGTATCTCAAGTGAATTAACCACGAACACATTTTAGGGAGGGCAAAGCTTTGTTTTATACAGATCCCGGCCCAGGAGCAGTTTTCCGGCACAATCCCAAACCCCTTTGAAGGCAGTCATAGAGCAATGGCAAAAGCACAAGCCGTGGAAGTCAAAGCGCTCAGGTTGTCTTTGCTATTTGTCACCTACATGACTTTGAACAAGTTATTGGTCTTCTCCAAACCTTCAATTATAAAATGAAAGACCTATACCAATCCCTTCCAGAACTCTGTTTATCAGTAAGCATTTATTAAGTGCCTATTGTATGCCAAGCACTGAGAATACAAACAGTTACTGCCCACAAGGAGCTTACATTCTATAAGGGAAGAATAACATGTATACATCTAAGTATATACAAAATAAATACATAAATACAAGATAATTTGGGGAGTGAGGCACTGGCAGCTGGGGAACACAGGAAAGGCTTATTGTATTAGGTGGCACTTGAGCTTAGCTTTGAAAGAAATTAGGCAGAGGTGTGACAAGAGTATATTCCAGGCATGGAGGATAGCCTGGACAAAGGCACAAACGGGACACAGAGTACTGTGAGGAATGGCAAGAAAGCCAAGTGGGCTAGACCACAGAGTACATGAATAGGAATAATGTATAATAAGTATAAAAAAAAAAGCTGGTTGAAACTTAACAACTAATAGAGGAGTTTTCATTTGATACCAAGGTAATAGGGAGTCACTGGAGTTCACTGAGCAATGAAGTGACATGGCTAGATCTATGCTACATTACATTTCCTTTGGTAGCTGTATAAATCCTGTTATGGAGATGGTATAATCTGTCTTCCCTGGACTCATCAAATCCCTCTCCAGGATTTTATTCAATGTTTAAAAGAGCCAGAAATCCTGACCCAGTTACAGGAGTGTGAAAAGCATCACAACTCAAAAGCCACCATCTAGGCTGGCACAGCCACCACCCTTCTCAAAGAACAAGATAGGGGATACTGTTTTAAAGACTGGAGGAGAGAGACAGACAAGATGCCTCTGACAAGAGAGCTTCAGATTCTAAGAGACAAAAACACTCAGGAGGAAAAAGGCAACCATTAAAAGATCACCCAATAAATGTAAAGGGCAAAACAGGTCATTCCACATACCTAAGTCTTCTATTGAAGGAAATACAATTGAGAGGTTGAATGGAAGACGCTTAGCTGTCTCAGAGACAGAAGTGGTCTGGGTGCACATCAGGAAATCACAGGAAGGGTCACTAGATCCAAGAACTGATAACTCTAGTCACAAAAATGTATAGTTTATAAGCAAAGTAGCAGTCATTTAGTCTTAAAGTGCTACCCAAATCTGCAGATAATCGAGAACCTGAGCCACTGAAACATATGTGGTACATAAGGTTCAAGTCTGAATGGAAAGTTAAATGAGGTCAGTTCTCCTAGGAATCTTTGCCTATTACTTCATGGCAGCAAGCATCTGACCAGGGCTTTCATGACTAAATAATATAACCTTTCCCCTCAAAAGTGCTTTTTCAAGTATTGTTGTGTCATATTCACATATGCTTGTGTCATATTCCGTATGTGTACAGTCAACGGCTCTGCTGTTACTTACGCAAAAAATACCAGGGGACTGCACAAATCCAGATCACACCCAATATTCCCAAACAATCTAGGAGGACCTGGGACCTTCAGCTAACAGAGGACAGAGCTGTCCATCTGAACTAACTCCCTGTTGCTCTCTTCACTTAACACGGGCAGAAAATGATCTCAGGGCCATTTATATCCACCCAAGTACATTTCATATATAGCCATTTCATAAATATACTCTTGGGAAAATGGACACTTGGTACAATCTGTACTAATTAAGCATAGTTCATATTCTATTTGATGGTGAGTAAAGAAGTCATCTTTTAAAGTGCGGCACGTGCATACGTGCATGTGTGTATAAAGGCAAGAAACCAAATGACTGCCTACTGCTAAACAGGTCACTTCAGACAAGCCACTCTATTTCTCTGAGACAGTTTCCTTATTATAATTTCCTCTAAAACAAGGGGGCTGGACTAGATCTAAGGTATCTTCCAGTTCTAAATTTTATTTTCCCATGAATGTGATACTTTTAAACTGACATTTCTCCAATAGCTTGTCAAGTGGCTAAATAAGGGATCAGTTTTATACTTCTACTATAATTACTAGATATGAATTAACCATGTTAATGTTAATCTTGATTACAAAAAAGACTACTTGAAAAGCTCAGAAGCAAAGGCAGAATTTTATGTTGTTAAATGGGTAATAACTATAAATTACAGTGTGGTCTGTAAGGACAGTGTGGATGAATTGTTCCTATCTCTCTAAACAGAAAGACCACTACTCTAATACTCCAGGTAGAGAATGAGAGAGACAATAATTAAACTTAGAAAAAATCTACCAAAACTAAGCCAAATAATTCTAGGTTACAAATGTGAAGTCAAGAACCAGATTCTAATACTAAAGACTGAAAACATAATCAGAAGAGTGACTGCTCCCAGTTGTTTTGCTTAAGATGATCTCTCTCCTACCTCCCCAACTTCAATTCTTGAGTACCTCATGTCTTTGTTAATGATCAAGTTCTTTTGGAGAATAGTACCTTTCAGTCCTCTGACACTCCATTGGGTGCCTGGTTGCTTACAAAAGTGTTGCTTTGATATAGAGTTGGGGGTCTGGCACAATAGGCATATGTTTGTCATTGCAGTACAAATTATTTTTAATAAGTGTCTTCTCAGGATCTAAGACAAAAGAATTGCTTGTCTCATAAAATGACAGCTACCAAAAGGTTCTCTATAAATGCCAAACCAATAGTCTCAACTAGCCCCTGAACTGGCTGCATGGTATCTCAGAAACAGGTATGCCAACCTAATCATTTTATTTTGCTGAAACTCCATGTAACAAATGGAAGTAGGTTAAAATGTCCAAGTATCTCTTAGAAAAAAAAGTTACTCTGCAGTCACTAGAACCGAGTAAGGTCTATTTTAAATGGGTCAATTCCCGGTATTCCAGATAACACCAATAGGGTGTGACCCCACTGCTTCTGAAACATCAACTTTCAGGATCAGCAATTTGGCTGCCCCATTTCATGTTCTATTTCAGAATATTCTTCACATGTCTCAGGTAACAATATGTGCACACAACTGTGAGGGAGGAAAAAACTGTTTTCAAACAAAATGTTGAACAAAGGCAGTGCTTTTAATCAATAAGTTTGAAAAAAAGTTAAATCTATTTGAACACACAAGCATAATTTACAGCAGAAAGAAAAAGAGTTGGTCAGAATAGAGGTTTTTTTGTGTGTTGCTTTTTTAAAAAACTAGGCCTTCTTAAAAACAGAAAAGGCCCTTTAATACATTTCATTTGTCATACCTGAATAGGGAAGTACAGTACTAATACTTCAGAAAACAACCATATTAAAAAAAAAGTCAAGCAGTACAAGTAAATGTATTTTAATTGATTAAATATATTATTTTAAAGTATTTTTGAAATTGTACTTGCACTGTTCTAATCAACAGCCAAAGGGAATAAAAAAAGTTTAAAACCAAAAAGTTTCGACGTGAACACTTGATGAACTGTTGTCATTTAAAGCGATATATGCTGCTCCCAAGAACAATGACATTCTATGAGCAAGATAACCTCAATGTGGGCAAGGTCAAAATCTGTAATCAAATCTTGGAAGAAATATATTAATGTCTGCTTTTTTTAAATGTTTATTTTACATTTTTAAATACAGAATTCTTCTCATTAAAAAAAAAAAGGAACTGCCTAACCCCACAGTTTTACATTATGTATGTACAAGAGAGCAGACTGCCTTAAAAATGTTCTGGGTGTAACAGCACTGAAAGCCGTAAGCTGGTACTATTTCTGAACCAAATTCAAAAACCTCAAATTAAGTACTGTGGAGATACTTAGAAGAAAAAAACCCAGTTTGTGAATGAGGAGAGAAAAAAGTTAGATATATGTATGTATATATATCTATCTATATACACAAAACCAAAAATCAAACAGAAACAAATCCAATACACACAAAACTCAAGTGTCCCCATTAGGTAGTGAACTGTACAAACTATAGCTAATTAATAGAAATCCTTCTTCAAGAAGTGATTTGTAGTTTTTAAAAATCCATATATTTCAATTACATACATTAACAGTGCTAAATGTATATTAACATCTGTCTATTTTACACTCCTCCAAGGCTCCCTATACTGGCCAAATGCTTTCACAAATCTGGGCCAGACAAATCCATATTTGTTTGAACTAAACAGAACACAAGATGCTGCTTGAACTAAACAGAACCACAAGATGCTCCAACATCATCCATGACAAACATAATGCAGATTAAAGCTAGAATATTTGAAAATTTAGGTATGTGATGGGGCATTTCAACTTTCCACAATACTTAATTCTAAAGCAGAATTACACAGGATTTGTGCACAAGTGGTACCAAATGTGAGAAAATGGAGTGGCAGTGATTTATCAGTACAACGTGAATCCCCACAAACTGAACTATATATACTCAAATGATTTAAAATATTTAAATGCCCCAGGTACCAATTTGCATTTACAAAATACAAAGTAAGATTACTGAATTGGGTAAAAAACTGGGTTTGCTATTTGATGTAAAAAGCCAATCAAGCCAATAATTTATAAACTTTGTTTTGCTACCGTAGTCAATCTTGGGCAGAAATGCGAGGCTAGTCAACTGAGAGACAGTTGACTCACTAGTACTACCTATGTTGCTACTATAATCCGTTCATCACCCTGGTTTAACAAATTCTAGCATCCAATTCTTCCAGAGAATCCTCCTTTGTATTAGACTAACCAAAAATAAAGGCAATCTAAGTCTTGCCATTTGGGGTTATGCAGGACACAGCCAAAGAGAGACAACTTATTTTAAAAACTGCTTTAGGTAACAATTTTGAATTTCTAATGTACAAAAAAAAAAAAAAACCCAGACGTTTCAAAGCACAGCTATAGTCCATTAACAGAGAGGCTTCAAATTAAAAGGCAATTCAACTATTAGCAATCACAAAGCACAGGGAACAGGCAACAGTGGACTAACCATCAGCCAAACAGGGTTCACACTGGGGCATTTCAATTAGCAGGGTTTGAGGGATTTAACTTGTATAACTCACGTAATTTCAGCTTAAACACCATCCATCACTGACTCTCTTGGTTAACCCCAAAGTGCTGGATGAGTCTGGAGATCCCTTTTAAACACCAAAGAATTCTTGTAATAATAATAGGGAGTCTTGGGAGTAATCTTGACTCTTAAGAGTTCACAGACTGTCAGACCAAAACCAAATGGGGTAAACACTGACTCTAGTGCTCTGTAATGTTAGAAGAGATTCCCAAATAAAAGGCCATCTTCTGCCCAGCCCAAGCCTCAATTGATATTGTAACACCACTTTTATCTAGTATAATAAACTCTGTAGTAGACTACTTTTGATCTCCATAAAGAATATGAGTTGTCAAATTTAAGTAGATAGACTCCTTTCCCTGGGTACTGATGGCTGCCAGCATATACTTCCTCATGACAGTCTCGTCGGTACACAGGTACAATTTCATCTAGTTGAGGCTTGTTGGACTTCCTTTTGGCTTTTTCTTCACTGTTTTCTGTCAAAAAAAAAAAAGAATTAAGATAGAAAATTTTCACTGGTCTAAGAAAATTATATCCACTTCAAACAATTCAACTAAAGTGGATTCTCAGAAAGATTATGATTTCCCTCAATCCACACCAGAACTATGGACCTTGGCAGCACATTAGCAGTTTCTGTGTTTTTATGCCCTTTCTTCCTTCTTTACCCTAGTCTAATCTCCTTAAACAAAAGAAAACAGAAGCACCTAGGTTAGTGACCCTAGGAAAATCACTTTAGTTATTTGGGACTTGGTTTCCTTCTTGAAAAAAACAGAGAACCTGGGGCTGGCAGATCTCCTGAGCCTGGGATTCTGAGTTGCAGGGGACTACTCCAATCAGATGTTTGAGTCATGAAAATGGCAGCTAGGTGACACAGTGAAAATGTGGGACTTGAGGTCAAGAAGTCCTGAATTCAGCTCTTGGCCCAGATACTTCAATAACTTGTGACCTGAACAAGTCATTTAATCTCTCTGGGCATCAATTTACTCAAGTAAAAAACAGGGATAATAAGAGTACCTGCCCTCCTGGGACTGTTGAGAGTATAAACTCATATTTGTAAAGAGCTGTGTAAAGGTTAAAAGTGCTAAATTCATGTTAGCTACCATTAATACAACAGGGGGAAGAGAATCACCAGGTTGCTTAAGGAGGGATAAATTGGCCCAGGTAAGGACATGGAACAGGTCAAGACTACTGCTGTTGATCAGTAGTGGGCCTGGGCCCCTCTACTTGCAGCCTGGGTGTGACATAGGGAGAGCTAGTCTTTTTTTTTTAAACCAATTCAGGAGAGTTAGACTAGTTGATCCCCAAGGTTCCTCCCAGCATCTATGAACTCAAGTATATTATTACCTAAAAGAAGAAAGGAACCTAAACTTACAAGGCAATCATTTTCTAGGATACCAATATAAAAAGCAGGTTTTTAAAAGCATGAGGCCCAACTGGCACACCTGTAACTCTCCAAAATAATATTCAATTTGCTTTACTACAGGAAAAAAGAAAACTAAACTGAAATTGAGTTCATTTGAAGATGAGAAACCTTCTATGTTCCTGTATGTAAGATACAAGCCTATCAACTGAAAATTTGGGTTTAGGCTAAAGGCTCTAGACCATTGGTTCTCAACCTTCCTAATGCCACGACCCTTTAATACAGTTCTTCATGTTGTGGTGACCCCCAACCATAAAATTATTTTCGCTGCTACTTCATAACTGTAATTTTGCTACTGTTATGAATCGTAATGTAAATAGCTGATATGCAGGATGTATTTAAATTGAACATAACCCACAGGTTGAGAACTGCTGCTCTAGACTATACATCACCACAATAAGAAAGAAAAACACCTTTTAATCAGTATAAAAACTGTTTAGAATAAAAGACAAAAGGGGAAAGTAATACAGGAGAATGGTCCTCAGGCTTAAATATACTTTTTTTGGGAAGGAACACCTCCTACCACACTCTCCCTACTGTTCAAGACTGCTTGAATAGCTCTTGCGTTAATTCAAATTTTAAACGTGTTCTTTAAAAAGTACACCATGGAGGAAAAAGATTTGGTAATTTCTTTGTCCTTTCAGCCATATGTATGTGCCTAATTTACGAGGAGCAACAGATATACTTAAAGGTTAAAAAAATCCACCACCATGACATAGACAATTTAACCAACAAGTTATTAACTGTTATTTAAAAGGCAGCTTTTATTGCTAAGGACTTTATGATCATGCACATGACAAATGATGTGCAGTGAAAGCGAGCCACCATGGGGTAATATAACTAGCAATGGACTTAAGAGTCAGGGGACCAAGGTTGAAATTCTAGTTATTACTTCCTCCCTATATGATCCCAAGTCAGGCATTTCACTCCTCTGTATAAAATGGGGAAACTGGACTCAGTAATCTCTAAGGTCTGCTATAACTGCAAATCCCAGGATTCTGTGGAGGAGTACCTAAAGTACAACCACCTATTTTTTCCTTATAAGGCTGCAGAATTAAGTGAGAGTTATAAATACTTCGTTTGCCTTAAACTTTGTCTCAAGAAGTGTTCTTTAAACTTTAATGTTCTATAGGAATGTTAAGCACTTCAATGACCACTTTACAGAATGCTCATATCTGGTAATTTATCAGGGAATGCAGAAGATGGTAATACTAAAAACTTTAAATGGTTTAAACGGTTAAACACCATGCCTACATGGTGTCCAGAAATGAGTGGAAATGAGCTTTTCTGGGGAAAGGAAAGTGATGAAACCACCTTGTTAATTATTTAGCAATATACATACAGCACACTGATTAAAGGACCTACTAAATCCTCATGTGCTGCCCTCATGATTCCTCTGCCAGCTCTATCTGCAGACTCTACAAGTTTCAGTGTTCAGATCTCTCTTCTCCCATTCTCCACTCTCTCCTTCAGCACTACTACTCACTCCTAAGGTTTCCCTTTCCTCTACAGAAGACTCCTGCATATTAATCTCCAGAAGAGAATTCAAAGCTGGGAATCACGCATTTAACTTAAAATACCCAAAAGATGTCTCCATCAGGATACTCCAGTAGCACCTGCAGCTTTACATATTTAAAATTAAGTTCATTTTCCATTACTTTCTGCTATCTAATTATCCTTCATGCTGGTGTCATATTAATCTTCTAAGTACCCATATCTGATTATGTCACTCCCATGCACAAAACCTTTAAATGGCTCCCTAATGGCTATGTATTGAAGTTTAAATTCCTGATCCTAGCATTCCAGGTCCTCCCCAATGAGATTTCACTCTAACTTTTCAGCCCTTTCTCATACTACTCCCCTCCATGTACACTATGCTCCTGTCAGACTGGGGTAGTCACTCATTTTCACCCACATTGTGTGTTGTACCATCCCTCCCCTCCAATGCCTTCTGTTCATGCTATTCCTTATACGTGGAATCCCTTCTCATCCACCAACCTCTGCTAATCAAAAATCTATCTCAAATGCCATGTCTCTTTCTGCCATTTTTGCCAACGATTTTTATAACATACGTAGACTTTTATTTTTAAGTATGGTTACGAAAAAGCTGCTCTACCTTCATCTTCGTCGTCATCATCGCTGGATTCACTGACATGCACACTGACATTAGTATTGGGGGACACTGTCCATTCAAAAAATACCCCAAACCCAATGTCATAATTGTCTGTGGCAAACTCCCAGAAGAGATAAGATCCTTCCTCGTGTGTAGGTACTCGGACGGTGACTACTTCTCCTCTGCCCACTGTGATCACTGAATCTGCATCCTGCCGAATCTTCTCTTTGAAGTCTCTGATCTGAGGTCTCGTCCACATAGAAGGTGCAGCTATTACAGGAACAGATTCTAGCAGCAAGAGGACTCACAAAAGTTAAAAAGGCCTACCATCTGTATTTAAATGACAATATGCGTCATATAATGTTACTCTGACAGCCCAGGTCTACCTACCAACCTAGTGATAAGGCTCAAGAACTACTTCTCTGGATTTATGAACAAAGAAAACAATTCCTTGGAACTGTTTCTTCACAGGCCCAACATATTGGCAGTACCTCAATATTATAGGCACGCAGAAGAAGTCATGCAATATCTCAATTCTCACCAATCCTTCCTTATCAAATACAATTCATAGTCTTATTTACAAGTGTTTTTTATACTTCACTTATAAAAGGGACTTCAGCAACAGCATTTCCAGGGTAATTCCTGAAGTCTCATAAATAACCGAAAGTGTTTTTAACAAAGAAAGAAACTAAAGACATGGAGATAAACTTATTAGGTCTTGGGTAGAAAATCTGGATCTGATTTTAGTTTGCATAAAGCAAGAAAAAAAATCTACCTCTAAAAGTTTTAGAAACACCCCAAGAAGGTGAAACAAATAAAACTCAGAGGAAACCTGACAAACTTCTTAGAGACTGAAATGAATGGAAGAACAATGGATATGAAGGAGACATATACTCTGGAATATTAGACAGACTTTCTATATTTAATCATAGAGATTTTACCCAAAATATCCCTTCTGAAGATACTAGTAACTCCTGCTGGTAAGCAGAAGGGCATGCCAGTGCATCTCTAAGATTGCTTCTGATGCTACTTTCTATGAAATGTTCCAGAGAGAAGCCATAAAGTATGGTTTAGTTCTTTCCATTACAGTCACTACATGCCACTATCACTGCTGCTGTCCCCATCATTCAACAAGGATATAGGACTAGAATGAGATGTCTATCACACAATGTTATATTTTTATCTTTAAATCTATTAGATGAATAACAGAATCAAGAGTATATACAAGAGAGCTTGAGATTAATCCTAATTTATTTCAGAACTCAAGAGATAAGTCTACTAGATGCAGTATGTTTAGTTTATAAAGGCAAAAATTATTAATCAACAACTGTTAATGCTCTCATGAGTAAATATTCAAATATGTTTAACTCACCCTCCTAGATTTCTTGTTTTTAATCTTAAGTAGGAAGACTAATGTACACAAATTCCTAATGATACCTTTTGGTCCATTCCCTAGGACTTCTTCTGAAATTTCTGGTTCCAGTTCTTTCACAGAGCTGTCTGGGTGAGGTTTGGCCTGACCATTGACTGAGAGCATTTCACCAGATGTGGCTGCATTCACCTTTGATGCTGCAGGCAAAGACGTTCCCGTTGTTGCTGCTTCTTGCTGTTTCTGCAATGCTGCCTATAATTCAAGAAAAACATAAAATGTACTGAATGTGAAGAACGACTATTTCAGGATATGATGTTACCCTTTCAACGAAAGGGAAAAATGTAGAAAACCTGAAACAGCTATGTATTATTTTGAAATCACTTGAACCAGTAGCAGTTAGCAGAAACTACATAATACACCTGACAGATAAAAGCTACTTGGGTCTACTAGCACTTGCCGACTTGGGGAATGGTTTTTTTCCTTTCAAAATGTTTTCTTTCCAGAGGCAAAAATTTACCTACCCAAAATAATTATTATTATCCTAAGTTCGTAAAGAGTCCAAGTTTCACAGCCCACCCCCCGCCCCCAAAAAGCACACAAAACAATGTATCAATTCCATGTTAGGAAATTTTTTTAATTACAGATTTGTTGTTACTGTTGATGAAC
>CM053584.1:105887752-105907753 GCA_028627135.1 Pseudochirops cupreus
CCCAACTGGAAGTATCAGGAAAGCTATCACATTCACTAGTATCACAGATTTGGAGCTTGAAGAGACCATGAAGGCCATCAAATCCAACCCTCTTATTTTGCAAATTAATAAAATGAGGCATAAAGAGCAGAAATGATTTATTTGGAGCTATACAGCTAGTAAGGGTCTAAGACAGGATTTGAACCCAGGTCTTCCCGACTCCAAGTCAATGACTATCCAACACACTACACTACCTAGAGAAGATGTATTGCCTTCAAGAGCCAGGAATAAGGAGGCAGACAAAGGAGTGACAGCTTTTGAATGTGGTTCCAACAGGTAAAAGAATCTCAGAGACCTACTCTACCCCCTCATTTTTTAATTTAAATTTTATTTTAATAAAGGTTTGACTTCTCTCCCTTCTCTTCACCTTCCTTCCTCACTGAGGGAGTAAGAAAAATAAAATCCCTGCTACAAACAATGCATAATGAAGCAGAACAAATGCTCTCCTGGCCAAGTCCAAAAAAAGGTCTCCATCTGCCCTCTGAGTCCATCACATCTCTATCAGGAGACACAAAGCACACTTCATCAGGAGTCCTCTAGAATAATGGTTGGCCTTCATGAGAGTTCCTTAGTGTGCCCTTCATCCTTTCTTACAGCACAACAGTATCCACCACATTCATATGCCACAACTTCTTTAGCCAATTCCCAAATGATGGGCTTTCTCTCCATTTGTGATTCTTTATTGTCAAAAAAAAGAGCTACTGAAAATATTTTTGCACATGTCTCATCTCTCATTTTATAAGGAAACGGAAGTCCAGTTAAATGACTCTCTTCAAATGACTTATCGGCAGTTTATCAGAGTTTTCTAGTATGTTGTTCTAGTATTCTCTAGCATTTTCCTCCGGGATTTGGTTTTTTCCTATGTTCTGCAAGGCTTTCTACCCATTAATTTGAGAAACTGTTTACAAAATGTATACTAGCATGAGCAACTTTACAAACTGTAATATGATTTTTTAAAAGTCTTTTGCAATATAAGATGATGGAAGGAACATCTGACTTAAAATTAAAGAGGAATCATGAATTTGAAAAGACTGTTTCTGACACTTTTTAGCAAGTCACACAATATGCAAATTTGGAAGGGTTCAAGAGGTCAATTTAGTCTAACCTGTAGGTGAACAAGGCCAAATTTCCTCAACTATAAAAAGGAGATAATAATCGGTCATACCTACCTCACACAAATGTTGAGAGGATCAAATAAGATAATGTATATAAAGCAACACCCACACACACACATCCCTCCATGCAATTTATCCTAATGTCGATTAAAAAAAAGAAAGCTATAGAAACCACAAATGAAAGAAAACTGCTCAAGAAATATTTTTCTCATATAGCCATTAAAGTGTGTTGTTAAACATATACAATCACTTCAGTGATAACATTTGTTTGAAAATATAAATTTGTTCCAGCACAACTAATACATCAATGAACAAATTGAACATTACACAACTTCTGAGTCTACCTCCTCAAGATTTCCTCTACAATAAAAAGTAAAAACGCAGAAAAACTGTATCACTTCACAATTATTCAAAAACTGCAACCCTTCCAAAAACGCCCATTTCTACAGGGAAATCTCAGGTCTTCTCTAAGTTAAAACTCCACTTTTATGTACATCTTCTGATGCAACAGGAACTGTGGAAAGAGAAGGGCTGGTTCACATCCCCTCCCTTTCTGCCACACTTCAACCCCAAGGCCCAGAGTTCGGGTCTTGTCCAAATTGCTTGAGCAGCCCAGGTCCAAGGTTACAAACGCAGTAACAATTTATTGCAGCATCAATGCATTTCTTGGCCATTTAACATGTATAAAACTATGCTACTGTTTTTTTATTAGGTTCCTATCTTTTATATGTATGTCACTGGCAAAATATCTGTGTTATGCCCTTAACCTCATTTCTCCCACAAGTCCTGTGATTTTCCTACATGATTTTGCAGAGCCAAGTGGTCTGGTGAAACATATATACCATGTCATAGCAGGACTGATTGATTGTATGCATATTCCTCCAAAAACACAACTTGGAACTGAAATGAATTTTCTTTTTGCACCCACCACTTTTCAAGAGAAACTGGCGATGTCTTATGGTTTTCATAGATATCAAATATGTGATTCATAAACAAAACCAGATTTCTGATACAGCATATGATTTTACAAGGACTCAAAGAATATGGCAGTTTATACTCTATACTGTCCTCTATACTCTTGCTATCAAGTTTGCTAAATGTTCCAGAAGTAGAGAATTCACAAATTCTATGTTCAAAGAATATGTTATATATTTGTATAACCCTAACCCTATTTATATGGAGTTGCTTTTGTGTTACTTTAATTATAAACAGGAGGAATATAGCTTCTTTTGCTTCACTTAAATTCTCTGCTCATAATTGCTCAAGCTAAAAAAATAAAATTTAGCTAGTAGATAAAAAGACTCTAAGGCAAAGCCTCTCAGAGTTGGTAGGAGCTGTCAAGAATCTGATCTCCCACATGCATGTGTTTCGAGAACCTAGGCCTATCTCCTTATCAAAGTAAGGCCTCAGGGCTGGGGCTTTATCTTATCCCTCTAATCATGCTAAGTACGAGAAAAGAGAGGGTTCTGTTACCACCATTTTTTTAGACTGGGAAACTGAGGCAGAGAGAATCACTTGAAATTTAAATTGTTTGTCTAAGTTCCTAGAGATTCTGCCAGAACCAGTACTACAAATCTGGCTTCTAGTTCAGTGCTCCTTCCACAGGAGCAGATCTGATAGCTAGTTGATTTCTAGCCCAGTGCTCTTATGATACACTATATTGTGATGCCAAATGTTCCAGGAATACTGCCTCATGATCTAACCACAGCTATCAGGCCAGAGGGGCCTTCTAACCCACAAGTCAAGGCCAAATCTGGCCCCCAGGTAGCTTCATTCACACTTATAGCAACATGGGGTAAAGGCAATTTCTGCTTTTAGCTCAAGTGAAGGAGATGCAGGATCAGAAAATCTACAGTTGTAAGAGCCCTTGGAATAGATTCCAACCTTCCTCATTTAAAAGAAGAGGAAGTCCCGGATGAAACACCAAGGCAGCCTGGCATAATGGATAGATGGGGGCTAGCTCAGATTCTCCTTTAGACTTCAAAGAGCTAGGTGACTTCAGGTAAGTCATTTACTCTCACTCAGCTTCAGCATCCTCATCTGTAAAATGGAAATAATAGCAACAACTACCTCATAGGACTGTTGTGACAATCAAATGAAATGTTTACTGAGCTTTTCAAACCTTAAAATATTATATTAATATTAGCTAGTTATTATTCAATGATCTGTCTAAAAATAAACAGGGAACAACCAACAAAGCCAGGTCCTCTCACACCTGCTCTATGACATTCTTCCCACCTCATCTGGTAGGCTGCCTCCACTGGTGGGCAGATCCTGGACTGTCTGGCTCCTGGAGGTTCTCTAGTCTAGGGGTTGCTGGGAGCCTCAGGAGACCAAGGACTCATCCACTCTGTGGTAACTTCAGACAACACAGTTTGCTGGCCTAATGCTGATGCCAATCTATACTCCCATATCAATATCCACTGTCATTTTTTCTAGGTTGTAAGGAATGATAAAGCAGCTTCTGGAGGCACTTGTCAATCTAATACCCATTTTTAAAAAAGTTATCAAAACAGGCTACTTCCAAGTCTATTTTGTTTTCTAACTGTCCATAAAATCACATCTACAACTTAACCAAAATGGACCCCTTCTCCTCAAGGCAAAACTAAAGCTCTTTTACCTTGGAACAGAATTTTATGTTCACTAGTACTGATCTAAAAACAGGATGTGGCCCTATGATTGTTCACTGGTAGGCAAGCTCCAGGTGAGGAAATGCCCTCTACAATCAGCATCTTCTCTGTAAACCAAGAGTCTTGGTGCCAGGGACTTGTCTCAGGTTCATATAGCCAGCCTGAGTCAGAGTGAGACTTGAAGTCAAACCTTCTTGGCTATAAGGCTAGCTCTCTCTCTATTCTCTATGCCATTAAAATTATAATGGACATTTCTATGACGCTTTAAGGTCTATCAAGTGCTTTACACAGATTATCTCATGTGTTCCTTTCAACAATCCTATTAAAGACGTACTACACTATAGGGATTATCTTCCTTTTACAAATGAGGAAATGAAGACTCCAAGAGTTTAAGCGAGTACCTATGCTCACAGAACTACTGAGAATCAGAAGCTGGAGTGGAATTCAGGTCTCTCCTGATTCCAAGTGAAGAACTCATCTTACTATAGCATATTGTCTCTCAACTACCATGTGCTAAAACATATCTCTATTCCAATCAAACTGAATACTTCCCTAACGCTGCATTCTGAGTCTATCATACCTGTTGCTGCGAAAGCTGGACTTGGTACAACTGCTGCATGTACTGCTGATAATGCTGCTCTTGCAGCTGACGAATGAGAATCTGCTGCTGCTCATAGTTCCCTGGATACTGCTGGGCCGCGTACTGCTGGAACTGCACAGCAGTCTGGGAGTTTAGTGCTGCCATTATCTGTTGCCTAAAATGTTAAAAATAGACCAGGCTGACTACAAAGGACTATTTACTATGAAAGGCAAGTCACTGTAATATTTTAAATTTTACAAACCCTTTGAAATGACTTATTAACATGTGCCTCTGGCCTAGAAGAAATAAGGCACTGAACCTACAGTTGTAATAAACATTTTTTCTATTAAATTTTAGCTAACTTTTCAAAGAAGTATGTCTAATTCCATCTTTTAAGGAATTCTTGGTGAAGAACTCCCTCTATCAATACAGACTGTGCCCTGCTCTGAAACTGGTAGTCTTTGAGAGTTGCCTGGGGAACCAATAGGTGAAATGACTTGCCCCAGATCACACCACCAGTCTGTGCCAGAGACAGAGCTTGACCTCAAGCCTCCCTGCCTCCAAGGCCCAACTCTCTATCCACTACACCACATGCTGCCTTTTGTGGGTATTTTTATATAAGACAAAAAGCAGCATGAGAGGATAGAATTCATTATCAGATAATTGTGGTCAGGATTATTAAGTACAGGTAAAATCAGTGAAATTTTGTAGTTCCATAGGATTTTTAGGCCTATCTTAAAAAGACCTTACTGCACTTCATTTCACGTAAAACTTTTTATAAAAAAATGTAAAATTCTCTCTCATCTTGCTCACAAGCATGCAGATTTAGAGTTGGAAGAAACCTCACAGGTCATCTAATCCAACTCCTTTCTTTTACAGATGAGGAAATGGAAACCCAGAAAGCTTGAGTGACTTGCCCCAGGTCACAAGAATAGCAAGTTAATAGTAAGGGTTCAAAGCCGGGACCTCTCACTTCAAAGCCCTGGTTCTTTCCACTGTCACGCTATTTAGAACCCGGCAAAAAGTTACCTGGAATGTTTCCAGAAACTGAGGGCTACGTGGTCAATCCACCAGAAATCCAGAAGTTTCCCAGGCTCACCAGGGCAGTCCCAGATGCTATGACAGACAGTCAGTGCTCCCTACTTCACTAATGTAAGGACAGAAATGAGTGACACCCATATATGGGAATCTTCCCCAGGTCCTCTGATCTCAAAGTACTCAACAGTTTTCTTATACCAATGAAAACACCCATCCATGCCTAATTTCTCTCCATATTTTCAGGTACCTGAAGACAGGAAGTCAGAGTGGCAGGGTAGTTAAGAACACTGGATGGGAAACCCAAGTCCTGGGTTTTGAATCCCAGCTTTGTCACTTCTTATTTTTGTGACCTTGGGCAAGGCACACAACCTCTGTACACCTCAGTTACTTCATCTGCAAACTGGCCTCTTTGAGCTTCAATTTTATGATTCCATGACTGTATCTTACTTATCTTTGTATTTCTCCCAGAAATTGGTCAAGTTTACCGCACATAGCAGGCATTTACTCAACGCTGAATCAAAGTGTCCAAAACGGCCAGAGGTAGGGTAAGAGAAATCCCAGTAGCTCTCTATGAAGAGAACCCCACCGATGCCTAGAGGCAGAAGTCAAGACAGAGACCGCTGCACCCCTCAAGGTCAATCCCTTGGAGAAGAGGCTCTTTTTAAATCACGAAGTTATCAATGATACAAATTGCTGTCAACCTACACTAACAGCACTGCTCCAAAGCTCAGGATGAAGAGCAAGGCTCCAATGACTGCCCTAGTAACCCATGTTTAAGTGCCATCGAGGGAGGAGGCTTACTTCTGCTGCTCCAGGCGCAGCTTCTCCTCCTCTATTCGCCTCCTTTCCTCTGCTTCCCTTTTCAACCTTTCAGACTCTTCTTGAACACGTTTTTCTTCCTCTCTTTGCAAACGTTCTCTTTCTTCCTTTTCCCGACGCCTCTGTTCCTCCTCTTCCTTCCTATAAGGTAAAAGAAAGACAGAATGAGTGTGTCCCCCTTTTTGAAAAGAGAGACAACTGAGATTTTGGGTTCTACAATTTTGAAGGTATGTTCTGTACAGCTAGCTATAATATTAGGCAATATGTTTCTGGTAAATTTAACAGAAAAGTTAATACGAGAAGACGTTTTGTCCTCGGGCATTACTATGGTCAACACGTCACTAATATAATACAATCACCACCACCCCCATCATCATCACATTTATTCAGTGCTTCAAGGTTTGCAAAGCACTTTACGTGTCATCTCATCTGAGTCTCACAACAGCCCTGTGGGATAGGTGTTAGATTTAACAAAGAAAAATTTCTATTTTATCATATGAGATTTCATTTAACAGCAAAATGTAATTACATGTATTTGTAAACCTATTATAGTAGCACCTCACTTGCCCCAAATCACTAAGCAATGAGCTGTTAGGCATAAGTTAAATTTTTTCCAAATACATGAAACTTATCTGCACAAGTGCTAAAACTTTTCCTATTTATTAAAATCTAAAATGTACCACAACCTCCTCTGGCATTTTAATATACAGTACGCTGAACATAATTTGACCTGATTTGGATGACTGGTCACTGACTTGGGTTCAAAATCTGCCTCATTAACTAGCTGTGTGTCCCAGGGCAAATCATCAAACCTCTCTTACACTGAGTTTTCTTATTTGTAAAAGGATGATAATAATTTGCACTTATCCCATGAATGCTGACAAGATCAAATGTAATTAAGTACATAAACCTTGAAGTGCACATTTGCATTGCAAAACCTAAAGTGTAATAAAAATGAGTTGTGACTTATTATAAATCTCAATGATTGCAGGGCAAAGAGTACTGGATTTGGAGTCAAAGGACTTGGATTCAAATCCTGACTCTGCCATTTTGTGTGATTTTGAGCAAACCACCTCCCTGGACTCCTGGTCCTCTAAGATCCTTTCCATGTCTAAACCTGTAACTCTATGAACTTTGATTTATAAAGGGTGTAGAGCCTGTGGTCCCTATCCTAAATTATCTCAGACTTTCACTCTGAATTGTTGTGCTGCCATGTGTCTTGTCTTGACCCTTGCTTTTACTGTACTTGCCTCTGAGAATTCTGTCCCTTTCCAACTGGCTGTAAAACCAGGTAACTATACAAAATAAAAGTACCTAGGCCAGGAGTACAGGGGCTCTACTACTACACATCTGAACTGGAAAGGCCCTCAGAGGCCATTTAGCCTATTCTCTCATTTTACAGATGACCAAACACAAGTGCAGGCAGGTTAACTGATCTTGTCCAGGGTTGTAGAGGCGGTAAAAGCAGAGTGTGAGCTCAAGTCCTCCAACTTCAAATCCAGCACTCCTTCTGCTGTACCATGCTGTCTCCCTCTCTGAACAGACTACTTGGACTTGACTTCTTATGACATCAACTCGGGTCATTCACTGGCTTCTTTTGCTCAGATGTTAGGGTTTACCTATGTTTTAGATAACTCAAATTATGGAATGGATACTACTGTGTGTGTTTGTGTGTGTGTTCACATGCACGCATACACATATGCACAACATAAATGAGGCAATTTAGCAAAAAAAAAATTACTAAATTGGAAAAAATCAAACAGTTTTTTGCAACGATTTCTAACTATGTCCCTTTCTTACCACCATCTCCTGCTCTTCAATCTCTCTGTCAGCCTCATTTCTAAACTATTCTAAACATTTCTAAACCGTTCCTCACCCATGGCTTCCACTCTCCCTGCTCTTTTCTGTTCCATCAGTCCAGTACCACTATTCTAGTCTCACTTCCCTCCCTTGATACTCAATCTTGTGGTGAAGTAACACAAACATACACTATCAATTACCCTTGAATCACCTGCCCCTTGTCTTCTCACCAGTCATATCACAACCCTAGTTTATCCCTATCATTTTCCTTCTTCACTCCTATTCATGTGCTGCAAATAGCACAGGAGAAAGTTATGCATCTGTGCCCACCAGAGTTACTACATTATATGCCACCTAATCTCAACCAGGCCTTCACTGTTACAAACCAATCTTTCTCTTCTTCCCTGATTAACTAAATCACACTCTAAACAGCACCAATTTCAAACCCTGATTCTAAAACATCTAACACAATCTGCTCTCTCTCACTGTTCCCCTCTCTAAGCTCTCAGCAGAGGATCTTGCCTCCTCCTTAAAATAAAATAGAGGCCATCAATGCAAGCTCCTTCTTCTACGTCACTCCACACACCTACGAATCCCTCACTATCAACTCCCATCTTCTCCTCTGTTGCCGGAGTCTCTGCTAAATAGGTTTTTTTTTTCCTTACCAAGTTTAGCCTCTCTACTCATGTTCTTGGATCCAGTCTTTTCCAGGAGTTTGCCCCTAAGTCATTCCCTTCTTCATCTTCAGTTCAACAAACATTCTAAATATTAAGTGTGCCTTCAGTATCTCCTTAGCCACTGGTTCCTTCCCTACCATCTGCAAATGTCTAGGTCTCCCTCCTTCCTTAAAAAAAAAAACCCATTCACTTAACTTATCCATTTCCCCAAGCTATCATCCTATATCCCTTCCCTGCTTACAACCAAACTCCCAAAAAAGAGCATGTAAATTAATTTTCTCAATTTCTTCTCACCCTAAACTTTCTCCTTAAACTACTAGATCTGTGTTCTATTACTTGATACCCTGTGCAAGGCCACCAAAGAATTCTTTCCTGCTATATCCAAAGGCCTTTTCTCAGTCTTCATTCTACTTGATTTCTTTGCCGCCTTTGATACTATTAATCACCCCCTTTTGCACACCGCCTACCCTTCCCTCCTGGACACTCTCCCCTATCCCTGTTTGGTCTCTTTCTCAGAGTCTTGTTTGCTAGATCATAATCTAATTCCTATCTACTCATCATGTATCCCTCCACTCATTTTAGGGGACATATCTTGTGCCCTATTTTACTTCTATCTACCTTTTTTCCCTTTGTGGTCTCATCAGCACCTATTAAATGACTCCCAAATTTATAGATGAACCCTAATATTTCTGCATTACCAACTACTTGCTAGAGATCTCTCCACCCCATTTCCTGAAAGCATATCAAAATCATTAAGAATATTCATATTCTCTCCCTTCAAAGGGAATTCCCTCTCCTTCAAACTTTCCAACTTCCTTTGGGGGGGATCCTTTCAATCAGCCAAGTTCCCAACTTTGGGGTCATCCACGACTTCCTTCTCCCTTATCGTCCCACATACATTCAAAGACTAAAAATAAAAGTCTTATCAAGTCAACTTCTACCTCTCTTAAATCTGTCTCATTCTCTCCACTTACACAATCTCTACTTTAGTTCACTCATCACTTTTCACTGAAATAATTGTAAAAGTCTCCTAACTTGTCTCTCTTCATCTAGTCTGTCCCACTTCTCCAATCTATTCTCCTGACAAATCGATATTCATAAAACAAAAATCTACATCACTCTCATATCACTTATTTTATAGTGGAAGAAACTATGGCCCCTCATATCTAGAATGTACTATTTTCACCTTCTAGTATAGCTCAGGGGTTATCCTATATACAAAGTCTTTCCTGATTCCCCCATTGTTACTGCTTTTCCTGCTTAAAATTATCTTATTTTTCTATGTTTTATTTATACATGTCATTCAATAGACTATGAACTACTGAGATCAGGGACTTTTTCAATTTTATTTTTGTATCTCTAGCTCTTGAACACGGTAGGCACTTAACACATTTTTGTTTAAGTATTAAAAGCCTTCAATATTAACCAAACCAGGTCAACATGAATGAACTACTCCTACTATTCAGCATAACCAATGCTATGAAACAGAACTTATTCAACAGTTTTGATGAAGAGTGTAGCAGAGTTGTGTGAAGGTGGTATGCAGATCCAAACGAAAGTCTTCCTGAGATAAAAATTTATAGTGAAGTTACTGAAAGACTAAATGTCAGAAAAAAAAATTTGTCATTCTATAACTATAGTTAGGGAAAACCAGAAATTCCAAAACACCAGTTCATTTTGGGAAAAAGAAACAATTGCAATACGGTGAGATCTTAAGGAAAAAGTTATCTGATATAAAACCAATGTGCTTTAGAGCAAACCATCAATCTACAGAATTGGAAAAGAACTCTATGCCCTTAAATTTCACCTTCTTTTTTCTTGTTCTTGCTTCTCTATTTTATGGGATGTGACATATGTTGAAAAAAGATAGCAACATCTATTTAGCAGCTTGACGAACTCTAGCATAGCATCCTCTTTAGACATATTTCCCAGGGCTGCCCATTCTTTCCTGTAAAAATTAAACAACAACAATCATCATCCCTCCTTAAAGGTAATTTTATTTAACTTAAAAATATAATCCTAAAATAAACAATTTTCAACTATCACTAACATGAGTCCAATGACGTAGTAAAATGAAAACACTTTGTTTTACCATGAGAACCTCAGCTCCCTCCCACAATAAGATCTTATATCTATTTACTAAATTAATTTACTA
The DNA here is from genome assembly GCA_028627135.1 of Pseudochirops cupreus. Lineage (NCBI taxonomy): Eukaryota > Metazoa > Chordata > Mammalia > Diprotodontia > Pseudocheiridae > Pseudochirops > Pseudochirops cupreus. Next base: position 105,898,606 of record CM053584.1, read on the forward strand.
TTTATTAAATTTGCTAGATCATGTTGCACATACCCTCAGCATAAAAGTACACTTCAGTTGTCAAACCACTTCAGTCCAGAGAGCTACCATAAGGCATATCTTAAAAATCAATTTTTCACAGGCAAAAAAGTTACCAGATATAATTTTTCTCATCTTGTATTAGTTATTTTGCTATCCTAGGACTTAAAAAAAAATAGAACACATTTCCTGTCTGTCATAACCCTATTAAGCAAATCAGAGTCTGAGAGCTGAATGAGATCTTTGACATTCAAAAATGATAGTATTAAGTTATTAAAATGAAAATAATTTTTTAAACGTCTGTTCAGTAACTCTGAGTCAGGAAAAATCAAATGAAACTATGCTTGTCTTATGTTCATAACTAAATGAATGATTCTTCTACAATATCTAACCCAAAACATCTCTAAGTCAAATATTTGAAGACTCCAGAAAATAGACATACAATTACAAGTTGACTACAATATATTTTCTCAGCCATTGAAAATAAGTCAAATTCCTCTCCTAGTCAGACTGTCTTGGAGCCTTCACTGTCATTTTCATTAAATTCCTCAAGCAACAAATCCACGTTACCTTCTGTCATTCCCCAACACATCAAAAAATCCAACCTCAGGATAAGTGTCTGGATTACACGGACCCCAAAGAACCTGCTTGTACAGTGCCACAAGTTTGAGTTTTTCTTCATAAGTCGGATGAAATGCTTTGCCATCTTTATCTGCAAAAAAGCACACACACACATACACAGACAAAATATGATCCTGGATTGTAACTACATAAAGGACAATATACATATGCCAAAAGGGAGGCAAATGGACAAAGACAATAGAAGGGAGTCATTGGAAGTAGTTTCTAAGTAATAGGTAGCTGCTTGCTGAAGGTCTAAGATTAATTAGTTATAAATATAAACTTAATTGGTTTGTCATTGTCTGAAATTCATAATAAATTATTTTTAAAAATAAACTGTGATTTATAATAACAATGTCCATTATGTTCAGCAATCTGCACTAAAATCTCCCTATAGGAGCTATGCCACAAAATCATCTTATTGTAGCTAACAAAACAAGGTTTTTCTTTAACTTTAGTAACTAACTACTAATAGATAAAACCTAAAATAGATCTCCAGTCACCTCTATCCCTTCTCTACTCTAGAGAATAGTATCATAGTTGTATGGTAGTATATGTGGCTAAGGCCTATATATTAAGAACAGTCCATTTGCCAGTCAAGCAGCCAACCAGCAAAAAAAGAACCTGTAAAGTTGAAAGAAGCTTGACTGAGGCCTTTAAAACAAAATGGAATTCAAAGACTATTTTCAAAATATCACTTCTGAGTTAAATGAATTAGCATGTATGTCAGGAAGATATAGTGGAAATACATCTAAACGAGAAGGAAAAGCAGTAGGGAGCACACATGGGTTTGGACAAAAAGACAGAAACACATGATAATATGGTAGGATTACGTTACATAATATAAGGAAGAAAGGGATGTGTTCAGAGGCAGGATACAGCTGAGATGTAACATTCTCTATCTTCTGAAGCTGTCCATTCAAAGAAAAGCATCTGATAAATCCTGACTTGGCTTTTGATGACTCCCTCACTTAAAAGGTGTCAGAAGCGATAAAAATTGTCACATCAGAACTAACTTCCAACCAGAGAAGAACTGGCTGAAGAAGGGAATGAGAATATAATTTTACCCTAGACCTTGCAAAGATGGAAATAAAAGACATGTCCAAACAATACCCCCTAGACTTCTGGGAAGTCAATTTCAAAAAGTTCAGAGAAAAAAAGACAGCCATGGTCCCCTGACTAGAAATTTTAAGAAGGAATAAACCCAATTAAAAAAAATTCTGATCCCATAACAGCAAATTATGTTAATAAAAGAAGGAAGTTGGATTTTTAAAATGGTTTCATAAAAGCTATCTTTTAAAGAGGCTATTAATCTAAGGTTTTTTTTAAAGATGTGTAAAAGATAGGAGAGCTATATAATCAAGAAAGGATAAAGACCATAAAAAAGACAAGAACAAAAAAAGGGTTTTAAAAAGCACGTCAGGATTTATAGCAGCATTTTCTGTAGTAATAAGGAACTGAAAAGAAAGTATGTATCCAACTAATTCAGCAATGGCTAAACAGATTTGTCACAGGAATGTATCTGAATATTACTGTGCTGTAACAAATGATGAATACAAAGAAGTATAGGAAGTCTTATGTAAACTGATACAAAGTGAAATTAAGAACCAGGAAAAAATATATATATAATAGTTATTACAACAAAACAAACAAAACTGAACGGTGTGGATTTATAATGATCAAACTTAGTCCCAAATAAGAAAAATGAGAACGTATCTCCATCTCTCTTCTTTGTAAAGCTGTGGATTTGGAATACTGTATATTATCAGACTTTTCCAACATGCTGCTTAGTTTGTTTCAAATATTTCTCTCTCTTTTTTTAAACTGTTATAAGCAATGGCTCTCTGAAAGTCCTTCCCTTAGGAAATCTTAAATAATTAGTCTTATCTTAAAGACTTATCTTTTTATAAAGGGAGGGATCCAAAATGGAAAATGTAAGTAATGTAAAAACAAAAGATGATAACAAAATTTTAAGAATAGGTTTAAGCTACATTTCTGAAATAAAATTCACTGTGTACCATTAAAAAAAAAAACTCCATCAGGATAAAAAGAGAAATGATTACTTAAGAGGCCTGCTGACTGGGGTGGATGGTAAATGGTAATGGTTAACAAAGATAAAGTGGAATGACTCAAATATTATATTCCTTCCATTCAAGGTATTCCAAATTTAAACTTCATATTTTCACCTAAGCTCACCCCTCTTCCTAACTTCCTTATTTCTGTTGAGAACATCACTATTCTAATCACTCAGGTTAGCATTCCTCTTGCTCTCCTCGCTCTTTCTTACACGTGTGTTCAGTGGTCAATTCTTATCAATTCATTCCACTACCGTATCTCTCCCATCTCTTCCTTCCTCTCCACTCATGGTTACCACTCTGGTTCAGAACCTCCTATCTGTTGCCTGAACTGCTATCCTTATATCTAGGCTCTCTCCTCTCTAATCCATTCTCCATACAGCTGCCAATGTGGTATTCATAGAGCACAGAGATAACCCATGTCACTTCCCTTTCCAATAAGCTTTCAGTGGATCCTTTTGAAGGATCAAAGAAATACAAATACCTGTTTGACATTTGAAACTTCACAATGTAGCTCCAGCCTATCTTTCCAAGCTTATTTATTGTACTGCTTCATAATTCCCTGTGTGTGTGTAGCCCAACCAAAGTGGCTTCACTATTCCTTCCACACAACATTCTATCTCCATCTCAGTATCTTTGGGCTCTTCTCCCCACCAAGAATGCCTTCCCTCCTCCCTATTTCTCTTAGAATCCTTAGCCTCCTTCAAAGTACAAGTTGAGTCAGTTCCTAAATGAAGTCTTTCCTGATCCCCCTCCAACTAAGTTAAGTTGTATTTACTTAATACATACATATGTTGTTAATATTTACTTACATATGTTGTTTCCCAGATAGAATGTGAACTTTTTGAGGGAAAGGAATGTTTTTGTTTTTTTATTCATAGAACTTTGGACACTGCTTGACATATTTATTTCTTCATTAGTATAGTGAACTATCAGTGATAAAACTCCCTCTAATAAAGCAGATTAGCACCTGGTACTCTGCAATTTAAAGTCTCAAAGAACTGTCTGGGGACACAAATAGGTTAAATAATTTGGCATGGGCACAACATCAGTATATGTTGAAGGCAAAACTTGAACCCAGGTCTTCCTTACTCTAAGACTCTATATCCACTATGCTACCTCTGTAGTACATGATAGGAGCTTAATAAATGCTTTTATATTGACTGATTTTCTTTTTCAAGAATGATGTTCTTATTAGAAAGGGTAAAAGAAATGGTTAAAGGAACACTGGAAGCAAATACAGGTAAGGAGAATAAGAACAATGAAATGCTTTAAAAGAATTCAAAATACTTGGCCAGAATGAATGACAGACACCCCAGGCTGCTAAAAAGAACTTGCAGGTGTGATAGCTGAACTGCCAACTGTCAATGAACAGAAGAAAAAACATTGTCAGGCAAGCTAAAGAAGACAAAGCACGCTGGAAGATGAGTTGGGACAACTTATTACACAATCTACAGGCTTGTAAACTTGATTTTGATCCTAGGCAATATCCTAAAGCATACTAAATGACTAGCTTATAAGTACTTAAAAAGAGAAATCACAATAAATATGAGGCTATGTGGGTTCACTAAGAACATATTATGCCAAATTAGCTAAATTTCCTCCTTGCAGGCTTACTAAATTGAAAGAGTAAGGAAAAGCTGGCCACGTAGTACATTTGGATTTCAACCAAAAGCATTCTAATCTCTGTTTTAAAGAAGAGAAAACTGAGGCTTTATCACATGACAAAGTTACTCAAATTTCTTAAGGACAAAATAAGGAAATGTGGAGCAGATAGCAGTACAGGAGCAGTACAGGCTGGATGACCAATACATTAAGTATTAACAGAATGATCTATATTAACCTGGGAGAAATTTTCAATGGTTTGCAGAACAGTACTATCCTTCACTTTTTTCTGGTAAACAATTATTTTTTTCAAAGGCTTGGATAGAAACATCATTAGAAGGCAGAAATATACTGGGAAGGATAGCTACTGGGTTCCAAAAGAGAATGACAAGCTGAACTGAATCAAATTTATAAGAATACAAGTCATTCCCCAACTGATAAATGGTCAAAAAATACGAACAGGCAGTTTTCAAATGAAGAAATTAAAGCTATCTTTAGTCATATGAAAAAACACTCTAAATCACTATTGATTAGAGAAATGCAAATCCAAACAACTCTGAGGTACCATATCACACCTATCAGATTAGCTAACATTACCAAACAGGACAATGATCAACATTGAAAAGATGTGGGAAAATTGGAACACATGCACTCTTGGTGGAGTTGATCCAACCATTCTGGAGAACAATTGAGAACTATGCCCAAAGGACTACACCCTTTTACCCAGCAATATCACTTCTTAGGTCTATATCCCAAAGAGATCATGAAAATGGGAAAAGGACTCACAGATACCAAAATATTTATAGCAGCTCTTTCTGTGGTGGCCAAGAATTGGAAACTGAGAGGATGGGCTGAACAAGTTGTGGTATAAGAATGTAATGGAATACTACTAACCTATAAGAAATGACAAGCAGGATGCTTTCATAAAAGCCTGGAAAGACTTACATGAACTGATGCTGAATGAAGTGAGCAGAACAAGGAGGACATTGTACACAGTAACAGAAACACTGCATGATGACCAACTTTGATAAACTTAGCTCTTCTCAGCAATGCAAAGATCTAAGACAAATAAAAGACCCATGACAGAAAATGCTATCCACATCCAGAGAAAGAACTATGGAGTTTGAATGCAGATCGAACCATACTATTTTTCTCTCTTTTTTCTTTCTTTCTCATGGTTTTTCTATTGGGTTCTAGTTCTTCTTTACAACATGACTAATATGGAAATATGCTTAATATGAACATATATGTATAGTCTACATCAGATTGCACAGCATCTTGGGGAGAAGGGAGGCAAAGAAAATTTAGAACTTGAAATCTTATAGAAGTGAATATTGGAAAATTAAAAATAAGTAAATAAATAAGCTTAATTTTTTTGAAAAACAAAAAACCAGAATCGCATGTGCAGTCAAGCATCAAATGGGGACTTTATTCCTTAATGGCAAATCAAAATTCTGAAGACTATTTTAATAACACTATATATTAGTGCACAGATTTGCATATATTGTACACACACACACACACAATGACAAGCTGGAAAAATGTAGGGAGTAACTAGATTTCAGATGGAGATAAACCAAACTTAAACAGGAAAGAAAAGTCCTAAATTTTTATATTTCCCTTTTCAAACTCCTTTCTCCCCCAAATGAATTACCCAAGTACAGGACAAAGTAAACTCGATAAAAGTTGGGGAGAAAGATTTGGGAATTAAAATAGGCTATTAGTCCAATATGGCAAAAGTCAACAGTGCAACATGGCTGTCAAAAAGGTTAATCTTCATTTTGGCTGCATTTATGGAAGCATAAAGGCTGCAACAATCTCTCTATTCCATGTTTTGCTCAGATCACATCATAAATAACGTATTTAGTTCTGGAAGTCCCATTTTAACAGGAACACTAACAATGAAAATAGAACCAGAAGGGTGACTGCAATTTTAAGCGACCTCAAAGCATTCACATGAGTAACCATTGAAAAAAGTAGAGATTTCACTTAAGAGGGTAAAAGATGATAGATATGATATCATCATTATCTTCAAATATCTGAAGGGTTAACATGGACAAAGGATTAGATATGCTGCGTGATAAAATTAAGATCAACCGTAGAAATTACATAAAGGCAGACTTCAGCCAATATTAAGGAAAAATATTCTAATGCTTAGAGCTAGTCAAAAATGAAGTGTACTGTCTGATGAGGTAGTAAACTTCCTGTCACTAGAGTTGTTCAGCAGTGGAATTTAATAACTCACATTTTATAGAAAAGCCTTTCCCTTATAAACCCATACAGTGCTTACTAAAAGCATTCTTATCTCCATCTTACAGATAAGAAAACTGAGACTTAAAAATAAATTAAATGACTTGTCCGAGGCCACAAAATTAGTTGGTCAGGATTCAAACCCACATCTCTCCTGACTCCAGTGCCAGAGCTCTTCCCACTATATTCATATCCCAGGTATAGGATGAACATCACTTAAGTCCCTTGTAATTCTAGGAATCCCTTGATACTGTGAATTTTAAAATGTAATGAATAAAACCTCAGAGTTTATATAAGTCATACATGTAAAAAGTTGACTCTAGTACCATTTTTCAAGTTAATAGTCAAAATTTGACTAGTTAGTAGCTTATATCTTGAATCAAGAATTTCCCTACACTTGAGCAGTTCTCACCTGCTAGTCTGACTGTGTATAAACCCAGTTGGGTGGCACAATGAATTGAGTGCTGGCACTGGAGTCAGGAGGATCTGAGTTCAAATCCAATCTCTGACACTTACTAGCTATGTGACCCCAGGCAAGTCTCCATTTCATCATCTATAAGACAAGCTGGACAAAGAAACAGCAAACCATTTGAGTATCTTTGCCAAGAAAAGCCCAAATGAGGTCACAAACTAAACATTAACAACACTCGTTTGCAAACATTACAGTTAGAAAGTCTGAAACTTAACATTGTGTGTATAATAAACTGAACTAATATGGTTAAGTTCAGCTTTTTATAGCTTAGGGCATCCTGCTTGCAAAGATATGATAAAATACTTGATTCAGTATAAATATCATGAACTGCTCTACTCAAAACTCATCCATTCCAACCATTACAGTTAACTTTTAACTATTTTTTCTATTCTGTCTATTAAAAATAAAATCAAAATTGGACCAAAGAAATCCTAACCAACCTCCATTCTCTGAAAGGGACACAGAGGTAATCTCTACCTGAGCAATGTGTACTTTAAGCAAATACATAAGGAACGATAATTATCAGCAAGTTTCAGTGGCACATTCTATTAAATTTTTTTCCCTAAAATGATCAAAGGGGGGAAAAAAGCACTATATAATTTTACGTTTATTTCACCAACAAGCAAAATGTACCTTAAAATTTCATTGTAAAAGAAAATATTCATGTAAAACAACTCCAGGACACAATTTTATGCATGAAGAACTACTTTAAAATCTCTATTAACCTCCCCTCATATTATAATGGTGGTCTTTAACTGGTCATCTTCTTCATACCAAAAAGAAATCTGCAAGCCAAAATTTCATTTGTATTACAGCTAGGACTAACTTTCCTACTTTATACTTCCACAGTCAACAGGAAGGATGAAAAGTCACACTTCAGAGTCATATGCAGCATGTTACAGTTTTTATAAGTTTTCCCAACCACAATATCATTTAAGAATTTCATACAGGGGGACAGAGCCAAGATGGTGGCATACAAGCAACAAGGTTCCACAGCTCCCACATAGCCACCTCAAACACACACAAAATATGACTCTAAACAAATATTAGCACTCTAAAACTCACAAAAATACAGAAAAACACACCTGCCACTGAAGGCAGCTCGGCAGGAAGGGCTCATTGCAGCACGCTGGCTGCCAAAACCAGACCAGCCTGAAACCATAGCTTGGCCCCTGGGGCGGCCAGAACGCACTGCAGCTGGGGGGCTTCAGGAGAGCAGATCAGTGGCAGCTGTAGCAGTTTCCAGAATCATCAAGCCATGAGAAACAAGGACAAAGTGAAAGGTCAGTGGAACTCAGCTAAATTTGGTGGAGAAAAGTGGTCTGGCCAAACTGCCACCAGGGCAAGGAAGCAGCAGAAGCCCCAGCCCTGCAGCCACCTCCTCGTGGCTGCTTCAGAGCTCCTGGCCTGCAGACTGCAGGGGGGCCAAGCCATCATTCAGAGGCTAAGTGCTCTTGCATTGAGCAGTGAGTGCCCTGGATCCGGATCGTGGTGTTGGGTGGTGGTCCTGGAGTGCGTTTTCAGTGAGCCAAAGTGGTGGGGGCTGCCAAAAAACATCAGCCTCCCAATAGCTCCGGCATCTGCAAAAACCCCAGTGATTTGGGACAGAGCTTTCCCCTCTGGAAGCAGAGTTCTACAGAGCTATAAAATCAAGTAACTGACTGGCAAAATGAGCAGGCAAAAGAAGCAAAGTAAGATAGCAACCAAACTTTAGATTCCTTCTTTGGGGACAAAAAGGATCAAGGCATGGACTGGGAGGAAGACAACACAGTCAGAACTCCCACACCAAAAGCTTCCAAGAAACATGAAGACTTCCTACAAGCCATACATCAGCTTAAGAAGGATTTTGAAAACCAAATAAGAGAAGTGGAAGAAAAATTGGGAAGAGAAGTAAGAAAATCATGAAAAGAAAGTCAACAACCTGACTGAAGAAAATAACACCTTAAAAAATAGATTAACTCAAATGGCAAAAGAGGCCCAAAAAGCCAATGAGAAGAATGCCTTAAAAAGTCAAATTTGCCAGATGGAAAGAGAATCTCAAAAACTTTCTGAAGAGAATAATTCCTTCAGAATTAGAGTGGAGTAAATGGAAGCAAATGACTTTATG
>CM053584.1:105908253-105950663 GCA_028627135.1 Pseudochirops cupreus
GGGGGATCTGAAACTCAAGTGATTGTGGAACTGAATCTTGTAAATTAAAAGTAGATAAACAAGTCATTTAAAAGCAAAATAAATAAATAAATAAATAGTTTAAAAAACAAAAAACAAAAAAACAGTCTCTTCCCCGAACTACAGACCTCAGGTTGATAATCTCATTGCATCCTGCAGGCTCGCTCATGTAAGCCTAAACCCTTTCCTGGGCACAAGAACATCTGTGCCTTTCTTTGTTTTAAATGCATACTTTTCTTGTATAAACAGTGCTGATCACAGGCCTTTGCAAGTTTGATTGTGCTTATTGGAAATGTATTTGGAAGGAGACAATAAAGATAAACATTCATAGAGAAGAGAAATATGTGACCTTGAGATACTTTGCCAAATTCCTGTCTTTGGCAGAGGGTTCAGAGTCACAGAAGATAAAATAATTGATCCTTCAATTCAACTCTCCAGAGCAGAGGAGGAGCTTGTATATCGTGATGTGACACCTTTTTGCTTTTCTTTGTACACCTCATACTTTGCACAGTGCCTGACACATAGAATGGATTAATAGTGCTAATTGATTGACTGAGTTAGTATTAGGATGGAGAGTAAAAAGGAATAATTTAGCAAAACAGTTCACTACCCTACTCCCCCACTGTTATTCTTAGATTATCTCCCCAATAAACCAATTAAAGGCAAGGACTGATTTTTTTCTTTGTATCCCTAGCATATAGCACAATGGTAATAGAAGCAGCTAGATGGTGCAGTATGCAGTGGATAGAGCGCTGAACTTGAAGTCAGAAAGATCTGAATTCAAATCCTGCCTTAGGCACTTATTAGCTATGTGACCCTGAGTGATTCACTTAATGTCTCTAAATCTCAATTTTCTCATTTATAAAATGGAGATATTAAGGATAGGATGGATAGGGTTAATAATGACAGGGCACTTGATAAGTCTGTTGTGAGAATCAAATGAGATAGCATTTTAAAAGTCACACATACATACATATGTGTGTGTATATTTATATACATATATATATGTATATATATGTATGTATATATATATATATATGTATATATATATATGTATATATATATATATGTATGTACGTATGTTTTCTGTATCAGCTAGGTGGCATAGGGCCAGGTCCCAGAGTCAGGAAAACTCATCTTCCTGAATTCAAATTTGGCCTCAGACACTTACTAGCTGTGTGACCCTGGGCAAGTCACTTAACTCCACCTCAGTTTCCTCATCTGTAAAATGAGCTGGAGAAGGAAATGGCAAACCACTCCAGTGGCTTTACGAAGAAAACCCCAAAATGGGACCATCCATAAAAAGTCGGACTCTACTAAAACAACACAATTAATAAATGTGTGTTGTTATTTGCTGTCCCATGAATAATCAATTATTTAAATAATTCAATTCAACAAGTATTTCCTGAAATGTACAAGACACGGTACTCAACAGCAATCATTAATCTCTGTATACTTTTCATTTACTACAGTGCCTTGCTCAGGCGGGCGTGGGTAACCTTTGGCCTCAAGGACACACATGACCCTCTAGGTCTTCAAGTTTTGCCCTTTGACTGAATCTAAACTTCACTCCTAGAGGGTCACATGTGACCTCGAGGCTGCAGGTTCCCCACCCCTGTAGGCATTTTAATAAACATTTGGCAAATTGAGTTGTGATGAACAAGATTTTGGGGGGGTGCACATCTACAAGGCAGAAGCAAAAGCCTTTTAAGGGGAAGGGAGCACCCTTATCAAAATATCTCATTCAGAACCATGAATGTGGCCTGGGGAACCACCTGGAGGTATTTAAGCACTTAGTACTACAGTTTTCTCTTCCACATCTTGACTTTCCCCATTGAGGTTTCCATATAATGAGGGTCCACATAAGAAATTAAACGGGAATTGTGGAGGAGTTTTGCAGTAGCTGCAGACGGACACTCAAAGGCCAGCAGATAACACAGAGCCTATGACCAAACACTTAACCCAAATTTTACAATAAGGTACTGTAAACACCCCACAAAAGCAAAAGGAAAAATTCAGAATTCTTCTCTGGTAAGAAGGGAGGGCCAACAATTTTTGCACATATTAACCAGATGGAGGGGGTACCACACCCCTAACACCCAAGATATGGAAGGGATAACTGTAATTTCCAAGTGTTATTTACCCAAATGTTCCTTACAAAGAGCAGTCCACGACTGTTAAATTTGCTAAACCCTTCATGAGAGCCTAGGTCTAGAGAGAAAGTCAAGTTCTTTGGATATCCTAACAAACATAACTGACACTTCTTCTGTTATGGCGCTCCCAAAGCCAGGCTAATTATATGGGGTTAGCCCTGAGGGGATGGAGTGCCTCTCCTCTGATGCTGTTGGCTGAAGCCTCAAAGGGTTGTACCCCTGCTGTTAGCCACCAGTGAGGAGTATCTCTATTCTGTTTGATCTTTGTTGTTGTTCAGGCCTTTCAGTTGTGTCTGATTCTTCATGACCCCATTTGGGGTTTTCTTGGCAAAAGATACTGGCATGGTTTTCATTTCCTTCTCCAGCTCACTTTGTAGATGAAGGAATGGAGGCAAATGGGGTTAAGTGACTTATCCAGGGTCACACAGCTAGTAAGTATCTGAGGCCAGATTTGAACTCAGGAAGATGAGTACTCTATCCACTGTGCCACCTAGCTACCCCTGTCCCACTTAATTATCATTTAACATCATTTTTTTTTAAACAAAGAAATACTTACTTCAAAGACATAATAATAACAAAAGTATAAACATTTTCCCCAGACACCCTAGGGGCACACTCTCCCTTATACCATTTTGGTACTTGGGGTGAGCAGGCTCAGATTTGGCAGTTTCTACATAGCATTGGTCCCACCAAATTCACACCCAAGGTGGAATGACTGCCACATGAGTCCTTGCTTCCACTGGGTAGGATACTCTTCAGGGAATTAATAAATGGCCGGGCTGCCAAACCTCACATGGCCTTGATGCCTGGATGGCCTGCTCTCCTGACCTTTCAAAACTTACAAGGTAGTTTCTTGAACTTGACATCACATCTTTCATTTCTATACTTTGCAACACTATAGCCTCCAACTCCTCCATAATCAAATGAAAAAGCAAACTCTGAGGCAAAAAGATTGCAGCCCATTTTTGTGGGGCCATATGTCAGCTTTGAGTGAGAGGGCCCAAGGCCTCTCCCCTTGTATTACTGACTCTCCCTAGACGTTGTCAGCCATGGAGTCAAACTAAGACCAGATGTCCACCCATAGGAAGGGTCATGGTCAGCTAAGGTCTTTTGAAGGCAACTGCAGCTCTGCAATTGTCCACCACTTAGGAGACCAGACCCAGTTATAAAGTGTCTGAGCATGCCCCAGAGACTTTCCAAGATACTTCCATCATACAATATCACAACTCTCCCAGAACAGGGACCTCATCAGCCAACCATGCTGATGTACTTTGTGAATGGGTTCATCTTCTGTTACATGTAAAAATAGTTTTACCTTAATAAATTACAAAACAAAAAAACCACTGGTTCTAGAGTCAGAACTTGTTCATTCAAGTCTGACTCTTTGTGACCCCATTTGGAGCTTAGCGAAGATACTGAAGTGGTGTGCCAATTCCTTCTCCAGTTCATCTTACAGATGAGGAAACTGAAGCAAACAGGGTTAAGTGACTTGCCCAGGGTCACACAGCTAGTAAGTGTCTAAGGCTGGATTTGAACACAGGAAGATGAGTCTTCCTGACTCTAGGCCCAGGGCTCTGTGCACTATGGCGCCACCTAGCTGTCATAGTCAGAAGACCTGGGTTCAAATCCCACCTCTGGGATGTGATGACCTTGGGCAAAGTTTGAGTGCAAACTCCCCGGGTCTTTCAGTTTTCTCATCTATAAGATTAGGAGGTTGAACTAGATGGAATGGATAAAGGTGCAGAGGTCAGCCAGTGAAAATACCTTGGAAATTCATCTGTTATAATTCCTGATCAATGGACTCAAGCCTTTAGAATATTTCACTTTTTTACTTAGTAATTGATCTGTATTTTTATTATTTCACAACAATAATATGCCTACCCATGTACCTATGAGTATATTTCAAGAAGATTTCAAAATTCATTTTGAATGTCAAAACTTCACAAACATTTATTGACCAAATACTATACACCAAGGGCTGGGGAGAGAGAGAAAAGAAAAAGAAACAATCTCAAGAAATCTAAATTATATTGGTAGGATACAAAACATAAACAAGGAATTACAAATTATATACAAAATTCTATAAAATAATTTCAAGAAGAGCCCCCAAACAACAGAGGGGATCAGGAAAGGCCCACACAACAGGTAGCAAAGTGAAGAAGCATCCTTGGAGGCAGAGAGAAGAGGTAATGCATTCTAGACTCTGAGGACCCACATGTGCAAAGGCCTAGAAACCGAGAAAGGATTGTAGTTAAAATGGCTAGCAGGACAGTTTGACTGAAATGGAGAATTGTTGAAGGGGATTATTTAATTTGAAAAAAAAAACCAGCTGTTTATGGTTTAACTAGGAATCTTCACCCATAGTACCTCTTCTCTCTTACCCTGCCCATCTTCTAGAACCCCTTATATCAGCATATCTATGCCAGGAAACTTTCCAGTTACCTGACTAACTGGCAGCTCCCTATCTGTGACCTGGAAAATAGCAAACAATTCAGACTGCCCTCTCTATAAAACATCTAAAACTCCCCTGATCTCTCAGTTACCTGAGTGAAGGTGAACTCCAAGGGTGTCAGCAAGATTGAAGATTCATCCTGGAAATAGCCCCTCACAAAACCACTGTTGACTGGCCTCTCTGACCACAGCTTAAGAATCATGGCCAAGGCTTCCCAGCAACATTCCCATGACCTTCTGCTCAGTTGTGGTCCCAGCATGGGAAGTCTTTGGGCTACCCCACTTTTGGAAGTGTCAGCTGCTGGCCCAGTTTGGATGGTACACACTTTCTTAGTTCACTCTTCATGTTTTCTGTGTTAACTTCTGCATTCCCTAGGCTATCTCCAGTTAAATAAATTCAGCCCTTTCTAAAACATGGTAAATAAATAAATGAATAAAAGGGTCTCTTAACTTACAGCATTTATTGTACAACGCTTGAACGCCCTATTCATGCTACCAGCTGATTCCAACAGGGAGTAATATGAAATGAGACCCTATAGGTAGACAGAAGTCAGGTTGTGGAGGGCTTTAAATGCCAGTCTGAGGAATTTGTATTTTATCCTGGAGGTACACATGCAGATTTTTGAGAAAGAGAGTGAAATGATCATATTAAGTTTGAAAATAAACCCATTGTTCTGTTTTAAATTAGAAGCTAAAACGATAAAAATCTGTTATTCCCAAATGATTGTTCTTCTTGGTCTAATTTTCCTGTACTTACTCAAGATTACCCATATTTCCTTTTAATGAACTTTTTGATTTTCTAAAAAATCTAAAAATCCACTTAGGGCTCAAGAAAATTATTAACATGATGGATTTGATGAAACATGCATGGTCCAGTAAATACATTGGATAAGGTTTCATGCTGTTAAAATAGATTCTACAGTATTTACGTTAATTAATCCTGAAATAAGTATACTGAACTCTTCCAATGGAGTAAGTTTAGAATTAAATTACTCTCTTGATTAGGACATATGGTGTGTTTATTTGAATCTTTTTATAATAGTAAGACCAACATGATCCTATAGGATAATCATAGAAAATATTTCTTATTATTTTTTTGAGATTACATAATATAATCATTCTACATAATGGGGTTTTTGGCACTGACCTGTGGTATCCCTTCACTATCTGCCCCACCTCAGAAGCAGTAAGGATGGGGGCCAGGTAGTAATAGGAGGTGAGGTCATGTGAAATAGCTGTGTCAAAGAACCTTCTCTCTCCTCAACAAGGTAGAAAAGAGAAAGGGACAAAGAGCCCTGTTATAGTGATTCGGCTCCTTGCTGGGGCTGGCAGCTGATTCAGTTCACTTTGTTCTTTGATGGGCTAGCCAAGGCCAGAAGCAGTTAGAGGCCCCACACAGCCCAAGCTCTGGAAAGCACAAACCCTCTGCTCCAGGTGGCACCAGATGCTGAGTCTCCAACCCTGGGCTGAGCCAAGATCCCGGATCCTTTCCCTGGCTTTGACTCTCAGGACTAGAGGTCCTCAAGAATTCTGCCTCATGATCCAGTGAGTTAGAATTTTTGTTTTTTTGTTTTCTATTTCTTAAAAAGGATGTGTTTTGCTTTTGTATGACAATAGGTATTTACAGATTGCCCCCCTCTGAGATGTCCCTGGTGACAAAGTAAAACAATTATGTAAAATTAAAAATATAGTGACCTCATCTGAAAGTGCATGTGCCATTCATGTCTGTAGCTCCCTCAATCACTCTCTCTCTCTTTTGAATTAACAGAAATAGATATTCTTGCCCTTCCATCTCCCATGACCTATAGTGTGT
The DNA here is from genome assembly GCA_028627135.1 of Pseudochirops cupreus. Lineage (NCBI taxonomy): Eukaryota > Metazoa > Chordata > Mammalia > Diprotodontia > Pseudocheiridae > Pseudochirops > Pseudochirops cupreus. The sequence goes on from CM053584.1 coordinate 105,914,689, forward strand.
TTGGAGGAAAGAGGGAAAGAAAAACAAATTCCTCGTAAGAAATCTGCCAAGCAATACAAGATAATAGCCCTCAATGGCTTTATTCAAATACGTATTTTATTGCAGTGAATTAGATTTAAAAGAATATTCTTTTGCCAGCTTGAGGGAAAGTGGGAATATGGAACTTTATAAACAAAAAAAATGTTACGTCCTGGGTCAACCCCACGTCTTGGGGAACTTCTGAGGTTTGGGAAAGCAGTGGACTTACAACTTCTTGGAAGATAACTTATATATTTATTCTATATTGTGCCCTGATTATTATGTAATGCTTATTTGTTCATTGATTCTATGCTAAGCAGATATTGCATATAGTATCTAATCAAGAATTTCTGCTTCTAATAATAATAATGATAACATCTAATAATTGTCTTGCTCCTATATGTGCCAGACACTGTGCTAAGTGCTTTGCAAATATCTTATTTTATCCTCCCAACATTCCTGCAAGGTAGGTGCTATTATAATGCCCTTTTTACAGATAAGGAAATTGAGGCAAACAAGAGTTAAGTGACTTTCCCAGGGTCCCACAGCTAATGAGTGTCTAAGGCTAGATTTGAACTCATGTCTTCCTATAGTGTTCTATCCACTGCATTATCTAGCTGTAAAGGCGATGCCAGTATGTCAAAGTCAGATGATTGTTGCTCACAACAAGTTCACAAGAAGGGGGAGGGTGAGCCAGTGGATGGGGGCTCAGGGCTAATTTTGACTGGGTAGTTGCACAAATCCACATACCCCTTTATAACAAAGCAGTGTTGTCCTATAGAGAAAGGCTCCTACCTCTCTTTCTGCCCAGCTGGACACAGCCCAACTACCAGGTTAAGCAGAAACAGCCTAGTGAGCGGTTATTGCTGCCATCTGGTGGTTAAACATACAAATAGGAAAAAAAAATTGAAAAATAGCATCTTATTTTTTTAAGAGAATTCTTCATCTCAGGCCTCATTTCTCAAATATATAGAGAATTGAGTAAAATTTTAAGAATAAAAGTTATTTCTCATTTTATAAATAGTCAAAGGATATCGATAGGAAGTTTTTAGAAGAAGAAATCAAAACTATAGTCATATGAAAAAATGCTCTAAATAACTATTGATTAGAGAAATGCAAATTAAAACAACTGAGGTACCACCCCACACCTATCAGATTGACTAATATGACAGAAAAGGAAAATGACACATATTGTAAGGAATATGGAAAAATTAGGCCTTTACTATACCGTTGGTAGAGTTGTGAACCAATCCATTCTGGAGAACAATTTGGAACTATACCCAAGGGGCTATAAAATCCTGCATACTCATTGATCCAGAAATATCTATCCCAAAGAGATCAAATAATAGTAAATATTTATTAAACAGTAGCATTAAGGATATTTGGGGGAAAACAAAAGTTATCATAAGGCAGATGATTTCATTTTCCCTTCTCTTCAGTAGAAAGTTAACAATAGCTTATAAAGCATTTTAGGGTTACTAAGCATTGTGAGTAACAATAGCCTATGAATTATGCAGGACATGTATTAGCTACTTTTAAAAATTGAGTCCCAGAAACTTTAAGTGATGACATAGCTAGTAAGTGATAGGGCAAGGACTTGAACCGGGATCTCCTGACTCCAGGATCTATACCGTGCTGCCTTTCAAGATGCTGTGGTCCAATAATTCTCAGCCCTGGTGTGACTGTTCAGTTCTTCCTTCTGGACTCGGCTACAGATTCCTCACCCATCCCACCCCTTTATCCTTACTCACATTCTGTAACAACTTACTTTTCCAGACATCTCTAATCATTTTTCCTTTTATCTCAAACATCTTTGCCATTATTTCCCTCTCCTTCCCCAACTGGCATCATCCTAGCATCACCTGCCTTTTTAAGGAAGCAAACAGGTAGTTCAGTGGATAGTGTTAAACCTGGAGTCAGGAAGATCTGAGTTCAAATCCATTCTCGAACATTTTCTACCTATGTGACCCTGGGCAAATCAACCTCTCTGTGCCTCAGTTTCCTCATCTGTAAAATGAGAATAATATTAGCACCTACCTCCCAGGGTTGTTGTGAGGATAGAAGGAGATAATATGTGTAAAACACTTTTGCAAATCTTAAAGTATTATTATTGTTGTTGTTTATATGAAGTCTGAAGTCTAAAGTCTATTTCTATTTAACAGAGAGTTGGTTAGTTGTCCTTTGTGCTCAAAGAGGACCAAAATGACATCACTAGGTCGGGGTCAAGGTTGAGTATGTCTGACTATGGTTGATCAGACCAATATGAGCTCAAAAGGCTCTACTACAGGTCAAGCACAAAAAATCTCTATGTACATTTGGACAGATGTTTCTAAATTTGTACATCACATTTCATTTGGACTACTGCAATTCTACTTTCTTCATAGGGCACACACAGCACCTTCTCTGATGCAGGCACACCATGCTGAGCAGTCCTGTGCCAATGTCTCCCATGTCACGCAATCAATGCCAAAGTTCTTCAGAGAGACCTTGAGAGTATCCTTGTATTGCTTCTTCTGACCTCCATGTGAGCCTCTACCTTTTGTCAATTCTCCGAAAAAATAGTCTTTTAGACAAACATATGTTTGGTATGTGAACAACGTGGCCAGCCCATCAGAGTTGTACTCTCTACAGTAGAGTTTAAATGCTTGGCAGTTCAACTCAAAAAGGACCTCAGTGTCCAGTACCTTATCTTTCCAGGTCATCTTCAGAATCTTCCTAAAACAATTCAAATGGAAATTATTCTGTTTCCTGCCATGGCTCTGGTAGACTGTCCAGGTTTCACAGACATACAACAATGAGGCCAGCACAACAGCTCTGTAGACCTTCACTTTGGTAAGCAGCCTAACACTTTTTTTCTCCCACACTTACCTTCGGGGCCTCCAAAACATTGAGCTAGCTCTGGCAACGTGTGCATCAATCTCATCTATGTGTACATCCCTAGAAAGTATATTGCCAAGGTAAGTGGACAGCATTCAGATTTTCTCCACTTGCTATAACCTATGGTTCCACATGTGAATGGTGCAGTGCTGGCTGGTGAAAAAATCTGGTTTCTTGGTGTTGTCAAGTCAAAATTAGCACAACTGGCAGAAAACTGATCCATACTCCAAGGCATCTTAGTCTCAGGGTGCACAATTGAGTGCACAATCATCTGGGAACAAAAAATGGTACACCAACTCTTCCTTCACTTTAGTCTTGGCTTGTAGCCTTTTCAAGTTAAATGATTTATGGCATTATAGCTGACTTTGATGCCGTTTTTGTCCTCATTGAAGGCATCCAACAACACAACTGAAAACATCATGCTAAAAAAGGGGTAGGGAGCAAGCACACAACCCTGCTTCACTCCACTGGTGACTGGGAAAACATGAGACCATTGTCCATTATCTAGAACCTGTACAAGCATGCTGTCATGAAACTGGCATACGATACTGATGTACTTCTATGGGCAACCAAATTTTGCTATGATCTTCCACAAACCCTCATAACTAACAGTATCAAAGGCCTTGGTCAGATTGACAAATGTTTTATACAGACCTCCATTCTGTTCCTGGCATTTCTCACAGAGTTGTCAGGCAGCAAATACCATACTGACTATTCCTTGACCCTTGTTGAAGCCACCCTGGCTCTTGAGTAGATGATCATTTTCCAGGTGAAGAATTAGCCTATTAAGGAGGACTCTGGCAAGGATTAAGAGAAAGGCAATTCTGCCTTCCCCCATGATTGTCACAGGATAACCTATTTTATTTTCTTTTATAGAGATGGACAATGGAGGCTTCCTTGAACTCCTAGGAAATAATCTCCTCTTTCCATACAATCCAGAAGATTTCAGTTAACTTTTGTATGAACACTGGACCTCCTGTCTTGCAAATCTCAGCTGGAATAGAATCAGTACCAAGTACTTTGCAATTTGAGAGGAGCCTAATGGTATTCAGAACTTCCTCAGTTGGAAGTTCAGCTAGAGAGGGTCAATGACTTCAGCACTTGTTGATGACGGCCTGTGGAGAACATTATGGAAGTGTTCAGCACATCTCTTCACTTAGCACTAATCAAACTAGCTCCATCAGCATTGAGTAGTTAAAATGCACCATAGGTCTTTAGCCCATAAATAGTCCAGGGCCTCATAAAAGCACTTTTGATTATTATTATCAGTGTAAAACTGAATTCCATCTGCCTTTTTACTGAGCCAAGAATCCTTCATCTCTCTAAGTTTCCCTTGCACTTTACTTTTGATGAAATTAAACACTGCCTTCTTAGAAATGAATGAACTATCCTGCTGGTAAATAAACCCTGTGGAGTTCTCATTTTTCACTTAGCAGCTTCTGAATTTCCCCACCATTTTCATCAAACCAATCTTGATGTATGTGAGTGTTCTGAACCAGATGAGTAAATGCAATGCTATACACCAAATACACCTACTCTTTTTCTGCTCCACTGTTTCCAACTATGTATTAGTTCAGTTTTCCCTCCAAGTTAGCAATTAACTGTTCATGCAGAGAGAATCCCTCTAATCTGTTGACATTAAGTTTTCTGGTAGTTATCTTGCCACTGCTTTTGTTGAATGTGAATGTTTAGCTTGGGGAAGATAAATCTATAATTGATCCAGTACTCTGTGTCACACATAGCCTTTGTCACTTTCACATCCTGTCTGTCTCTTCTCCTTGCAATGACATAGTCAATGTTGGTGATGAAAAGATCATGACACGTGCAAGTCTTCACTAGTAAATGACTGTTGCTGTTGTTGTTTCCAACCCCATTCTTCCCACAGACTCCCTGCCATGTCTGATAGTCTGTGCCTACAGTGGCATTTTAAAGTCACCCAGAATCACAAGCTTGACCTCTTTTGGCACATTGATGCTGAGGGTCTCCAGGTCTTCACAAAATTTTTCTTTGACCACATCAGGGTTTGTCACATTGGGAGCACATGCACTGATGATGGTGTTTTTTCTGCAATCACATTGGCACTTGTAAGCCTGTTGTTCACTCCTTTCGGGAGGCACCCAAGCTTGTTGACTAGATTAGTTTTGATTGCAAAACTGGTGCTCCCCATCACTGCAGCCACTCCAGAAAAATGTGTGTCTGGCTCCAATTTCAGTAAGCTGGCTTTCATTTACCAGCTTTGTTTCACTCAGGGCTGCTATCTGGATGTTATGCCTGCTGAGTTCTCTCACAAGAGCTATTGTCTTTCAGGTCTACTGGATTTTGTGTTGTCCATAAGTGTGCACACAATCCATGTATCAGTAGTGAGTAGAATCATTTTCACAAAAGTTTTTGTACAGGGTGGGATCCCTAGCTGGCGTTGTAAGTAGGTCAGGGCTGAGTAAAGTGGACAATTTCAAGGACACCTTTTCTAGCTCCTTCCTCGTATCAGGAGGGGAGCAGTGTGGTCTTTCAAAAAGACTGCTCACACACCCAAGGGACTGCCAAATTTTACTGCTGCTTCAGTCCAGTGAGATGACCTTAATGCCTGGGCTGCCTGTGTGTAGGGTTGTATACATCACTATAGGATTTTGAATCGGGTAAAAATGATTAAAATGGTATGAGTGATATCATTTAACTTGCACATAAATTGGATTTAAGTGACACAGAGTTGCATGAAGTCACTGTCCTCAGTGTCTCTTCTAGTCATGGAGTCCAGAAGACTGGCGATAGCTTGGGATGCAATGGATGACCTTGGCATCTTCCAGGTCTAACCAAGTACTAAGCACTCCATAGCTCCTCCTGTTTTAGCTGCCTTCATGGACACTGGAACAAATTGTTCTCATCTGCCCATTCTACTGGGGGAAGTCTTCACATTTTTGGGGTAGATACCCCACCAACTCACCAATGGGTTTGAGGCCCCTCAGTTACCCTCAATTTGGTTTAGTTTGTCTGCCAAAACAATTTACCAGAGTGTGGCTGCTGAGCATGCTACAATTTCTTGGAGCCACAGGTGATAGTTAGGTAAGAGGTGGATGCCATGGGTGGACGAGCAGCCCTGAAAAGGGCTCAGCAACCCTCATACCAGAGGTGCTAGTCTTCCCTGAATACCCAAATACTCCATTTAGAAGACTCTAGAGTATATGATAGACATAAAAACCATAACTACTTGGATAAAGACTCAGTATTTTGGTCTTCTGGGAAAGAAACACAAAACACTTCTGAAAAATTGGACAGTGGTAGGTAGAAATTAGGGTTAGACCTATACTTCACATCTTATCCCAAGATAAGCTCCAGAGGGGTACATGACTTATATGTAAAAGGTTACCTCATAAACAAATTAGAGAAACATGAAAAAAAAATTACCTCTCAGATCTATTGATAGAAGGAATGTTCATGTCTGAACAAGAAATAGGGAAGATCATGGAAGATAAAATGGATAATTTGATTACATTAAATTACAAAAATTTTGCCCAAAGAAATCTATCAAGCTAAGATTGAATGAAAAATAACTAACTAGGAAAAATCTTTGCAGCAAGATAAAGGCCTAATTTCTAACATTCTTTTTTTTCTTAGTTTTGAGTTCCCAGTTTTCTCCATCTATCCCTCACCAGTCTGTCCCTTAAGACAATCAATTTGATATAGATTATGTATGTCAATCATGTAAAACATATTTTCATATTAGTCATGTTGTGAAAGAAGAAACAGGCCAAAAGAAAAGAACCATGACATTCCATTGGTTATAATTCTTCTTTACAACTTGACTATTGTGAAAATATATTTAAGGTGAAGGTATATAAGTACAACCTATATTGAATTACATGCCATCTTGGGGGGAAGGGGGAAGGAGAGGGAGGGGAGAAATTTGGAACTCAAAAACTTGTGGAACTGAATGTTGTAAATGAAAAATAAATTTAAAAGAAAAAAAGAAAAGAACAATGAAAAATAATAAAGAAAGTGAAAATAGTATGTTTTGATCTGCATTCAGACTCCAGCAATTCTTTATCTAGATGTGGATAGCATTTTCCATAGAGAATTCATTTATTGCTGAGAATAGCTAAGTCATTCACAGTTGTTCATTGGATAATATTGCTGTTACCATATGTAATGTTTTCCTGGTTCTGCTCACTTCACTCAGCATCAGTTCATATAAATCTTTCCTGATTTCTCTGCTCATCATTTCTTACAGTACAATAATATTCCATTACATTCATGTACCATAAATTGTTCAGCTATTCCCCAATTGATGGGTATCCTCTCAATTTCCAATTCTTTGCCACCACAAAACGAGCTACTATATTTTTGTACGTGTAGGTCTTTTCCCATTTTTATGATCTCTTTGGAATACAGACCTAGTAGTGTTATTGCTGGATCAAAGAATAGGCATGATTTTGTAGCCCTTTGGGCATAGTTCCAAATTACTCTCCAGAATAGTTGGATCAGTTCACAACTCCACCAATAGTACATAAGTGTCCCAATTTTCCTACATCCTCTAGAACATTGATCATTTTCTTTTTCTGTCATATAACCAATCTGTTAGGTGTGAAGTGGTACCTCAGAGTTATTTTAATTTGCATTTCTCTAATTAATGGTGATTTAAAGCATTTCTTCATATGGCTATAGATAGCTTTGATTTCTGTATCTGAAAACTGCCTGTTCATATCCTTTGATTATTTATCATTGGGGTAAAGATCTCATTTCTAAGCTATATAAGTAACCAAAAAATTTTTTTAAAAGATATACAAGTAACAGATTCAAGTTTACAAGAAAATGGGACATTCCCCAATTGATAAATGGGCTAAGGATATAGACAGATTGTTCTCAAAGGAAGAAACCCAAGTTATTTATAACCATGTGAAAAAAATACTTCAAATCACTACTAATTAGAGAAATATGAATTAAAGCAATTCTGAGATTCTGCTTCACACCCATCACAGTGACAAAGATGACAAAAAGGAAAAATAATAAATGTTGGAGGGGACGTGGTAAAATAGGCCCATTGATTCACTGCTGACAGACCTGATTTGGTATAACCATTCCTGAAAGTGATTTGTGTTTACACACAAAAAGTTACTGAACTGTGTGTGCTCTTTGACCCAGCTATACCGCTGCCAGGCCTATCCCCAAAAGAGATCAAAGAAAGAGGAAAAATATTTTTGTACAAAAATATTTATAGCATCTCTTTTTGTGGTAGCAAAAAAACAAGTAAACTACTAGAAACTAATGGGCTATCCATCAAAATGGAAGAATGCCTGAATAAGTCATGATATAGGAATACTCTAATGCTGTAAGAAATTAAGAAAGATGATCTAATAAAGTTATGGAAAGACTTATGTGAACTGACACAGAGTGAACACAATCAGAAAAACAATTTTTACTATAACATCAATATAAAAATGAATAATTTTGAGTATTTTTTATAAATAAAAATTATAAAATTTATTTTATAAATGAAGTAAGCGCAATCAGGAGAACAATTTATTCAATAACAACATTGTAAAAACAAAGAACTTTGAAAGCTGTAAAAATTGTGAAAAATACAAAATGACCATTCAAGATTATGGAGGATTGACGATAAAGCATTGGGGGAGTTCCTCAGTCCAGATGTCCCAAAATCTTCCTAGAAAGTAATTCCTCCCATCTTGGTCCATTAGACTGGAAGTGGATAAATCAGGAGGTAAAGTTAAAATTTTTTTAATGTAATTAGCATAAGTTGATGGGCAATCACCAGGTGGATAGCATTAATCTGGGGGTTAGAATGTTGGCCTCGGGGCCAAGAGGTTGCCAAAACTCAGGTTTGTTCCAGTGGGAGGTGTCCTTCAAAATAAAACCAGTTGCCAGAGTGGAAGGGAATAGAATACATCTTGCTGGTTTGTCTCTATATACCCAACCCCATGTGTGATGCAAAGGCCCCTCTTCCAGGGAGCAGATGTTTCCCCCTCAAACTCACAATTCATCCACTTCTACAGAAAGGTAATTGACGTAGGGTGTAGAATGAGACATAGATATTATTGTGTATAGCCATTGAGGGAATTTGGTTTGCTCAACTACGCATATTTATTACAAGAAAATTGTTTTTCTTTTTCCTTTTTCAATGACGTGGAAGATGGGAGGGAGAGAAAATAGATTTACACTTAAAAAAAATAAAAAGGTATAGGAGATGTGAAATGTTGCATGCACTTTCAGATGTATTTTTAGTTTTACTTAAACTGTTTTATTTAGTCACGAGAGCCTCCCAAAAAATGGGAGTGATCTGTAAATGTTTGTAAGGTTAAAGCAAAATGTGCCAATAAAACTTAATTGTGTTACTATTAGCATCCCTCTCCCCCCAAAAAAGAGTATAGTGATTGCTATATAGGTGTCTGTCTGTAGGAAGGTATGATGAGCTTGGATTCAGGAAGACTTGTATTCAAATCTCTCCTCTGACACTTACTAGCCCTATGACCCTGGGCTAATGAGATTAATTTTAATCCTAGATTTGGGTTCTCATGTTGATGGAAAATTATCAAAGCAATTGGAGTCTGACTATTTTTGTTCTGTTGGATTTTTGTTGGCAAACATTTTACCTCTATTTGCATCGGGTGGCTCCCTTTTACTAAGTGATATTTTAGAGGCATGTTAAGAATTCTTCTAGGCCCCCCCCAAATTGCCTGCAAGCTCATCTCATAGATACAACATGCAATGATCAATCAACGATCATTTAGTAAGCACTTCTTGTTGTTCAGTTGACTCTTTGTGACACCATTTGGGGTTTTCTTGGCAAAGATACTGCCATTTCCTTCTCCAGCTCATTTTACAGATGAGGAAACTGAGCAAACAGGGGTAAATGACTGACCCAGGGTCATGTAGCTAGTAAGTGTCTGAGGCCAGATTTGAACTCAGGAAACCTGATTCCTCCCCCTCTTCCCCCAATCCTACCCACCATGCCACCTAACTGCCCCCTAAATAATACAAAGACAAAAAAAAAAAAGAAGACATGATCCCTCCTCTCAAGGAGCTTATACCTAAATATATAAAGTACTGAATAAAAGACCCTGGATGAGTAAACGTTCATCTGTTCTCTATGCCTATAGCATGCCAAATCAGTATTCTAGAAACTGACTCAGGAGAGTTAAGAGTTAAATGAGAAATTCAGGCCATGAACAAACCTTGGCATCTTTGTTCTTTTCTCTGTCTGTGCATCCCCTTATGAGCTCATGACCACCTGTGCAGGGGAGTGGGCCCCTGGGCTCTGGGAAGGTTTCCAGAGTTTATCTAGCCAAGGCCATGAAGAACAGGCTCCTATCTGTATGAGAACAGGCCAAAAATTAGACTCTCCCCCCACCTCCAATCCCTTTCCTTTTCTCCCTGATTTACCTCTTCAACCAATTACTGTGCTCAGGGATCCCAAAGCACAGATCTGTGAGCAGAGGTAAAAGATAACACCTTGCTTCTCTGCCAATTGCCTCCCTAGAGCCTCTGGGAAGCAGGGAAAACATCCCTGAAAAAGGTCAGAGATGAGACCTTTTCTGTAAAAAAGGAGAAAGATGAGAAGCCACCTTTGGAGCCGCTCCCTGCCCTCACCTCCACCCCGACTCCCACATGACCTGAAGGACACTCGGAGATTTGCAGCCTCCCCATCTGGAGTCCCATTGAGGCCTTGGTAAAGAAGAGCCTTCAGTAAATCTCCTCTGGATACAGCTGCTTTGTGTATTGGCTCTCTCTTCTCTTCCATTAGAAGCACAAACAAACTTGCCACAAAATCATTCATTGACAGAAGCCACCCAATGGAAGAATTAAAATGGGCAGGAGAATTTCCATAATTTTTTTTTCATTTTATGGAAAAACTGCCACAACTTTGAAAAATAACCCTAATTCCAGATTTGAGAGCAACCCTATAGATAGAGGAAGAGAGTTCTCCCTTCCCCACCTTGCCCACTCCCACCCCATGAAATTACAGACTTTTTGCATATGTAAGCCATTACCATGAGACTTATTTTAATCCTAGATTTAGGTGCTCATGCTGATGGAAGATTATCCAAGTTTTGGGGGTCTGACTCTTTTTGTTCTGTTGGCAATACATAGAGACAGAGAGAATACTTTAATACCTACTCTTCTATCCATTCATTTTAGACAAGAATGTTCTCATGTTTGTTATAAAAATTATAGGTATTAGAGTTGAAGGTATATGAAGTTGGATGCATATTTCTAAAATACAGAAAACGTGACTCCATTCTACAGCTTCCAAATAACCAATGCATAATAAACAATAGAATTCTCCCAAGACTTTTTCATTGTAGCAGAGGGGAGACCCAAAGACAAAAGCAAGAGTAAAGGACCCAAGGAATTCTATAGCCAATTACATGCATCCAGTCTGGTGAAGGGATAGCCTCTCAGCTACTCTGCTGAGAAGGAAAGGGGAAGGGAGGATAGAACTCGGGAGGGGCAGGTAGCAGCCTCTGAAACCCAGTCCAGTACCAGTTGCTCTGCAAACAGTTGACTAGGATCTCATTAGTTGGACAGAAGGCAGAACAGGAGCTGGGACTAGGGGGCCCTAACAGGTGGAGCAGAAATTTCCATCTGGTGAGCTAAGTGCTTGGCTGAGACCTTCTGAGAGCTGAGATTCGTCCTGCCTCTCCTGTATCACCTCAGGCAAATCCTGTCAAAATTATCTGTCTCTAAGGCTTTCTCCTCTGAAGATGGGAATGTTTAGAGATGCATAAAATCACTCAATTTTCATCCAGGTAGTAGGGCTTTAATACAGTGCACATATTAGGTAATAAATAAATAAATGTTCATTGAATGAATGCCTTATGCCCAAGGAACCCAAAGCACTCCCCCTTTAGGAAACAACTTTCAGGAATATGGCACTGGCATTGGCAGCTTATATCTTTGGGTCCACATCACTCCAAGAGTGTTCTCCAAGTAAGGAGGTGAAACGTATGGCTACAGAGGAAGGCTAGAAAAGTGGTTGCCTCTTCCTAGACACCTCTGCTCTTAAGACACTTACCTAAGCTAACTTCAGATCCAAGGTGGTAACTCTAACACCAGCACCAGGTGAAAGTTTTGTGTTCTCTACAGAACTCTTCCAAGGGGCAAAAGTTCAGATAAATACACTTTCAATTCATCAACGAAAATGCTTTTATTAAGCACCTTTTATGTAATAGGCATTGTGGTAGATGCTAGACATACCAAGGCAAAAATGAAACATTCTCTGATCTCTGGACATATACATATACATATACATATACACATACATATACATTTACATATACACATACATATACATTTATATACATATACACATACATATACACATATACATTTATATACATATACACATACATATGTGTGAGCATATATATATGTATGTGTGCGTGCATATACATATATATATATGTATATATATATATAATTTATCCATATGAGCATAAGGGGAACACTAGTCAATGAAGGCCCAGCCCTTACCACATGCATAATAAATGCTTGCTACCATTTACATGGGCAGCTAGGTGGCACAATGGATAGAGTACTGGGCCTGAAGTTAAGACAACTCATTGTCCTAAATTCAAATTTGGCCTCAGACACTTACTAGTTGGGTGACCCTGGGCAAGTCACTTAAGCCTGCTTGCTACCTCAGTTTCCTCATCTATAAAATGTGCAGGAGAAAGAAATGGCAAATCACTCCAGTATCTTTGCTAAAAAAAACTCCAAATGGAGTCACAAAGAGTCGGATGCAACTGTAAATGACTGAACAATAACAACAACAGCCAATTACATGGAAACTTGGTAGCCTGCTTCTGGATATTCTTTTTTTGGGGGGAGAGGCAATCAGGGTCAAGTGACTTGCCCAGGGTCACACAGCAAGTAAGTATCTAAGGCCAGACTTGGACTCCAGTGCTCCTGCCTCCAGGCCCAGTGCTCTATCCACTGAACCATTAAGCTGCCCCTGGAAATCTGTGAAGGAGGAGACCTCCTCAGTTGAGAACACATACATATTGTTATCCTTTGTCAGTAGGCTTACTATGTAATGCTATTAAAAGAACCCATTAATTGGCTAGAGAGCTGAAACTGAGTGTACAAATAATGTCTCAGAAAGACAAAAATTTCCTCTCTTCCCTGGTGGCTTTTGAATGAAGAAGAGGAAGAAGTGCTGTGGACCTCTGGGCTGGAGAAGAGAGTGGTGATGGGAGTTACCCACTACTAGAGTTGGCTTATCTCTTTATCCAGCTGCCATGTGACCATGAATGCATGGTGTTGTGATTCTGTCTCTGTTTTGCTCATTCTTCCCTTATTCTAAGGTAAATGAGTTTTATAGACAGATGGACCAGGTTTATAGCCTTGTGAACATCTAAAGGTTGGAGGAGGCATCAAACATCTGACAACAGGGTTCCACAGCTGAGTTTGTAGGCAGCCATAGCAGCCGAACCTGGTGAAGAGTCAGTCCTAAGGGATGACCTGACTCAGCTTAGCAATGAACTGATTGGGCTGCCAAGATATGTGTCCTGCAAGCGAGAGAATGACTTATCTATTGGCCATGCCACCCCCAGAAATGAAATTGGTGGAGAGAATATTTGATAGTCACCACTTTATGTTCTATTCTACCTGGTGTGGGTACACTAGAGAGTATACCCTCCACTCATTTTCTTTGCTCATATCTTTGAGGGCTTTTTTTTTTCTTTTAAAAATATTTTCTGGGGCGGCTAGGTGGTACAGTGAATAGAGCACCGGCCCGGGAGTCAGGAGGATCTGAGTTCAAATCCAACCTCAGACACTTAACACAAAAAAACCTAGCCATGTGACCTTGGGCAAGTCACTTAACCCCAATTGCCCTCCCCCCCAAAGAGCAAAAAAAAATTTTCTTTTGAGGATTTCTAATAGATTTGTATGTGTGTGAATCTGTTGTTTCTGAAAGAGAATCAATTTTTTTATAACCTCTCACTCCACTCTCTTTCTGGAAGGCCCATTGTATATAATAATACAACAGCTTTGGAGTCAGAGAACCTGAGTTTGAATTCTGGCTTTGCTATTTATTATCTGTGTAACTTTGGGCAAGTGAATCATTTTACTTATTTGGGTAATTTGTACATTGAGGGAGATAGATGAAATGATCTAAGGTCCCTATGAGTAATAACATTTTAAGATTCTATGAAATGCAAATAGTGCCTACACAATGGGTATTGTTATATCTGCATTCTATATGAGAATGGCTATGGCCCTTTAAATGACATCTATATACCACTTTATACTTGGAAAATTCTAAAGACTCAATTAAAAAGTTAGTTGAAACAACTAATTTTAGCAAAGTAGCAGGATATAAAGTAAACCCACACAAAATCATCAACGTTCCTATATATCACCAACAAAATCCTGCAAGAAGAGATAGATTGTAAGAAGTACTCCATTTAAAATAACTCTAGACAGCATAAAATACCTGTCAAAACAAACACAGGGACTAAATAAACATAATTATTTTTTCAAATGGTACAAATAAAATCAGATTTAAATAAGTAGATAAATATTAATTGTTCATGGGTAGGTAGGGCCAATACAATAAAAATGTCCATTTTATCTAAATTTATCTATTCAGTGCATCACAATTAAATTACAAAAAAATTATTTTACTGAGTTAGAAAATATAATAACAAAATTCATTTGAAAGCACAAAAGGTCAAGAATATCAAAGAAACCAGTGAAAAAAATGGAAAGGAAGAAGGTTTAGCAGTACCAATTCTTAAATTATAATATAAGGCAGCAATTATCAAAACTATCTCATGCTAGCTAAGAAACAGAAAGGCAGATCAGTGGAACACAGTAGACATACAATCTAAAGCAGCAAATGACTATAGTAACCTTGTGTTTGACAAGTATAAAGTCTTACATTTTTGGAATAAGAATTAATTATTTGATAAAAGAAAAAAATTATTGGGAAAACTGGAAAGCAGTCTGGCAGAAACTGGGTATAGACCAATCTTATGCCATTTACCAAGATAAAGTCAAAATTGATAATATGACCTAGATATAAAGGAGATATTACAAGAAAATTTGAAGAACATGGAACATATTACTTATCAGACTTAGGAACAGGAGAATAATTTATGAATAAAAAGAGGTAGAGAGCATTGTGAGGTACAGAATGAATAACTTTGATAACATTAAATTAAAAAGGGTTTGTACAAATAAAACCAACATAACCAAGATCAGAAGGAAGGCAGAAAATAGGGGGGGAAATTTTATAGACAGCTACTCAGATAAAGGCTTCATATCCTAAGCATATAAAGAACTTTGTAAATCTGTAAGAATATGAGTTATTTCCCAATTGGTAAATGGTCAAAGGATATGAACAGGCAGTTTCTTGATGAAGAAATCCACATAATTTATAGTCATATGAAAAAAATGCCTTAAGAACAACTTAGAGTAATCAAGTCATTTTGACCATTATAAATACCCAAATTAAACACAAAGGACTTATGAAGGAAGATGCTATCTGTATCCAGAAAAAGAACAGCTAATTAGAAGTATGTATAGTATAATAGATTTATACATATGCGTATACATACACATAATATATATGTTTGTGTGCATATGTATATGTGTATGTGTGTATGTGTGTATATATATGTATATATACAAACACATATTCGTGTCTAATGGTAGCTATTTGGGGGAGGGGAGGAAAAAAGAAAAAAGTTACATGATAACTTTTTTATATATTTAAAAGGAAAAGCAAGTTGTACATAATAGATTTGCAATTTCATGTGTATTCCTTTTTTTTATTCTACTTTGTTATGGAAATGTTTGTTTTATTTCTTAAGTTCAGAATTTTAAAATTCTTTAAAAATTCAAAAAAAATTATTGATCACCAGCCCTGGAGTCTGGAGGACCTGAGTTCAAATCCAGCCTCAGACACGTGACACACTTACTAGCTGTATGACCTTGGGCAAGTCACTTAACCCCAATTGCCTTGCCTTCCTCTCTCCAAAAAAAATTTTTTTAGAAGACAACCCTAGCAAAAAAAAACACAAAAAACGACATCTATATACCACTTTAAAATTTATAAAGTATTATACATACATTATCTCAGTCAATCCTTACAGTAAGCTTGAGAGGTAATTCAAGTATCATTATCTCCATTTTAAAAGTGAGGAAACTAAAGCTCAGAGCAATCATTAAATGATTTGCCCAAGATCATGTAAACAGTAAATGGTAAAGAAAGGCTTAAGAACTCTAGTCAACAGAGGGCACTCTTAAGTTGGGGAATAACTAAATAAGTTATGGTATGAGAATATAATGGAATACTATTGTGCCATAAGAAATGGTGAGGGAATTCTAGGAAGACTTGTATGAACTGATTCAGAGTGAAGAAAGAAGAACCAGGAGAATAATTTATTTAATAATAACAACATCATAAAGGGAAGCAACTATGATACATTTAAGAACCTTTATCAATGCAATGACCAGCCATGATTCCAGAAGACCTGTGATAAAACAAGCTACCCACCTGCTGTCAGAGAGGTGATAGAACTAAGGGTACTTTTTGTGACATATTTTTTTGGACATGGCCAATGCAGGAATTTTTTGTTGTTGTTTTAAACAATGCATATTTATACAAGGGTTTTGTTTTTTTCCAATGAGAAAAGTTAGGAAAGAAAATTTTTGTTAATTATAAAAATTAAATTTAAAAGAAAGGACCCTGATCAACACAATGACCACCTATGATTCCAGAGGAACCATGATGAAACATGCTACCCAACTTCTGACAGAAAGGTGATAAAGTTGGGGCACAGATAAATATTGGGGGGGCAGGGGTCAATGTGTGAATTTATTTTGCCTAATTATGTATATTTGTTACAAGGGGCTTGTTTTTAATCTTTCTCCTTTTTTTCCAGTGGAGGAAAAAAGATAGGAGGGAGAAAAAATTGATTTTTATTAATTGAAAAAATTAAATGAAAATTTTAGAATAGTAAATGATCAAGCCAGAATCCAGATCTGATCTCAAGTTCATTGCCCCTTAATCAGGAAGTTCAATAAATGCTTTTGGATGTAGATTTTTCTCTAAAAAGTCTTGTACACTGTGGCTGCTTCTGCTGCTTGACTTACTGTCATTCCCTTAGTCTAACCTAACCACTTTCCCTGATTTTCCTTCTTTCTCCATCCATTCCCTCCCATTGATCCCTTGGGGCCACCCTTCCCTTTTTACCTTTCCCTCTCACTCCATCTTCTCAGAAGCCCAGGACCTCTTTGGGCTACTTGACTGCTCATACAACTTGGATGAGATGGGAGCCACCAGCTCTACTTCTTCCCCTGAGATGTAGTACCAACAGGCATCACCATCTGCTCTGACATTACCTTCAAAGACGTTCATGGTTTTACCATATGCCCTACCTCTGTGTCCTACAGACTCCTGGCTTTGTCATCAGACCTACTGATGTAACAGAGAGACCCTTGGATCTTGCCGTCTACTCTTTTGCTCAACCCTTAGAATTTATGGACTTTCCCTCCGCTCTGCAGATGAAATTACTGCGATAAGCTGTCTCCCCTACTGGAAGTGTGAGCTCCAAGAGAGTAGAAGCTGTTTCCTTTTTTCTATTTCAATTCCTAGCTCTTAACACTACACTAGGTATTATAGTAGTAAGAGTTTAATAAATGCTTTTTCATTCATTCATTCATTCTAGTTGGTTTCCCGCAAATCAGTATAGAGGTTATCTTAAAATAACTTGTGCACTTTTCTCCCCCCACAAACTCTACATATTGATATTTTGGATTTGTTTGGTTTTTTGCCTTACTTCTTTTGTAAACAATCACATATGCACACAAAACCAAAATTTACCTTCCAATGTAATGTAAAGGTTTCAAGAAATAATGCAAAAGTCAGGATTGCAATAGCCCAAGTTCTGGCCTGACTCATACTGCCTAAATTATTTGAGTTGAGAGGGGCAGTCTTGTCTTAGTGCACTGATCTTAAACCAAGGACCCAGGTGATTTGCATCTACCATTGAGGAACAGCAAGACTCTGGCCCAATCAGACCTGTCAAGATAAGGTACTGAAGACTCAATCATGTCCCTCTCCTGAGCTATGAGTCATGCTAGATTATAATATGGTGGCAGCAAAGTTAGCTGAAACCAGTTTTATTTCCAAACTTAGCTGCTTGGGGAGCGAGGGGGAGGGCGGAGAAAAATAGCAATCCTGAGCACCATCATTCTCCCAGGGGGACTGCCTGTCAAACTATTTAGCCAGCTGCCTTGGAAAGAATGGCTTATAGGAATTACCTATCATTCAAAGTGACTCAGGGTGAAATCTTGGGTTACCTGGGGTCATACTGAGGGTTAAAAACCAAATGATGTTGCTAGGCAATTTCTAACAAACTTTCTCTCCTTCCCTCCCTCTCTCCTCTCTCCCTACTCTCTCACTCCTTCCCTCCTTCCTTCCCTCCTTCCTTCCTTCCTTCCTTTGTAAAGAAGAAAATGTATCATGCCCTGAAAAATGTTGATCCCTTCTGCCCTCCAGTGGAGAAAAGGTTAAATAGCACCATATCCCGGAAAACTCATGTTTTTGCTCAGGAGCTTCTGGCTCACCTTACCTCCCAATAGTTTCAGTGACTGCATTGAGTTTGCTGCTGGTTCAACAATGACACAGACAATCATAGGAGAAAGTTGGGCTTTGGGAAGTAAATACCTCTTGATGATAAGACAATGAAATGATGTCTTGTCTGGGGTACCCAAGTCATCACCTAGAGAGAACAGAACCCAACCAGAGTTGCAGATTTAGGAGCCTGAATGAGCTAGGAGCAAGATGAGAAGAGACTCAAGTTCTGTGCCTCACTGGGGAGAGGTATGTTCAGGAGCGAACCTCAATCTCCCTGTACTTGAATTTTCCAGAGCATTTGGATGTCCCGCTATTCTTGTTTTTCCAACCTGTACATAGATTTCTGTACATAGCTTATCTTCCCTACTATAGGTGGTAAACTTTTGGAAGGTAGGGCTGATGTCTGATTTCAGTTTTGTAACCTCAGAGCTATCATAGTGTCTTGAACAAACTAAGTGCTTGATAATTCTTCCTAACTTCCCTATTTCATTTTAAAATAAATTTTATTTTATAAATGTATATAATATATAAATTTATTTAAATTTTAAAAATAGATTTATGTCACTTAAGTTTCCCCTATATCCCATCATATCTTCACCCCTCCCAGAGAGCCTTCATCTTTTATAACAAAGAATTTTTCAAAAATTAAGAGAGGAAGAGAAAAACATTTCTTTTTCACAAAACTGATCTAAATGCACCTAAAATGCCTCTAAATGCATCTAATCTAATTTTAAAATGTATCTAAAGAATTGACAATATATATGTAACAATCCACCCCACATATATTTCCTATCCCCACCTCTGCAGAGTAGTTGGGGAAAATGTTCTCTCCTCTCTCTTCTTTAGAGGCAAGCTTATTCTTGTAATTCTGCAACATTCATTTTCGATTGTTTTTGTCATGGTTGTTCTTTCCTTTTACATTGTTGGAGTCATTGTGTGTATTACTTTCTTCCCTCCACTTACTTCAATTTGCATCTAACACATGTAATTTCCCTCTCCTGTTGAGTGTTTTTGCCATCCTTCCAACTACCTGGGCTTTCAGCATGGGAGCCAATGCTTGCTTCTCCATCCACATGCAATAAATTATTAAGCCATGATGATTTTACCTCCAAGAGATCTACTTTTTCCATCCCCTTCTCTCTACTTGAGCACACACACACACACACACACACACACACACACACACACACATGCACACAGCTGCCTCCTCAGTTTAGGGCCTCATCCCTGCTCCTCAGGACTACTGCAAAAGCCCCCTAATTAGGCTTTCTCAAGTCTCTCCCCTCTCCTGGGCATCCTACCCTCCAGCTGCCAAATAGACCTTCCTAAAGCACAGATCTGACTGTGTCATTCCCCTGCCAAGAAATGCTGATGGCTTTTTGTTGCCTCCTGGATAAAATACAAAGTACGCTGGCATTTAAAGCACTCCAGCCTCTCTTTCCAGACTCATTAGACACTGACTGCCCCTCACACACGCTAAGTTCCAGTCAAACCTGTCTATTTGATCTTCCAGCACTTGACATTCTATCTCTCACCTTGGTGCTTCTGCCTGCGCTTGTGGTCAGGAGCTATGTTCTATGCCTGGAATGCACTCCCTTCTCAATATCTGACTCAGCCTCCTTTAAAGCTCAGCTCAAATTGACTTGGTGCCTCACTTAAACCAACTTAGTGCGACTCTGCCTCAGTTAAATCCAATTCAACAGCAAGTCACGATGTCATCCATCGTCTTTGAAAACAAAAAGATGAGCAACAATCTCCTTTTCTGATTCCTGCCAACCCCAGTGGCTGAGGTCCTACAAAGTCCCAAATGACTTTTATTTACTTATATTTTGCATTTTCTTGTCTATGTACATGTTGTGTGGGTCCCTTAATAAAAGGTAAACTCCTTCGAGTTCAGAATGAGACTCATTGTTTTCTTCCTATCTCCAGAACCTAAGCACTGTACTTGGTACACAGTGAGTACTTAATAAATGCTTGACACGGTAGGTGCTTTATACATGTTTTTATGAATGCATTTGAAGAAAAATTGTCAGTTGGATGGAATTTTGTTGAATGAAAAGATGATCATTTTAAAGCTGGCTTTTGGGGAAATTGATCTGCCTCTGGATCCTCCCCAATTAGCAAGAAAGTGGGGGTGGGAGGAAGGAAAGGGCAGAAGCATTTAAGCAGAAGCACCTCTGCTATACACCGGGCACTGTGTGACCCTCACAACAACCCTGCGTTTGGGGTAAGTGCTGTTATTTTTATTTTTATTTTTTTGCTTTTTGGAGGGGGAAGGGCAGGGCAATTGGGTTAAGTGACACACCCAAGGTCACACAGCTAGTAAGTGTTAAGTGTCTCAGGCTGGTCCTCCTGACTCCAGGATGGGTGCTCAATTCAGGTAAGTGCTGTTATTAATCCCATTTTTGTTGTTTTTCAGTCACGTCTGATTCTTCATGACCCTAAATAGCAAGGGTACTGGAGTGGTTTGCCATTGCCTTCTCCAGCTCATTTTACAGATGAGGAAATTGAGGCAAACAGGGTTAAGTGACTTGACCAAGGTCACATAGCTAGTAAGTGTCTGAGGCCACATTTGAACTCAGGAAGATGAATCTTCCTGACTCCAGGCCCAGGGATCTATCCACTGTGCCACCAGAATGGGGGTGGAAAAGGTAGGGGGGAAGGAGAAGCATTTATTCACCTAGAAAGGAGCTGAACTCCATAACTTCTAAGGTCCTTTCCGACTCTGATCATTGTTAGATTCTAGTCTAACCCACAGCGCAAGATTCTGGCTCCATTTCTAGAACAGCCGCTCACATCCTTTACCATCTCTATGCTTGCTTCGTCCTCTCTTGGCAACTCGCTGACTCCATGGTAGTCCCTTTGGCACTGGGGCACAGGACTCTAGCAATGATCTTGAACAGGAGGTGCCCCAGGAAGCAAAGAAGAAGGTTTGCCTATAGACTTCAGAGAAAAAGAATGCACAGCACATTGGAGAGATTTGAATTAGAAACGTCCTGCCATCTCTTGATCACTTGTGGATTATTTCTGCTTTTTCTATTCTTTCTTATGTTCCAGGTCACTCAATTCTACTCCCGTGGAGTTGGAGAAATAAGTAAGAGAAAGCAGCAAGTGGACAGAGAACTAGGTTGAGAGTCAGAAAGACCTGGGTTTAAACCCCTTCTTGGCAAGTCACTTAGTGTTTAAGGCAACTGGTGTGGTGCAGGGGATAGAATCCTGAGCCTTGAGTCAGGAAGACCTGAGTTCAAATGCAGAATCACATATTTATGGCTAAGTCACTTAACTACTGTTTGTCTCAGCTTCCTCAACTGTAAAATGGGGATAATAACTCCTATAAAATTGTAGTAAGGATCAAATAAGATAATTTTTTAATTTTTGTTTTGTATATACGTATAAACACTTAGCACAATGCCTGGTACATGATGCTCATATAAATGCTTATTCCCTTCCCCTTACTCTTCACTTAGCCTCTGTGTCTCTAGTCACTCTTTGGAACTTACTAAGGTAAGGAATTCCCCACGCTTAATAAAATTATAGGTTATTCCATATGTTCCTTTAAAAGAGTTCCAGTGCTTAGCACATAGTAGGCACTTGAATGCTTGTTAACTCTTTTTTTAATCAGTTCCCTGTTATCACTGATTAGCAACTCAAAGGCCTAATTTTGTTTTTTAAGTTAGAAGAAAAGGGAGAGATGGCTAAATGAACTAGAATGGGGTTTGGGAGACCATACAGATTTCATTTCACTTGGGTTCATTTGTTTTTCAACGTGACTAATGGAAGAATTTGTTTTTGCATATTTCTTATGAGGATTTTATTTTTATGTTTTTGATCGTAGGGTGGAGGTGAAAGTAAATAAATGCTTGGTAATTGAAAAAAATATTTTTTAATGATTTTAGTTCTCTAAGCTCTCCTTAGTTCTCATTCCACAGATGTCGTTTAATTTGGAAACAAGTTATCTCATCAATTATTTTTTGTCCAAAAATCTTTAATGGAACAGGAAAAGGAGTTAGTTTTGATAGCTGGCTAGCACTGTGGAGTCCTCAGATAGTACATCTGGTTTGTTGTGGCTGCACGGAGGGCCTGGTACCTTCCCCAAGTGCCGATGGCCATCATGACAACAGAACAGTGCCCAGGCCCTTAGGTGAGTTCATGGTCAAAGAAATAAGGATCTTTCTGCCACCCTTGGGGATGCAATTCCTGTTTCTGCTGCTAACCTGGGGGGTGCACACCTTTATCCCTGGGTACAGCATGGATAGGTTGCATCATCTGTAGTGTTTTTCCTGCCTGGCTGATCCATCTTCTCCATGATGTGGGCCAGGGCCAAGGGAAGCCAGTTGGTAGGGCTGCTGGACAGTCTCTACGACTCAACTTTGCTTCAGTGAAAGTGGAGTTCATTCTCTGAACCAGGGACAGCTATAGCTTTGCCAGCAGCCTTAGGTAACTGTCCTGGTTCTTGGACTCCTTATATACTTTTCCAAATTAAGAGTGATCTCTACACACTTATTGGGGAGGGACTGCTAAATTTTATAGGAGGTTTGTGGTTGTGAGGGATGCAAATTCCTAAATGCTCAAGGAGTGCTAGAAGGGGGAAGTTAGGATCACTAGGATCCCAGAGAGGTTAAGGGTACTAGAGCCTAGAGAGGATCTCCAAGCTCCGATGGGGTAGGAGGGGCTAGACCAGGGGTGGGGAACCTGTGACCTCAAGGCCACATGTGGCCTTCTCGACTTGGCCTTGGCCTTGGACTTGAGTGTTACAGAACAAATCATTTTATTAAGGGGATTTGTTCTGTTTAGATTAAGGGGATTTGTTCTGTGAAGCTTAGATTCAGTCAAAAGGCCATACTTGAGGAGCTAGAGGGCCACATGTGGCCTTGAAGCTGCAGGTTCCCCACCCCTGAGCTAGAACAAGGGATTTTAGTCTTTTCGTGTGTCTTGGACCCTTTTGGCAGTCTGGTGAAAGCTAGGAACCCCTTCTCAGACTAATGTTCTTAAACACACAGAATAAAATACATAGAGTTGCAAAGGAAACCAATTATATTGAAATAGTTATCAAAACATTTTTTAAAACCAAGATCACGGACCCCAGGTTAAGAACTAAGGGGCCAAAGGATTTCCTAGTGCTTAAGGGTGGTTGGAGCTAGAGAGACCTCCAAGCATTTGGGGCCTCTGGCTTCACCCCGACTTCCCCCATCTGAGTCAAACAGGCCTGCAGTGGGCAATACCAACCTATGCCTCCCTCGCCTACCACACTTTGGGCTGGGTGGTTGGCGGTTTCTTCTTGGACTCCCTGTCCGATAAATTAATCAAAGTCTCATGCATAGGGATCTTACAAGGGAGGCTGAGGGGAGGGAAGGAATAGAATCACAGAATGAATCCTCTAGCACAGACACTCAGAATCTCAGAGTTAGAAGGGCCTGTGGAGGACCAGGGCTCAAGACTTTTCTCTGACATATACCAGCAGTATGACAGGGACAAATTCATTTAATCCCTCAGTGTTTACAGGCTCTCTCCCTTGGCTACTAACACCAAAATTCTAACTTTCTCATGATCTTCTCCAAATTAGGAGATGTGTGGATAGTCGGAAATGACTGACTTCCTAGATCACTCCTCAAATTGGCTATAAGACAGAAACCTTGGCTAAGGCCCTCCCTTCACAGTCCTTATTATATTCCAGCCATCCCCATGAAGTCTGCTACAAATCAGATGGTGTTTTGTCTGAGGTTTCTACCTCATCTACCCAATCACTCGCTGAATCCTCAGTGCCAAGTCAAGGTGTTCGAAGGCTAACCTAATTAATCTCTCCCTCAATGAGGGGGCAGGCTCAGAGATTGCTAGACCCCCTGGAAGACTTAGGGCAGGACAGAAGGACCACCCTGGAGGGTAAAGGGCAAGGGTGTCTCCCACCTGCAGTTGTAGTGGTAACCCCCTTCTTCCCTAAATACCCCCCATTACCTTCCAGGGAGGTATCTGTACAATACTAGCCCTTACTGCCCACTCCCCTGTACCACTGACTTTTGGCAGGCCCCAGGAAGAGGATGTGACGCCTGACATTTAATGATAAGTAAGAGAAGTTACCCTCTCCTTCTTTCCTTGGCTGACTCTGTGGCACAAAGAACATAGTGCTGAACCCTTAAGAACATTTTGAGAGAGGCACCTTTTAACCTCTGGGCTCTGGTAGTGGAACAGAGTTTATCCCTCTAACAACAGACAATGCTTTCCCCTACAATATATATGAAGGGATGATTTATTGTGTTTTTTTGACCATACTCCCTAGTTACTGACCCAAAGACAATTCCATCAGCAAACAATTTGTTCCTATTTGGAATCTTACTCCAGGGTTATACATGGCATGGGTCTCAGCTATGGAAAACCAAGAGCCAGGCTCTGGGCTGCCCCGTACTTTCACTTGTAAAACAGGACACCCTTTGGAAACACAGTGTCAATGTGCTCCTTATGGCAAGTGATCCTTAGGAAGAATTTATGAAAATAGGCCAATAAAATAAAACCTTCTATTTTTACAAAAAAGAAAAGAAAACAGATTATAGTTACAGGTAACAAAACTTACAGATGAATCACATGGATGGAAGGAGTTTCCATGCTGAGAGACTCCCCTAACTTATGGAATCATAGGTTCTGACAAAAAAATACTAAGATGTTTTTCCTTAAATCAAGTGGAAATTCGCCCCTGCAACTTCTACCCATTGTTCCTGGAAAACCAAATGCTATTCCTTTTTCACAAGCTAGCTCTTGAAGATATATTGAAGACAGCTAACATATCCTTTTAAACTCATCTATAAATCTGACATTCCATCCCCAGTACCCTCAGTCAATCCATGAGCTCATGGTGCTTCACCAACATGGTTGCCCTCTGGAGACTCTCCAGCTTAGCCAAACCTCTTCATTTTATAGGGAAGGAAACAGACACAGAGTTTTTAAAAAAGACTTTAAAAAGTGGCACTTTGAGCCTGTATTCCTGAATCCCATCAATATTTCTCAGTTTCCTCAGCCGCCCCATACCCCACCCCCACGCCCATATACACAGTACACTTACACAACCAAGCCAAGTGGTCTTTTCCTCTGTGAAATCACAAATTTTCATCCCTGATAAGGTTTCCCACCCCCCAGCTTCCCCACCAGCCCTCCCTCCCTATGTGCTGCTGATTAACAAGCTCATTTCCCACCTGGTTCAGCCTTCACCAGCCCTCTGGCCTGTTTCACAAGTACCTGCCAGCTGACCACTTCCTCCAGACTGCACCCTCTGCTCCTTTCCACAGCCTCTGAGGGGCTTAGCAAGGTCCCAAAGAGTCTTTCATCCCAACTCCATCTTTCATCTGGAGCTTTTAAAGTGCACCGAAGAGCATTAACTTTCAAAGAACCCCCAGGAAGAAGGCTGGAGGTCAGCATTATTGACCCCATTATGCTGGTAGCAAAACTGAGGCACTTGGAGATCAGTTATCAGTTGAGTTGCCCTAGGCTCCTGAGCAGGTTGGGAGCTAAGCCAGCCAACTTTTTCTTTTGTTATAAATCACAGTTGACAAAAATCTCTGGGACGGAGGTAGAGGATAGAGCAGGGATGTTGGTGGAGGGGAAAGTATTGATTCTTCCAAAAAGGAAGAATTTTGGGAAATCTGACATTATCTTTGTGCACACACAGCCAGCCTCATCTCTTTGTCCTTTAGGAGTATAATTTTCACCTCTGAGCTAGGACAAAGCAAGTGGGGATGAGAGAAGGGCAGGGGAAAACAAGGAGAAACCAAAGATAAGGTCTCTACCCTCTCGCACCTTCCAGTCTAACTGGAGGAGTAAGATGAGCACAAAGAAAAAAAGCTACAAAAAGTGCTTTAGAATATATTATGTTTCCCCTGGGTCAAGGTATGGGGAGTTAAACCCCATTAAAGTTTCAAAATGGGAAAGAGGGATTTCTGTTGTCCAACAGGGTGAATGTGTTTGTAAGCATCATCCACATTTCTTGAAAAGGCAAACACTTCATAGCCTCACAGAGCTGGAAAGGACTTTAGAGATTACTTAATTCAATTCCTAATTTTTATTTTATTTTATATATATCATCCAGGAACTTCTCTCAGCATCTGGATCCTCCTCCTCCTGAAATATCCAAATTCTCTCCCTCCTTCCACCCATCCCTCACCCATTGAGAAGACAAGAAATGCAGTACTAATTACACATATGATGTCATGCAAAACATATTTTCATATTAGTCACATTCTGAAAAAAAGAAAGAGGAAAATATTATGCTTCAGCCTGTACTCTGAACCCATTCATTCCCCAACCCCTGACTTTACAAATGAGGAAAACAAGGCCCAGACAAGGTAAGAGATCTGCTCAAGGCAGCACAGCTCGTAAGTCATAGAGATGAGAGTTAAGCCCAAGTGTTCAGATTCCAAAGGTCTCACTCTATTCTGCTACACCAAGCTCCCCCTTTCCAAACTCTTCATGGTGCCATAACCCCAGCACAAGCCAAAGACTCAGAACTGCAAACTTCTAATTCTGTGCTTAGGCTCATTTAATATTTAATTTAACTCAATATTTTATTATAACATCTTGCCTTTGTCTACAGGGGGCAAAGAGCACATTTCTTCAAAAGTCATCTCCCCATTCTTGTGAAGCAGGCAGGGTACCAGGGTCATCTAACTCAAATACTAAAGTATCTGTGTGATCTCAGTGTAGGTATTCCCTCCAATGGCAGAGAGGACAGTCTATCTATGCCCTGTGTGACTCTGTGTGACTCTGATTCAATGTCTTCTGTAAGTTCCCGTAAGCACTCCACAAAGAGTGCTAGGGACCTCCCATAAGTTCTCCTGATATTCCTAGATGACCTGATCTTCTCACAGCTGCTGGTGTCCCCCTAAATTAACTTTCTATTTATCTAGTATTTGAGTCCTCTGTTAAGGTGACAGGGGGCAGCTAGGTGTCACAGTGGATAGAGCACAGGACCTGGAGGCAGGAAAACCTGATCAAACCTCAGACACTTACTAGTTGTGTGGGTAAGTCACTTAACCCTGTTTGCCTCAGTTTTCTCATCTGTAAAATGAGAAAGAGAGAGAAATGGAAGATCACTACAGTATCTTTGCCAGCCCCAAAATGTGGTCATGAAGAGTCAGACGTGACTGAAATGCCTGAGTAACAACATTCAAGTGACAAATTACATTCCACTAAGATTGCTGTGTTCAATTTCTCATAGCCATATGGCAACATCAGTGGACTGTTGGTATTGAAAAGAAGCGTTTTTGTGTTCAAGAAGCAGCTTGGAATTTTTTTAAAATTGATTTAGTATTTTATTTTTCTGCAGTTAAATGTAAAAACGATTTTTAACATTCAATTTTAAAACTTTGAGCTTTGAATTTTCTCCTTTCTTCCCATTCATCCCCTCTCCCCCATTCAGCTTGGAATTTGTAAAAGAGCTTTTGTTCTTTCCTGAAGGCAATTTCAACCCCCTCTGTTTTTCAATTCTAGCCTCACTCAGTGTCCATATGAGTACTCTGGTTTACATACTGTCAGATAAGCTCTGGAGATCATCTGTTTCAGACGCATGTCAAAACTTTGCCAATAAACATTTTTCATCCACTTGTTCTCTCTAGTTTGGATGGTCAAGTCAGACTCTTGAGTGTGATTACAGATCACTTCCAGAAGGCTTTCAATGTTCTAGGGTTTGATTCAATCAGCATAGGGTCATCTGCAAGGGAACACTCTTCAACTTGTACTCTGCCCTTCATTCTGTGATATCCAGCTTCCAAGTCACATGTGGGAAACATCGGGAGTCCCTAGGGAGCCCTTTTCTGTGTGTTTCTTTAACCCCTTTGTATATACTTTAATCCCTTTGTATGACCCACTTGATGACATCTCATCCCCTCTTGGTCCTATTTCTGAATCTCTCTAGACTTGAAAACCATGCCCCCTCTACTGCTTATATAATCCAGGAACTTCTCTCAGCATCTGGATCCTCTTCCTCCTGGAATATCCTAGCATTCCTGCATCCTGCTCACCCTGGAATACACACTCTGCAAGGTTCTACATGCTTCTCCCATTGGTGAGGGAGCCATTATTTTATGAGGGGACCTAACTCAGCCTGCCTTCCCTCTTGAATTTCTCCGGACTTCAAAGTCTTGCCCTGATCCTCCTACCCCTTCATCTCCCCATCTTTGTCTCCCCACACACACTTTTTCAGATCCCTTTTGTATATTATTCCCCATTAGAACATAAGCTTGGTGAGGAATAGAACTATCTTTCTTTTTGCTTGGCACAATACCTAGTACATGGTAAGCCTACTTTTTTTTTTTTTTTACTAGATTTGGCCCAGGTTTGGGCTGGATGATGTCTCACTAAGCCTGATAAGTGAAACCCTCCATTTTCCTGTTTTCTATCTCTTTGGATCAAATGGATAACCCAAGAACTGATTTTCCTTTTTTTTTTTTTTTGATGTAGCAAAGAGATTCCTTCCCTTTTTGTCACCTTGTGGGAAATGGTCTAATTAAGAAACATGTCATTGGGGGATTAGACGATCTCAAAGGTATCACCCTTTCCGACATCCTATGATCTCAATCAAAGAGTTGTATTAGGAGAAAAGTGCTATTCCTTTTTAAAGATCCAACAATTAACTGAAATCTCTTATGGCAAAACCAACCAATAATATCTTTAAGACTATTCTATCCTCTTCTGTGCTCCAATTATAGTTTTGCTTTGGAGGTCAGAATGAAGAGGGTGTATTTTTCAATATGCCTAATCTGTCACATTCCTTTGGCAATTGTACTCTACCCTGTTCTCAGTTCTCATAATATGTTTAAAGATAGCAGGGACCTTAGAGACGATCCAATCCTTCATCTTCCCCAACCCCCATTTTACTGTTAAGAAAATCGAGGCAAAGAAAGGTTATCATAACCCTATGAGGCAGGTTCTGTAGGTACCATCACCCCCATTTTATAGATGGGAAAACTGAGGTTCCATCAGGTTAAGTAACTTTCCCATGATGACACAGCTACTAAGTGTCCAAGGTGTATGTTAGCCTAATTCTTCCTGCTGCTAATTGCAGTCCTCTTCCTGATACAGTAACCCAGAGAGTAGAGTACAGCCACATAATTCAGAGCTGAATGATCATAGACACAAACTCAGCCTCCAGTCATCACACCCAACACACACAAAGTTGCTATAATAGAGAAGGAAGATAAGATAAGAGGAAGAAATGTGTTCATAGTTCTTTGCCTAGACAGTATTACACTTAGATCCTGGAAGACCTGGGTTTAAGTCTGGAGCCTCATATAATACTGGGCGGCTAGGTGATGCAGTGGATAGAGTGCTGGACTTGGAGTCAGGGAGACTCATTTTCCTGAGTTCAAATCCAGCCTCAGACACTTACTAGCTGTGTGAGCCTGGGTAAGTCACTTAACCCCATTTGACTCAATTTCCTCATCAGTAAAATGAACTGAAGAAGGAAATGCCAAATCACTCCAGTATCTTTGCCAAGAAAACGCCAAATGAGGTCACAAAAAGTCAGACAAAACTGAAAAACTATGGAACAACAACACAATATAATGCTTAACTCATATGATACTGTCTTATGTTAATACTTAACATGTATTAACTGTGTTAGTAGCATTAGTTACTATTAACTGTGTCCTGTTGCCTGGGTATTTAACAGTATTAGCTGTGTGACCCAGGGTCCACATAGAGTATCAGAAAGAGGACTGCAATTAGAAGCAGGAAGAACTAGGCTCATGTCTACCCTGGACACTTACTGACTGTAATATCATGCGTCAGTCACTTAACCTAATGGAACCTCAGTTTAGGGCTGCAAGGTACTGTCAGTAACAAATAGCCTGTGAAGTATGCAGGACAGCTGCCTTTTAAAGGTGAGGAAGCAAACCCAGAGAAGTTAAAGGGATCATAAACAAGGACCCTGCCTTTCGAGGTGCTGAGGTTCAAAAATTCTCAGCCCTGGTGTGATTGTGGTTCTTCCTTCTGCCCTTGGCAACAGATCCCTCATCTACCCCAACCCTGACTATCTCCTCACCCACCCACTCACATTCTATTATAACTTGCTTTCCCCTCCCTACCCCATTTCCATCTGTTTTCATATTCCCTTCATCTCCAATAGCTTTGGAATGTCTTCTGTCTGTACCCCCTCCCCCAATCCATTGTGACCATCCCTAGAATCCTCTGTCTTGTTAAGGAGAGAGATGGCTGGTTCAGCAGAGTGTCCTGTACTTGGAGTCATGAAGACCTGAGTTTCCAAATCCTGTTTCAGATACTAGCTGATCCTAGGTAAACCACTTAATGTGTTTGCCTTGGTTTCCCCAACTGTAAAATAGAGACATTAATAGCACCCAGCTCACAGGGTTGTTGTCAGGCTCAAATGAGATGAAAGCACTTCTCACAGGGCCTGGCACATAGTAGGCACTACTATATAAATGTTAGCTACTATTATTAAATGAGACAATGCATGTAAAGCCCTTTGCCATCCTTAAAGCGATATAGAAATGCCATTATTATTAAGCTGACCAGGCTACTCCTGTCGTATATTCCTATGTGAGTTAGATTACTAACTAATCTTTCTACCACTACTCTCTCCTCCTCCAATCAATCCTTCATACCCTTACCAAAATAACCTTTCTTTGTAAATATTTTACTCCTCTGCTCAAAAATCTTCAGGGTGCTATTGTGGCTGACCAAGTAAAAACAAAGCTCAGACTTCTGTGCCTGACATTCTGGGCCCTCCACAAATGGGTTCCAGCATCCTTTTCCAGACCTTGCACACTTCCCTTTTAACTGTTATTCTAACAGAACTGACCTACTGGGCATTCCCAAACTTGGCCTGTCACCTCCTGTCACCACGCATTTGCACAGACTCTTCCCCAGGCAACACAGTCCACACCACATCCCAAAGGGTCACACTGGAAATGTACCCATCATGTACACATGGCCTGCCGGCAGGTTGACTAAAGCCAGCTCAGCCTAGTCTTAAATTTTCAGGGTGAGCATTTATACCTCAGTATACCCTACCAATCAGGGTTTGCTTTATAGTTGTATTGATTGTCTAGCCTTAAGAAAGTTATGCAAAAATGTTAATAACGCAGATGAAACTTCAGAGTGCATGGTGCACATGTGTTCCCTGCCCCTCACACTCCCAGAGAGCAAATTGTTAAACATTTACTAGCACCTGTGTCACAAAATGCAACGACCAGTCCTGTTCTTGAGAACAGATGACGGAAATACTTTTTCTTCTCCCTAAACTCATTTTTAAAAATTTTATATTATGTTATAGAAATGTTTATTTTATTCCATAAATTAAAAAAAATAAAAATAAAGAGATAGGAAAGGTATTTTTCAAAGACTAGTTTTGACCCTGGGTTTCACTTAATGTTTTTTCCTTGTTTTAAAAGATAATGCAATTGGGGGATGGGAAGAATATCAGAAAATAGCTGACGTGAAAAAAAACCAAACAAACCCCAAAAAGCATTCACCAAAAACTTCCTTTAAAAGGAGCTGGAATGGGTCCTCAGTTAGGGGGTATCTGACTGAATCCAACCCCCTCATTTTATAGTTGAGGAAACTGAGGCCAAAAGAATTTATATGACTTGATTAAGGTCACACATTTAATAAGTGTCAAAGACAGGATTTGAGGAGACAAGACTAACATAACGCAACGAGAGATCATAGCACAACGGACAGAAACAGTAACATCCACAATGACATAGTGCAGATTATATCTCCAAACATGCAACATGACAACCAAAACACCTAAGCTTTCTGCACTTGGAGGGATGTGGGATCTCACTGACAATAATAATAGCGTTTATACAGTGCTCTAAGGTTTACAAAGAGCTTCTTAGAGGTAGGAATCATTTGTTGTTGTTCAGCCATGTCTGGCTTTTCATGACCCCGTGGACCACAGCACGCCAGGCCCTCTACTGCCTCTCAAAATCTGTCCAACTCTATTCATGTTTGTTGCTTCTATGAAACTATCCATCTCATTCTCTGCCACTGACTTCTTCTTCTCCCTTCAATCCTTCCCAACATCAAGGTCTTTTCCAATGAGTCCTGTTTTCTCATTATATGGCCAAAGTATTTAAGCTTCAGTTTTGGCATTTGATCTTCCAATGAATAGCCTGAATTAAGTTTCTGAGGCTGGATTTGAACTCAGGTCTTCCTGATTCCAGACTTAGTACACTATCCACTAAGCCACCTAGCCCCCCAGAGAGAAATTTATACACAGTTGAGGAAACTGAGGCAGACAGAAGTGACTTGCCCACAGTCATATAGCTAGTATGTGTCTGAGGTAAGATTCAAACTCAGGTCTTCTGGATTCCAAGTCCCATACTCTATGTGTATTGTGCTACCTAGCTATAATACATCCATGTAGATCAAATCCCATCAATGTTTTCCTAATAAAAATTTTAAAATTTTTCCTTATGGCCTTTATTTATTTATTTATTTACTATCATCAATTAGAAACATTTCAACAACCAAAGAAGAACAAGAATTGTCATAGACTGGTCTGATTTTTGTCTGTGGTCTTGGGCAGCACTCATAGAACTCTAGAGTCCAGGACAAAGGAGGTGATGGTCTTTCTCTAATCTGCTCTGGTCAGACTATGCCTGCAGCAACTGGACTCACTTTGAGGAACCCTTCATTTTAGCTTTCACAAATGAGTGAATTTCTTACAGAGGAGTATGAGAGTACAGGGTAACATGCCATAGGAAAACCATTTGAAAGAAGCAGGGATGTTTAGCCTAGAAAAAAGGCTTGGGGGCACAGAAGGCATAGGATGTCTGTCTTCAAGTCTGAGAAATTTTGACTGTCATATAGAAGCGGAATTAATTTGTTCTGCTGGTCTTCAGAGGGAAGAATGAGGAATAACTGGGTGAAAGTTACAGAGTGGCAACTTTAGCCTTGACATAATGACAATCTTTCTAATAGTTTTCTTTACTGGACAGGATGAGAATCAGCTGATGCAAAGAGGAGGAAGGTATGGGGACGCAAGTCAGAGAGACCTGTCCCGTGACCCAACTTGGAGATTCCTCTCCGTATTGAAGGTAGAACCAGAACGAAATATAATCTTTCCTGTGTTCAAGAAGAGTTACTAGTGGAATCAATTAATCTATAAGCATTTAATTAAGTGCTTTCTCTATGTACTGTGCTTGGTGATGAGTATACAAAGACAAAAGTAAAAGAGCCCTCCCAGAGTTTATATCCTATCCTGAATCTGAGTACCTGCCTCAACCTCAGTACTGGCCACAAGTTAGATTTCCTGCCACAGTTTCCATTGTGATACTTTTGTCTTACCACCTAGACTGTAAATTCCTTGAAGTCAAGGGCTGACCATTGACTTAGTGACTTATGTATGTATGTTTACCTCCACTCTCCTCTTATTCTTACTTTCTTATTTCTACTTGTCTGGCATTTCTTTTCCTATCCTTCCCTTCCCACCATGGACACAGGTACCTAATACTTTCTTCACAAAATGAAACTGTATCATCCTAGAACCATAACCATTTTCTTTAAACGTCAGAGTTTAGGTGTACCAGATAAAGGGAATGCTGAAGGGCTCCTTTTTTCTGAAGCAGTAAAACGACCGAAATAATAGGGGAGGGACGGAAGGAATGAGACGGAGTTTATAAGATTTTGGATTTAGAGCTAGAAGGAATTGAAGAAATCTAGTTGTTTATAGAGAGTTTTCATTCCAATTCACCTGCTGCTGAAAAATCATTAAACTGTGTGAACTGGGTCTACTACAAATTAAGTTTACATAATCTCAATTGGCCCCTCATTATAACAAGGCAATCCTTTTATACCAGTCAAATCAATTCAGTATCCCACAGCAGCTTTTCCAAACCTTTTCATCCCTCATTAAGCTTCCTGTAACGCCTCTGCCTTCAGCTGAGAACTGCTTCATATTTCATGGAAAAAACTGGGTCCATTCACCAAAAACTTCCTCTTCTCTCCTCCTCATCTCTCATCATTCAGATGTTTTTCTTCCTTATCTTCTCCACCACTTTTACACTGAGGTGGCCCTTCTCCTTGCCAAGGCCAAATTCTCTTACCTGCACAAGTGACGTTTGGTGTTTGGTGATGATGATGCTACCTTTGTTCCTCTTTAGTTCATACATGTTTTCATAAGTCTTTTATCAATTTAGACTGATTAAGATCTGGCTTTTCAATTCATTTCACCCATTGAATTGATGAACAGGAATAGTGGATGAAAACTGTAAAGAACCAGATTTAGACTTAATATAAGGAATGATTTCCTAATAATTAGTGCTGTCCAAAAGTGGAAGGGGCTTCCTCTGGAGGTAGTGAGTTCCCCATGACTAGAGATATTTAAGCAAATGCAAGATAGCAACTTGCCAGGCATGTTGTAGAGAGGATTCTTTTTGGGGTATGTAGGGCCTAGATGTCATTTTCAGTTCTATAGTTTAGAGCTGGCACACCCACATGCTTCAGCTTTCCCTGAGGCTGGGGACGCCTGTGCCCCTTCACCAACAGGGAAATTGAGGAGGGAGATAGTAGCTGTTTCTGGATTCCCACCTATACCCAGGGACTGGTGCTTCTGCTGATATGGCCCAGATGCCTTGTGTTAGAGGAGATGCAGAAGGCAGCTTACCCTTTCCTAATATTCTTACTTCTCCATGCTAATGTCTTGGCTCATAGAGATCAGCTATGACCTTTGACTTTGTTACTGCCATAGCTTGGGATAGAGGAGCTCTCTAATTTAAGGGACCATTGCCCAAGCCCCATCTTCTCTTCCACTCTCTTTTCTGCCCCTACTATAACCTCTTCATGAAAATTATGAAAGTGATGAGGAAGAAATCAAGTGTGTACGTGTGTGTGTGTGTGTGTATGTGTGTGTGTGTGTTTTGCTGGGTGGTATGTGGAGGGACTTTCCTGCAAACCAACAAAGCATTACCAGAGTATGAAGAGATAACTAAGGTATATTACCAGGAAGAGAAAAAGGCTAAAATTGAGGTCTAGAAACAAAGGCCAGGGGTGTGAGCCAGGGAGCAAGCAGTGAGAGTAATGTCTTTGTGGGTACCCATAGAAATAGTGCAAGAACATTTGCTGGGAACCAAGAATAAGGGGAGAAAGATTTATTTCCCCACTTGCTTGAAAAGGAGGGAACAGGAGAGCCTTGTTTCTTAAACATAACCCCTTAGGTTGGATCTTGGTCATAGGATCAAGACCAGTCCTCTTAGTTCTACAGATGAACACACTTGGGAGCAGAGAGGATGTCTCCTAACGGTCACAAAACTACTAAGTGCCTGAGATAACAATAGCTAACATTGATATTATGTGCCAGGCACTTCAAAATTATCTCATTTGTTCCTCACAACAACCCTGGGAGGTAGGGGTTCTTATGATCCCGATTTTACTGATGATGAGGAAACTGAGGCATACACAGTATTGCTCAGGGTCACACAACTAGTAAGTGCCAGAGGTAAGATTCAAACCCTGGTCATCCTCATTTCAAGTT
>CM053584.1:105951163-106014010 GCA_028627135.1 Pseudochirops cupreus
CTGCAGGCCGTGGGCGGGAAGCTGCAAAGCCAAGGCGGGTGCAAAACCTCTGCCTTTCACTTTTCCACTCTGGAGGCCTTCTGGCCGAACTGCTTATCTCCCCCTTTCACAAATCCCATTCACAGCTGCCGCTAATCAGCTCACCTGAAGCTCCTCAGCTCTTCCCCTCCAGCCGCCCCCAGGGCATAGCCGGGGCTTCAGGCCAGGCTGGTTTCAGTTCGCAGTGCTGATATGGTTCCTCGTAGCCGAGCTGACTTTAGTGGGAAGTATCTTTGTGTGCGTTTTGGAGTTCTAGGATTGGTTTAGAGTCCTATTTTATGGGTATTTTGGGGTGGCTATGTGAGAGCTGCGATGTGTTGCTGCCGCTACGCCGCCATGTTGGCTCCGCCCCCCTCTTATGCTTTTTAGTATGATGTTTTCAGCAATGTTGTTAGATGCCTTTAACAAGGATGAAAACAGCATCAAGGTCAGCTATTCCATTGATGGAAAATTACTTAAATTATTTAAAAAGACTACAAGCCAAGACTAAAGTGTAAGAAGAGCTGGTGCTGACTTTTTGTTCACAGATGATTGTACACTCAATGCAGCCCCTGAGGCTGAGACGTCAGAGTACAGATTGATTCTCTGCTGTTTGTGGTCATTTTAGCTTGACAATTAACACCAAGAAAAAAGAGGTTCTCCACCAGCTAGCACCGCACCATCCATATGTGGAACCATCAGTTATAGTTTATGGAGAAATTCTGAATACTACAGATAAATTCACTTACCTTGGCAGTATACTTTTCAGGGATGTACACACAGATGATGGGGTTGATGCACACATTACCAGAGCTAGCTCAGCTTTTGGGAAGCTCCAAAGGAAAATGTGGGAGAGAAGAGGTGTTAGGCTGCCTACCAAACTGAAGATCTACAGAGCTGTTGTGCAGACCTCATTGTTATATGTCTGTAAAATCTGGACCAACACTGTGATAGGAAAACGAATCACTTCCATTTAAATTGTCTTGGGCAGATTCTGAAGGTCACCTGGCACAACAAGATAGTGGATACTGAGGTTCTCTCTCAAGCTGAACTGACAAGCCTTCTAACTCTACAGGAAAAAGCACAACTCTGATGGGTTGGCCGTGTTGTTTAAATGCCAAACATATGTTTGCCTAACAGATTATTTTACAAAGAACTTACAAAAGGCAGAAGCTCACACAGGGGTCAGAAGAAGTCATATAAGTAGACTCTCAAGGTCTCTCTGAAGAATTTTGGAATCAGTTGCATGACATGGGAGACACTGGCACAGGACTGTGCAGTATGGCATGCCTTGTGCTCTATGAGCAAAGCAGAATTGCAACAGCTCAAAAGAAACAAGAGATGTGCAAACTGAGTGACCTCTCCACTCCAAATGCTCACGTGGACTATTTGTGCCTGACCTAAGGTAGAGCCTTCTAAGCTTATATTAGTCTGATCAGTCACAGTCTGACACACTGTACCTTGAGCCCTATGTCATGATGTCATTTTGGTCTTCTCCAAGCATGAAGGACAATGACCAATCTGTCTGGACTTCATTTTCTTCATTTATAAAGTGAAGGGCTCAGCTTCAAGTCCTAAATTTCTCATTCTTTACTTAGGGTTATAGCAAAAGAGAATTGTGCCTAAAAGAAAACCAAACCAAACAAACAATTATAGCCAAGAACCACAAGCAATTAGAAATAAGGGCTGTTTAACATAATTTCCATTAGCTAACTTAAAAAAAAGAAACAAAGAAAAAAGCATAAAAAATTCAAAAGAAGAGGCCTAAGTTTGGTCTCAGTAAAAGATGAGCAGGCAAATTCCTAGCATTTCAGAGCACTGAGCAGAATCCTTGGACATAGACAGGAATACTGTTTCTTTTTTTCTACCTTTAAGTGAAATCACCTTCCACACCTTTAAAAGGGCTTTCTTCACAATGATGGGGTGGGGGTGAAGATATGGTAAGTAGCATAAGGATAATCATCTTTGTTCTACAGATGAGAAGACCAAAGCTGGGAGAGATGCAGAGGTTTGCCGAGGGCCACACAGAGTAATTCTTAGAGCCTGAACTATAGGTCTCCAAGACCACAGTTCTTTCTATTAATCTCATGCCTCTCTTGAAAGTGCAAAATGGTTCAAATTATTCTTAATATAAGGAAGGGGGGGACAGAACAGTTCATTTCATCAGAGCTCTGACCAAAGCAGCAACCAATCATGGCTTCAGTAGACCAAAGCTCAAGCATGCCTCCTACATCCAGGTAGAGAGGGGAGAGGCTGGAGTAGGGATTCTTAACCTGAGATCTAGGAACTTAAAATAATTTTTTTTGATAACTATATTTTAGTATAATTATTTTCCTTTGCAATCTCATATATTTTATTTTACGCACTTAAAAGATTATTCTGAAGTGTCCATGGGCTTCAACAGATAGCCATAAGGATACACGACACACAGAAAAGTTAAATCCCTTGGGCCACAGCAACAGAACGAGACACACACTTTCCGACACGGCTACTCTGTTGCTTTATTTTGCTCAGCTATGTTTATGCGTTAAAAAGGAAGACTTCTATTTGGGGGTGGGAGAGTGGAGTTGGCGGGTAGCAATCAAGATACAAAGAGAAAGAAAAATGAATCAACGAAACATTTAAAAATACACAGAAGCAAGAAGTTCATAAGGGGATACAGTCAAGCAGGTAAGTTATGTTGCTATTGGTTATCATGTTTAATATATACTCATTAAAAAAACAAACTGTAACATAAATTTACAATTTCATATATAATTCTCTTTTTTGTTCTTTTTCATATATATTAAAATGTTTAAGCTTTTTAGGGTCACGACAAGACAGTTCATTTAAAAAAGAAACCGAAAAACTCCAGCCATTAAAATAACATATTTTTAGTCTATACCACAGTGAATTTGCACCAAGTTCGAATAGCCTTAACCACCATGCCTGCTTTATCCTACCCTGCTACAAAGGAAATCTCAGTTCCCGAAATTTGATTCATCAGGGTAGCCTTTGTGTACTCCAAGAAGAGG
The DNA here is from genome assembly GCA_028627135.1 of Pseudochirops cupreus. NCBI lineage: Eukaryota > Metazoa > Chordata > Mammalia > Diprotodontia > Pseudocheiridae > Pseudochirops > Pseudochirops cupreus. The sequence continues at coordinate 105,954,196 of CM053584.1, forward strand.
AGGCTTCTTTATTTCCCAAGAAATAAAGGCTCTTCCCAAACTTAGAATCTAGTGTTTTAACGGAACAAGTCCTTCCACAGCTACAGAACTCATTTTGCCATTATCTCCAATCCAGGGAAGGACTTGATCTGAATATACGTTTCATTCACTTTTGTATTCATCAAATATTTATTAAGCACCTACTGTGTGTAGAGCTAGTATACTAGGAGTTTGAAGGAAATGCTAAAATTTGGATGAGACATCATTCTTTCCCTCCAACGTAGTGGAAAGATAAGACACAAATATGGACAACAACAATCACATTGTTATCGATGGGGAAATCAGAGAAGGCTACAAAGTCTTCACTATGTCGGATGCTGAGGGCATATCTTCTTAGTCATCTCTCTCCCAGTAGAGTTACTCAGAAAAGTAAGGAGTTTCTTCTTAAAGGTATGCACAGTAGTGGATATGACTAGAGAAGGGACAGGAGGAAGAGCCCTGAGATATGTCATATATGTCATATCAGATAAGATATGACAAATTACTAGTCTCAGAATCTAGCGGTTTACATGGCCACAAGAGTTGCCATGAGCTAGGTAGCACCACAAATAACACCCAGAAGTTAGAGAAAGACTACTCACATTCCTTTTAGCTTTCCTGCGTTCCCTATTTCCTCCAGATTTGGGTTCTCTCTCTTCTCAAATATTTCTAGCACCCTCTGTCTGGATCTCTCCTATGATGCATGACCAGTTACCTTGTGTGATGGGGGAATGGGCCAATGAGGGCCCAGTCCTTAGAGCATGAGCAATATGCCCTTCCTGGTACCAAGTCACATGGAGGCCTGAGGAGCATGCTTCAGGAAATGTGGAATGGAAGGATCTCCTCTGAGTCAATGCACTCTCAAGGTACTGCACAGTGATGAGGAATCTTTTAATCGGTTGCAGAGCTGGAATTGAGTGTGCATACTCATACAAGAGCTGACTTTTTGCTTTCTTCCCTGATGGTTATTGAGGAGGAGGGGGAGGAGGAGGAGGAGGAGGAAGAACAGCTGTGGATCTCCCACTGGGATGGGGAGAGACAACAGAGCCTCTCTCCCACCTGGCCAACGTGTGTACATGAACACATGGCATCTCTTTCTTTGATTTCTTATCTTTTCCTGACCTTAGCTGAATGCTTAGTTCCAAGATAGAACAAAGTTATGACCTTGTGAGTTTCAAAAGGTCAGAGGGCCATCAGAGTAGCTGACCACAGTCACTAATGTCACAGCAGCTGGAGTCAGTAGCTGGGTTTTTTGGTAGCCACAGCAGCTGAGTCCAATGAGACAACATTATAGGAGAATGGCCTGCTTGACCCGGTCCAGCTGAGCAAGGAAGCAATTCTTCCCCCCCCCCCCCCCCCATTTAATAGTATCCCATTTTTTCCAATTACATGTAAAGATATTTTTCAACATTCACCTTTATAAGATTTTGAGTTCCAAATTTTTTTCTCCCTCTTTCCCTCCCCACCACCCCACCCAAAATGGCAAGCAATCTGATATAGGTCATACATGTACAATCAAATCAAACACATTTCCACATTAGTTATCTTGTGAAAGAAGAAAAAGAACCAAAGGGGGAAACCTCAAGAAAAAAAAACCACAACAACAAAGAAAAAATGATATGCTTCACTCTGCATTCAGACTCCATAGTCCTTTCTCTGAATGTGGACAGCACTTTCCATCATGAATCATGCTGAAAAGAGCTAAGTCTACCAAAGTTGGTCATCTCACCAAGTTGCTGCTACTGTACACAATGTTCTGGTTCTGCTCACTTCACTGAGCATCAGTTCATCTAAGTCTTTCCAGGCTTTTCTGAAGTCTGCCTGCTCATCATTTCTTCTAGCACAATAGTATTCCATTACATTCATATACCACAACTTGTTCTGCCATTCCTCAATTTCTAGTTCTTGACCACCACAAAAGAGCTGCTATAAATATTTTTGTATATATGGGTCCTTTCCCTTTTTATGATCTCTTTGGGATACAGCCCTAGAAGTGGTATTGCTGGATCAAAGTGTATACAGTTTTATAGCCTTTTGAGCATAGTTCCAAATGAGCAATTCGTTCTTTAAGCATGCCATACTCAGAAGTCAACCTGATGGGGATTCTTTGAAGGGAGAAAAGAAGAGGCCAACAAGCACACTCTGCCCCTCTTAGATCATGTAAGCAGAGGGTGAGGATTGGGGATTTTGTAGCAATTAAACATAGGCTTTCCCCTATATCTGAACTCTGTCTCCCTAGCTTGCCCAGCTTGCTTCAAGACTTACCTAAAGTCTCATCTTCTGCAAGAAGTCTTTCCCAATACTCCTTAACCTTAGGGCAGTGATTCTCAACATTCCTAATGCCGTGACCCTTTAATACAGTTCTCATGTTGTGGTGACCCCCAACCACAAAATTATTTTTGTCAGTTACTTCATAACTGTAATTTTGCTACTGTTATGAATCGTAATGTAAATATCTGATATGCAGGATGTAATTTCATTGTTACAAATTGAACATAACCCACAGGTTGAGAACCACTGCCTTAGGGCCTTCCCCCTGAGATCACCCCTAATTACCCAGTATAATTCTTGTTTGTACATTGTTTCCCCCACCAGACTGCGAGATCTTTCTGGTCAAGGACAGTTTTTGCTTTTCTTCGTATCCTTAGCACTTAGCACAATGCCTGTCACGCAGTCGGCAATTAACAAATGATAATTAATTGATTAGCAACCTCTTTAAGTTTGAATCCATTTCCCCAGGAAAGGAGAGGGTGGTAGAATGGGGAGAGCCTCCCAGTTTGGTGGATGCAGCTGTACTTTAGTCTTTGCTATACCTTCTCAGTAAATATCCTTCTGTAAAAGCTAATTGATGTTGTTTAAATATCCCTTTTGTAAAAGCTAACTGATGTTAATTGTTTAATTGATATTGGAGAAATGTTAAACTGTTTAAATGATATTAGGGGAATACACCACATGGGGGCCCATGAACACTAGTATCACGTGGGCCCCAAGCCCTCAGTTACATTTAGAACCCTGAAACTAGCAAGTCAGCCACTCTATAGAGACCCCACCTGTTGTGAGTTGGGAGAGTGAGCCCAGATTATGAACTATACTTGTTTTATATTAAGCACTTGTAAGCAATTCATTGAATTAAAAAAAAAATACATCTTGTTTACCTAATATAGAGAATAGAAAATGATCTTGAATCATAGATCAAAAAATAAGTAGAGATGGGGAGAGAGGGAATAAACACTTATATACCATCTGCGAGGTGCCTGGTGGAGGCAGCTGGGTGGTTCAGTGGGTAGAGCGCTGGGCCTGGAGTCAGGAAGAGTTGAGTTCAAAGCCATCCTCAGACACTCACTAACGTGCCACCCTGGGCAAGTCACTTAATTTGTTTCCCTAATCCACCAGAGAAGGAAATGGCAAACCACTCCACCATCTTTGCCAAGAAAATCCCATAAGGGATTTTGATGAAAAGTTGGACACAAAATTATCTCAATTGTTCTTCACAAATACCCTGCAAGGTAGGTGCTGCCATTATCCCCAGTTTACAGTTGTGGAAACTGAAGCAGACGCAAGGTAAGTGACTTTCCCAGGGTCACACAGTTAATGAGTATCTGAGGTCACATTTGAACTCGAGTCTTCCTGAATCCATGCCCAGTCCTATTCACTGTGTCTCCTGGCTGCCCTTGGGGCTCAATTACCTTTGGGAAATTGTGCAGAGCCTTTTTAATGACCCAAGTTTCTTTTGGAAACAAAGGTCCATCTTTTTTTTTTTCTTTCCACATTTTCTTTTAAAAATTGTGTACTTAACAAACACGACTATTTCTCTTTACCAAGAAGAGAAAAGAAGACTGTATGTCAAACCACAAGCCTCTATTAGGTAAAAATTTCTTCCTTTAAAACATATGTACGAAATTTAACATTAGTGTTAGTGTTAAACTTAATACTAAACACCTTTAGTGATAAGACTTATTTTATGCCTCACTTCATATCAGTAGTCAGAGGATTGAATAAAGTTATTTCTGTTGCTATATCTGATTAAGGAATTTTTAAAAAATGATTTTATCCTATGCATGAGGGGTAGCATAGGACAGCAGATAGAAAGCTGGCCTCAAGGTCCAGAAGATCTGGGTTAAAACTTTATCTTTGACTTGTATTGGCTGTCTGTTCCTGGGTACATCACTTAAGCTTTCAGTACTTTAAGCAACTCAAAGACAGAGGTGTCAAACATGGCCCTGGGTTTGTAAGTCAGTGGTGTCAAACTCAGATATAAACAGTTCCCCACAGGCTGCATACTGACCTAGAAAAACACACACTATTATCTGTATTGTGTTTTTATTTATTTTGTCAAAGTTTCCCAACTGGAGCAGAACCAGGAGAACATTGCACGCAATTACAGACACATTGTATGTGTGATGATTAACTTTGATAGACTGGGCTCCTCTCAGCAATGCGAGGTTATAAAACAACTTCAAAGGACTCGTGATGGAAGGCGCTATCCACATCCAGAGAAAGAACTACAGAGTCTGAATATAGATTGAAGCAAACTACTTGTTCTCTCTCTCTTTTTCTTTTTGTTTTGTTTTGTTTCTTCTTCCTTGTTACTCATTCCATTGGTTATAATTCTTCTTTACAACTTGGCTAATGTTTAATGTGAAGGTATATGTAGAACCTATATTGGATTGCATGCCACCATGTGTGAGAGAGGGGGGAGATGAAAGAAGGGGAGGAAATTTGGAACTCAAAAACTTGTGGAACTGAATGTTGTAAACTAAAAGCAAATAAATTTAGAGGCAGCTAGGTGGTGCAGTGAATAGAGCACTGGCCCTGAAGTCAGGAGGACCTTAGTTCAAATATTGGCCTCAGACACATACTAGCTGTGTGACCTTGGGCAAGTCACTTAACCCCAATTGCCCTGCCTTCCCTGCTCTGAAAAAAAGAGACATAAAAGTAAATAAATTTTAAAAAATATTTAAAAAAAAAAAAAAGAAAGTTTCCCAATTACTTTTTAATCTGATTCGGACCTACCTGGTAAAGCTTAATGAGTCACCCTTTCTATTTGAGTTTGACTGCTCACAGAAGATAATTTGGAGGGAAGATGCAGACCTGCATTGGTCAGAGGGACTTTCCTCATTTGAGAGTTCACTACATCAGTGAAGCCACAGATCCTTATCCCTATCCTAGTGTAATGGAAATAAGAGCCCAGCCCTTATAAGTATGTACAACCTCCTCAACCTGGTGCAAAGTATGGACTTTGTAAGACTGGCATTTCTGGTCTGCTAACTACATGGTGAAAAAAAATGATCTTTTGAAAAAGTGACTGATGAGCTGGAATGGGGTGGTACTAACAGGTCAAAGCAGATCTCTCTTTTTCCTGGATGGTTGTGTTTGTTCTAGTGAGAAGGCAAAGAACACTGTAAAATTTGTGGGTGGGAAGAAAGCTATGAGCACATGGCTCTTCTATTACTTCTGTGTCAAAGGCATCTGTTCTTTACGTTAGGTGAGGGAGTTAGTAGAGGCAGAACGGAATAGGCTAGGAGCCTAAGCTCGTGAGCTTCAAAAGGAGAGAAGCAGAGTTCCAGGAACTGCAGTACATGATGCCAAAGTCTGCAAGAGTCAAGCCTGGTAAGGAGCAAAGCCCTGAGTGGTCTGTTTGGCTCAGTCTAACTGTGGAACAGGAAGATGTCGTTTTAGGAGCAATTTTGTCCATAGGCTTAGCCACATTTAGAAGTGAATTGAGGGGTTGGAGGAGGGGGAATGCTTTGTAGCAACCACTTTAAATTTGAGCCCATGGATGTGGACCACAGTTCCACAGGATGGGAAGTCATGGATAGAGCCAATGTGTACCACTAGATGTAATATCCATCTTCCTTATCAAGATCCACTGAAGGAGACAACGATAGAAGACCAGAGAAAAAAACAGAATAATCCTACCCAATATTTTCATCTCCCACCCAAAGCAGGAATATTTATCTGGTGGTATAACAATAAAGAAACCCAATTCTAGCTGAATTAGCATGAGTGTCCACTGTGTCAATGAATACTAATTAACAATCACATGAGCTGATTTGAATAACTCAAAGGTTTACAAAGCATTTCATATACACAATCTCATTTGATCCTTATTACATCCCTGAGAGATTGTTATAAAGAAAGCATTGTCATTATTCCGAGATGAATAAACTAAGGTAGTGACTTGCCTAAGCACCCGCAGCTAGTGTCAGAGGTAAAACTTAAACCCAGCTCTTTTCTTAACTCTAGTTCAAACAGTTTTCTCACTAGGCCAGGTTGTCTCCCTGTTGAAAACAGTAAGAATAAGACTGAAGAAGGATTCTACCCCTGGATTACTTTTCACATTGGAGAAGGGCTGAGGGTATAAGGAATGAAGATATGGTTGCCCTCTGCCCTGTGAATGGGGCAGGTTCCTCCCAGAGCCTGCATTTTTAACCAGCAGGCCCAGGCCATGCTCCTCTTCCTTTATCCCCATCTCAATCCACACTCAGCTCCAAAGGATCTTCTCAGCCATTCCTCCCACTCCCACCCCCTTTCAGCTCCCTTCTATGTGTTGTCTTTCCCCTTTAGAAGGTGGGCTCTTTCAGAGCAGAGAATGCATGTCTATGGTTCCTGCTTTTAATAGTGTTCCCAGAGTTTAGCACACTCTAGCACACATAAGTGCTTAATAAATGTCTGTTGACTTGAATTGTGTTTGTGTACTGGCTTCAGTCCTCTCTGGACAGAAAGCTGTGCTTCTATATAAACAACAAGCGTATTAAAGAAACTAACTGGCTAATTCAAGCTCCACCAGCCAATTTTAAAAAACCACCCTTTTCTGAATATTTCAGATAAAAATGGTACCAATTTTTCTAGTTAATGGCCTCAGTTCTTTACTTATTAAAAAGTAATTTTTTGCTATTTTTTTGTTTTCCTGGCACCTCCATTTCAGAAAACTCTGTCTTCTCTTCCCTAGACAGTCAGTCAGAAAAGATTTATGAAGCACCTACTGTATTCCAAGAAAAGCAAAAGACAGTCCTTGTCTTCAAGGAGTTCAGTCCAACCTGAGAGACATCCTAGGAACAAAGTAAAAACTTGAAGCTGGGAAATGATGAAGTGACTACCACAGACCCATTCCTTAAATGGACAACCTGGGAAGAGCTCTGTGAGGTCCGTTCTTTGCCTTCTTCAATCACAGGGAAGGAGAGAGAGACCCCCCCGGAGAAAGGGAATACTTACTTAGTCGATGCAAGTCTCAGCAATCAGCCCGAATGTGAGTCTCAAAATTGATGTGATCTTACAGGAAGACAAGTTTCTGGAGAAAATAATGAAGTCCAAGAAAACAGCTGAATGGGAAATGATTCCCTACTAAGCAAACCATCTCTAGCAACAAAGCACTAAAAAGGAAACAAAAAAGTTTAGGAAAACCACCCAACACATCAGCCAAGTCTGACCATATAGACAACATTTCACACTCACAGACATCCACATCTGCAAAGAAAAGAAATACTTAAAAAAAATCAATTTCTATTTTTTTCTATCAAAGAAAGCACCCTTCTCTCTCCCACATTTTTCACTTACCCACTTCAAAAGCAAGAAAAACAAAACCATTTGTTCTAATGTGTATAGTAGGGCAAGATTAATACATTGGCCATGTCCAAAAAAATATGTCCCAATCTGCACTTTGAATCAATCTTCTCTATCCAGGAGTAGGTGGTGTTGAAGTAGTCGATAAACTGTGTACTATGAGTTTTTTTGGGGAAACATGGTCACTGTAAGAGAGGCTTCTGAGACCAAGGAACATAGCTATAGGGTTGTGTAAGTAGAGAGACCACCAAGCTATATTTTATTCCCTTCCATACATTAATAAAGAAATAAACTTGACTTATTCTTTTTAGAAGGAGGACTCCACTATCTTCCAGATATTCTTACTCCATCAGGCTATTCTAGCAAGATTAACTTCAGAGAAAACATCCCATTGGAACAAACTTGATCTTTGGCAGCTCCTGAGACCCCAAATGAACAATCCCATCATGTTCAAGAAGAGCATTTTCTCAATCCTTCTCCAGGGCCAAGATTTTTGGTCACTATTATCGTACAGTACTCAATTTTTGTATTGTATTGTTGTTTCGATTTACATTGTTCCAATCGCTATGTATGGTTTTTTCCTGGTTCTGCTTATTTCATTCAACATCAGTTCAGATAAGACTTCGATCAATAATTAAACATTTACTAAGCACTTAGTATATTCTAGGCACTGTGCTAAGTGCTAGGGATGCAAAAATGACAAAAGATAGTTCTTGCCTTCAAGGAGCTTGAATCAAATGAAAAAGACAGCATATGCATATATACACATATATATATATATATGTATCTATCTATATGTATATATGCAAGCTACGTACAGGATATATAGGAAATCATTAACTTAGGGAATGCACTGGAATTAAGAGGATTTGAGAACACTAGAGAGCATAGGAATAAATAGAGTTTACTTTAAAATAATAAGTAATATTTATCTAAAACCATAAGCAAGCATTATCTGTAAAAGAGCTAGAAGGCTGGAAGCCTTCCCAGTACAATCAGGGATGAAGCAAGGATACCCATTATCACCTCTATTATTCAATAGTATATTAGAAATGTTAGCTATAGCAATAAGAAAAGGAAAAGAAATTAAAGGAATTAGAATAAGCAATGAGGAAACAAAACTATTGCTCTTTGCAAATGATATGATGTTATAGTTTGAGAACCATAAAGAATCAATTAAAAAACTACTTGAAATAACTTCACCAAAGTTTCAGGATACAAAATAAACAAATACAAATCACTAGCATTTCTATATATTACCAACAAAGTTTAGCAGCAAGAGATAGAAAGAGAAATGCTATTTAAAATAGCTGTAGATAATATAAAATACTTTGGAGTCTACCTGCCGAGACAAACCCAGAACATATATGAATACAACTACCAAACACTTTTCACACAAATAAGGTCAGATCCAAACAATTGGAAAAATATTAATTGCTCATGGGTAGGACAAGCCAATATAATAAAAGTGACAATTCTATCTAAATTAATCTATTTATTCAATGTCATTCCAATCAAACTACAAAAAATATTTTTACAAAGCTAGGAAAAATAATAAAATTCATCTGGAAGAACAAAAGATCAAGGAAGTCAAAGGAATCAAGGAAAAAAAATGTGTGAATGAAGGTAGTCTAGCTGTATCAGATTTCAAACTGTATTATAAAGTGATAATTATCAAAACAATCTGATACTGGCTAAGAAATCAAGTGGTTGATCAGTGGAATAGATTAGGTACACATTACATTATAACAAATGACCATAATAATCTAGTATATGATAAACCCAAAGATCCAAGCTTTTGGAACAAAAAACGATTACTTGACAAAAACTTTCTTGTACAAAATGACTAAAATGGAAATGTTTTACATGATTGCACACATATAACATATATCTGATTGTTTACCATCTCAGGGAGGGAGGAGGTGAGGGAGTGATAAAATTTGGAATTCAAAACTTAAAAAAAAAGTTTTAAAATGTTTAACATGAAATTGGGGCAAAAATAAAATATATATATATATGTGTATATATATATATGTGTGTGTGTGTGTATATATATATATATATATATATATATATATATATATATATATATAAAATAGTAATAAAAAAGAGGGTTTGAGGAAGGCTTCCTGTAGAAGGTGGAATTTTAAAGAAAGCCAGGGAGGTCAGTAGTCAGAATGGAGGCAGGGTCACACTTCAGGCATGGGTGATAGCTAGGGAGAATGCCTGGAATTTAGAGATGGGACTGTCTTGTTTATGGAAGAGCCAAGAGGCTGGTACGCCTGAATCAAAGTGTACAGGTTGGGGGGGTAAGGGGTAGAAGACTAGAAAAGAAGAATGGGGCTAGGTTATGAAGGGCATTTGAATGCCAAACAGAGCATTCTGTATTTGTTTCTGGAGGTGATAGGAAGACCCTGGAATTTACTGTGTAGGGGGCAAAGGGTGATTATGATTGTGCTTTAGGAAAATCCCTTTAGTGACTGAATGGAGGATGAAACTTCCAAAGTTTCTCTTAATTCTTCATCTACATACTTTTTTTTTTTTTTGCTTTTTGGCGGGGGGGGGGGGGGGGAAGGCAGGGCAAACTGGGATTAAGTGACTTACCCAAGATCACATGGCAAGTAAGTGTGTCAAGTGTCTGAAGCCGAATTTGAACTCAGGTCCTCTTATTTCAGGGCCGGTGGTCTATTCACTGCACCACTTAGCCACCCCCTATATACTTTCTTATGGTGAGTTTTTTATGCCTATGACTTTCATGGGGAATGATGGGCATTTACGTTTTTTTCCCCAGATCTCTGCTGCCACAAAAAGCACTACTATGAGTATTTTGTGAAACCTTTCTATCTTTGACCTTCACTAGCAAGAGTATCTCAATGATGTGGATATAAACAGTGCCCTAAGGGTTAAAAAGAATATATTTTTTGTCAATTTGGGGGCATAATTCCAAATTCCTTTCCAGAATTGGACCAGGTCTTTATTTAAAAAATGAAATTGTTACTTTTTTATTTTACATCGTTGTCAGTTACTAATGACTTCCCATAACATCCAACAGGATCTTTTCTTTTAACAAAGAAGTACAGTTAAGCAAAAACAAATGAGCCAAATGGCCTTATGTGATCATTTTGCCTCATTCTGCACACCTAGAGTCTATCACTCTTCTAGAGGCGGGATACTTCATCATCAGTCCTCTGAATTCTCCATCAGTGACTGCACTGATCAGAGCTCTTCGTGGCTCACTTTACCTGGAGGGTACGGACAGTGCCTTAGTGTCCTTATACTTCTTGGGATCATAAATCTAGAGCTAGAAGGAGCCTCAGAGGCCAACAGGCCAACCTCCTCCTGTTATACATGAGGAAACAGGCCCAGAGAGGGTAAGTCACTTCCCCAAGGTCACACAGGTAGTTTGTGGTTGGAACTAGAAGGAAGGAAACAGAGATTTAAGAGCCAGGCATTGTGCTAAACACTTTAAAACTATTATCTCATTTGACTGATCCTTATAGCAGCCCTGGGTGGTAGGTGCTATTATGATCAGCATTTTACAGCTGAGGAAACTGAGGCAGACAGAGGTAAAGAGATTTTCCCAGGGTCCACCAGCTTGGAAGTATCTGAGGCTGGATTGGAACTCAGGTCTTCCTGACTCCACACCCAGCACTCTACCCATTGCAACACCCAGGTCATTTTATTCCAAATGCAGAGCTCTTTCTACTAAACCATTATATTCCTTTCAATCTTCATGAGGTTAAAAATGTCCCACCAACATCATTGTGGAGTTAGGTGGCTTAATGTATAAACTCACAGCAGAAAAACATACCAAAAAATGATGAATGTACTGTGTTCAAACTTTGGTTTTTTTTACTTTCTGTACTTGTTTTGCCCTTGATAAATACACAATAAAACTTTCAAAGCATTTTAAAATTTGCTTTGTATTTGTTTGGTTTTTGGGGAGGAGAGGGTGTCCTTTTTTTAGAGTTTGTCTTTCACTCCCCCAGAAAGGGTGAGTTGGCAACCTGGTGGGTAAGGCCTTGGCTTTACTCACAAGTACCGAAGGATCAAAGAGGCAAACACCTGGGCAGCTGAGAAACTGGAAGCCAGGGGATTGACTTCCCTCCGTCGTTCTTCCCCGGCTTTCTCTTCAATAAACACCTAAAGTTGCAAGATTGGGTCTTAGGATGGGGAGGAGAGCCCTGCCTTGAAAAACAAAGCCAGACCTGGGGAAGAGACTATTTAGCACTTTAAAAGGAAACTCTGGGCTCAGTGTTATTATTTGACTGAGATGGTAACAAGAACTTTGAATAGAAATTATAAACAGGTTAAAACTACAGTGACCTAGGTCACTCTAACCCCACAGCACTCAGGACCTTTTTTGGGGAGGGAGGGGGGAAGGGTGTGGGAAGAGGTTCGCTTTATAAGCCCAAACCTTAGCACAATGCCTGGCACAGAGGGCTAGCCGATTGTCTCTGAATAACTCATCTTAGTTATATGTCTGATAAGGTAACACTGTCACTGACTTAAGTCTTACATACTGTATTTGCACTTACCTATTAAATGGGAACCTTCTCCAAGGCCTGTCTTCTATTTCCCCTTAAACTTCCAACCCTGCCTAAAACAGTGCCTAATTCAGCCAACGTCATGGAATAACAGATGATTTGCAAAACAATGAAAATCTGACTCCTAACTTCCTGGGGAGGTTTTGTTGCAAGGTCTTGCTAGGATGCCTGTTTACTCTTCTGAATTTACCTCTCTATTCTTAGATTGCCTCTGCAGGGATGAAAACAACTGTTAGCGTTCATTTTTTAAAATGGTATATTAAATTGCCACTGAAATTTTTTTTGGTAAGAAAAATTATTACAGGCATTCTTCAGAGGGGAAAGGGAAGGGGCAGTCAGTAGGAATCTTTATTTGATAGATGGGTAAAGGAGGTAGTAAAGAGGTAACATGTGCTAACTTTAATCATTTCTAACACTTGGACTTGTGAAAAATTGCTTACTATTTTACTAGTGCCTTTATACTAAATAAATGGGTCTGGGAGCCTCGAGTAAGGAACCAAGCATTTATTAAAGCCTTACTATGGTTTCAGGCACAATAGTTTTCAATGAGATCAAAAGCAAATTTGCTTGCATAGAAGAGCTTTTACTAATCCACGGTCTCCGGCTTCATGACCTTGAGAATTTATCCCCCTGGCAAAGACAGTCTCCAAATGACCAGGCAACTGACTCCCACCTAGAGTAACAAACACATGGTTCAACATTTCTTTTTTGTTTTAGAGAAACTGAGAATAATATCAGTTTTTTAAATAGAACTTTAAAGGTTACATGGGGCTTTCTGTGCATTTTCTCATTTTAGTCTCACACCAATTCTGTGAGGCAGGTTCTACAAATTGCTTCCATTTCACAGATGAGAAAACTGAGTGATCCTCAGGTTGTGACTTGAGTATGATCACACAGCTGGTAAGTGTCACAGGAGCATACGAACCTCATTCTTCCTAGTTTTTAACTGCGCTAACCCCTCTTAATTCCAGCGCCTTCCCTCTGTTAATTATTTCTGATTTTTCCTGTATGTAGCTTGCTTTGTATGTATTTGCACGCTGTCTCTCCTGTTAGATTGTAAGGGCTGGGACTGTCTTTTGCCTCTTTTTGTATCCCCAAAGCTTAGTACGGTGGTTGGCGCATAGTATGCAATTAATGAATGTTTACTGATAGATTCCCCATCTACAACGGGGAAACAATACTACTTTCACAGTCTACCTTGAAGCATGGTTGTGGGGAATACTTTATAACCAAAGTATTCTAGAAATGTAACTCATCCTTATCATGGTCTTTTTTCAAACGGGAAAACTAAAGGCATGAAGCTTTGTAGACTGGATGAAATGACCTCCCTAATGAAGGCTGGGAAAATGCCCATGATAACCTGGTCACCAGACAGTTCTCAAAGGTCAGTTCTGGCCCACTATAGTTGCACCTTTCGAACGTGAGAATAGTTTCTGCCACTTCTGTAGTGTTTTCCTCTCAACAGCTCTGAACGAGATAATATTATTATCATCTCCATTTTATACATGATGAAATTGAGGTTGATTGACTTGGACCTGAGCTGTGATCAAATTGGTATAGTTTGAGGAAACTCCTTCTACCCAGGAAGGCTGGGATTTTTTCACTTTGAGAGAGCTGCCTAGAGCAATGAGAAGTTAAATACTTATTACCCAGGGTCACACATCTATGTGTTAGAGGCAAAACTTGAATCCACATCTCCCTGACACAATACATTATTATAAACATGACAGACGTTAACAAACTTGGACATTTCCTTATGCAGAGAACAGAAAAAGGACTACATATGAAACCATGAATCTCCCCCATGTACTGCTTGTGTTTTTTCTCGTTTATTTCAAATTTAACATGGCAGTTACAAAGCCTGCCTTGCTTGCCTGTGTCCCCTTCTGATCATTTCTCAGGCAAATTCTAAAAATGTGGTTCTTATGGTATGGAAGAGTACCACCAGTAATGCTTTCAGTGGCCCCCAAATCTTAGGGTGCCTATTCTACACAATTGGCTGAGGCTCAGAACTATACCCTACAACTGTCCCCAGAATTTCTGTACACTAGACAATTAAAAGGAAAATGAAAAATGTCAAGAAGGGATTGCATTAAGGGTCATTCCTTTAAATAAGTAGATTCTCCCTGTGGCCTGTAGAGCAGCGGTTCTTAACCTGGAGTCTGTGACCTTAAAATTCTTTTTGGAGGGGGGAATTGATAACTATTTCAATAGATTGGTTTTCTTTGTATGCATTAAAATATTATTCTGAGAACAGGTCCATAGCTTTCACCAGATTTGCCAAAGGGATCCAAAACATAAGAAAGGTTAAGAATCCCAGCTTAAGGAATGTAGCATGATTTAAGGTGTAAGGACCTGGGACTATAAGAGCTTGTATTTCTTATTTTACTGTTGACTTGAACCACAGCAGGTCATCTGGCCTCTGAGAATCTCAGTTTTCTCACAGACGAACTGCAGGTTGCCTCAGCGACACAGATGTCCTAGGTACTGCTTCCATTAAAATCTGGCTTTATTGTCTTGTCAGGAGAAAGTGCTACAGAACTCTGCGCTGCTGCAAAACTGTGAGAGTCCATCCTCAGGAGGACACTAACTCCAGGGAGAGCACCCAGCTAGGGTGTCTTTTGCCCACAGACATGCTTTCCCAAGCTGTTTCTCACGCGCTGGACCCTCTGGTCTGTTGCTGCTCCGTTTCAGGATGTCAGCTTCCTAGAGAAGAGGAGTGCTAGACTGTTTGACCAACCTAGTATTTGGTCTAGCACCTAGCAGGATACCTACGATGGTAACTGGTTGGAGAGAGGATAGGTCACGCAGTGTCCTGGAAAAAAACGTGGCAAGTCTTCTCTCTTCTAGGCTCTTTTTTCTTGAGTGGGCCATGGGAACCCACGGGGAGAGGAATTCCCAGACTTCATTCTTTGTGTCTGCTGAACTCCATGGACTGCTCTGGGTCCCAGAGTGAGCTTTAGAGTTAGGGATGTGGATTGGCCAGGCAGGGACTGGGGGCGGTGAAGGAAGGAACTGTCCGCAGTAGGAGGCTGGGGGACCCAAGTTCACTCCTCCCCCTATATCCTTCCCTGGACTTGCAGACCAAGCCCCGCCTACGGAAGCGATTATCACCCATCGGCGTCTAGCGGGGCCCGGGGTCTGGGGGCCCGGGCTTTCCCACTCTGCCCTTTGATCTTCCCTCTCCCGTACCTTCCCGCCCCGCCCTGGGCCCTGGGAACTGTATAATAGTGGAGGGGTGCCCGCGTAACTAGCAGGATGACCTCCCCGTCTGCACCACGATGGCAACAGCGGCGCCCAACCAGCTCCAATTTGGGGAGAGCCCCCAGTATCCCGCTTACCTGCCCAGCTTTCCAGGGAGTGCTTATCTCCCTCCCCCAAGCCCCGGGGGCTCCCCCTGCCAGCCGCCCCCTTCGGGCTCCGGCCCAGACCTGCGACACTCTGCCGCGACAGCCTACGAGGGGTACCCCGGAGCTGGATCTCGGCCAGCTTCACTGCTTCCAGTCAGCCTGGCGCCTCCAGCACCGCAACTCAAGGGTCAGCCAGCCCCGTCGGGGTCTGGGTCGGGGTCACAGCGCAGGAAGAGAACGTCCTTCAGTCCCGAGCAGCTGCAGCTGCTGGAATTGGTGTTTCGACGGACCATGTACCCGGACATCACGCTGCGGGAACGCCTGGCCGCCCTCACCAGGCTTCCTGAGTCTAGGATCCAGGTGAGGATGCGCCCGGAGGAGCGAGGGAGGAATGGGGGAGGGGGGTGGAGGCTGGAGAGAGTGGGGCGACTGGGGAAAGGAAGAGGGTGCCACCCACCGCCAGGGAGCCTTTGTGGGTCCTCCGCCCCGGCCAAGCGAAAGTTATCTGTCCTACCTCAAACTCCTCTTCCCACGTTTCTTTCCTGTATCCCAATTAGTTCTGGATGTATCTATTCCTCTCCCTCTCCCTCCCTTAGAGTGTAAACATCTTGAAAGCAGGACCCATGCCCTGACTGCATAGTGACTTGTACCTTTTTTTTTTTTTTGGAAGGGTGGGGGAAGAAGTTGGTTCTGACCACGCAGGAATTACCGCCACCAATGCAAATCAGGGACTCACCTGTAACTTCCTAGGATCATAGATAAAGCGCTGGAAAAGACTTCCAACGCTACCTAATCCAACCTCGTTGTAAACATGAAGAAACTGAGGCGCACTAAAGTTTCTTGTCCTGCGTCAGGGAGGTAGGAAGCATCAGAGGCATTAAGTCGCCAAGAGTAGGGAGTGCTCCATTTTTGGGGTATCTGTATCTCCAGGGTCTGGCGTTAGTATGTTATTTATAAAGCCTTGTTGATGGTGATTGTGGAGGCGAAGAGAGGTCAGATTCATTATGCCACTATCACACCTTAATGTTTGTGGAATTTATTTAAACCACTTCTACCAATCAGCAGGTCTTTGAGTGCTTGCCACTGCTTACCACTGACTAAGAGTTTGGGATTAGGATCAGGGTTTTAGTCTTGTCAGAAGAGTCTAAGGTTTCTCTTAGAGGCATCAGCATCTTTGTTAATAACTCTAGAAGGGCCGGGCCGATGAAATTTGCTTGGTCCTTGGAAGTATTCATAAATTCTGATACTTCTTTAAAGTACGGAAAAGAGGAGACCAGATTGAAATTTTCTAGTTACTTTGACTTTGCCCAGGGTTACACAGTAACTGTGTGACCTTACTCTAAGGCCAATACTACATTCCATTGTGCCAACAGCAATCTCTGTTGCCCCCTGAGAAATATAAAATGTCAATTTGTGTGTGTACACCCAGTATGTATGAAGGGAAACAATGTTCGATCAGACTGGAAAGGTAGGGTGGGGCTTCTTCAGAGTGACACATCTGTTAAAAGTTGAGAACGGAAAAGGTGGGGAAAATGCCCTGGAGAGGCCTCTCATTGCTGAGAATCCAGTGTCTGGTTCTCCTTCTTCAGAATGTAATGATTTGGTGTAAACCCCAGGGCTTTGGGAAACATTTCCAGGCTTGGGTCATATGCAGAATTTAGTAGTAGATGGGGGGCACATACTAAGGTAAGAATGGGGCATAGGGTGCTTCAAGTTAGTTCCTGGGCTGTCTCAAATGGGCCAGTGCTCAGTGGGGTATGCTGGAAAAATCACTGAAATTCACATGGAGTCAAGAGACAGGGTAGGTGACCAGAGGCAAGTCACTTAATGTCAATCAATCGAGTATCTTTTTAAGCATTTACTATGTGCCAGGTGTTGTGCCAAGAATGAAACGATCTCTATTTGTAATGAACTTACATTCTAATGGGGGAGAAAACAAGTATATATTTTTTAAAAGCACAAATATAAATTTAATAAATACATATACACATCTTTATTAGGCTAATATATAAAATATACATAGCAGAAAATGAGAATCAAATTAGATAACATGGACAGTGCTTTGCAAACTTTAAGGTGCTATATAAATGCTATTGAGTATAAATTCAATACCCATATTATGCACAATGCTCTCTGAGCCTTAGCTACACTTCATCTGTAAAATAAGAAATATATTATTTGTATTATCTCCCTTACATACAGGCTTATTGCATGGCGAGTACCTTAAAGCACTATAGAAATGAGCTAATTTATAAAATGCCCGTTATTCCTGGCCTATCACATTTCTTCTCAGTTGATTCAATTGAACAAACATTTCTACTATGTGTAATTTTTCTATTTACCTGTCTGAAGTAACTAAGAGCTTAAGATGACGTTGATTCAATTTAACAAATATTTTTCAGTACCTACTCTGTGCTATGAACTGCCCTAGGAAATAGGATCACAAAATCAAAAAATGTTCCTGTCCTTAAAGTGTTTACATTTTAGTGGATAGGCTTGTTTTTTGTTTTTTTGTGGAGGGGTGGGAGCTTGGGGAACAACACGAATTCTTGCCACAGCGGACAACTTTAGTCATCCAATATTTCCATTACAAGAATATTTATTGTGTCTATTAAGTATAAAGAACACACTGTGAGTTGGTTGAGAGAAAAAGGTGGATATGACATATGCTGTGTTTTCAAAGTAGTCAGAAGGACCTCACCTAACTGGGAGACAGCATCCTGGCTGAAACAAAGGAGTGAAGGGAATCCACTGAAAGTAAGGAGGGAAATTAAGGCAGAGAAGACTGGACAAGGATAGGTAACAGTAGGATGAGAATGGGGAGTATGACAGGGGGGAGAAGAAATGGTACATTTTGGTCAGAGTATGGGGTACGTGTGTGGGGCAGGCATGAGGGAACTGTATGAAATGAGGTCAGAATAGATGTTGGATAAAGCTGAATCATGAAAGGTTTTGAGTGCCAGGCTGAATTTATACTCAATTTGGTAGGCAGTTGGAGATCAACAGAGGTTTTTAAGTGACAGGTATGGAATGATGCATTAGGAAGATTTACTGAGGTATCAATGATGTAGAAGATGGTTTGAATCAGGAATAGGCTGGAGGCAAGACAACTAGTTAGAGAGGCCAGAGATGAGATGAAATCCTGAATGCTAAGGGTGTTTATGGTAGGACTGAAAAGGTAAGGAAGATATTTCAGGAAGCAGGATCTAGAAGCTAAGGCATAACCACTTTAAATGGTTATGGGAGCAGTAAGGAAGAAGTCAAAGAAGGTTTAAGTTATGAACCCAGGTGACTGACCACAGTTGATACCAATACAAAAAGTAATTGGAGGAGGATTAAAAGGAGGAAGGATATGGAAGAGGAGGAGAAAGGAGGAAGGAATAAAAGGAACAGGAGGAGGAAGAGGAGG
Organism: Pseudochirops cupreus; assembly: GCA_028627135.1. Classification (NCBI taxonomy): domain Eukaryota; kingdom Metazoa; phylum Chordata; class Mammalia; order Diprotodontia; family Pseudocheiridae; genus Pseudochirops; species Pseudochirops cupreus. The sequence continues at coordinate 105,973,083 of CM053584.1, forward strand.
GAAGCTGCATCAAGTTTAAGGTACTGGATGGACAGTTAGGTGTAAATTTCTAGCAGGAAGATGGAAATGCTACAATTGGAGTTCTGGAGACAAGTTTAGGGATGGAGATAATAGTTTTGGGGGTGATCTGCATAGCAGTGATAACTGACCCATGGGAAGAACTGACCTCTCCAAAAGAGAGAGATGATAAAAAGGGCAAAGGAGAAGAGAGCCCAGGGCAGATTTATTGGTGTGTTTATTTTTTTATGCTGATGGTATGTTTATTGTATTTTTATAGAACTCTATAAAGAAGCTTTTGGGAAAAAGTTTTATATCATCTTTAAAGCATCTTCTGAAAAACGTGGCACACTTTTACCTCTACAAGAGTATTTTTTGCATAAATGATCTCACTTTGTGCTCAATATCTTCATAAGATACCGAAGTGCAGGTATGATACTTATCTTGCAGTTGGAGAAACTGAAACCTGAGATAGTTAAATGACATCCCAAATCAGCTGATGGGTACCCAGCTCTTTCTATTAAATCACAGGACTTTCTATTGAATTTAATTATTTATTATGATCATCCCACAGCGGTAGCAAAAACTTAGATCAAATGCAAATTTCTCCTCATGTTCTCCTAGGTCTGGTTCCAGAACAGACGTGCCAAATCCCGTCGGCAGAGAGGAAAGTCCTATAATCCTTCAGGAGGACCAGAGCTTTTCCTCAACCATCCTCCTCCTGGAACCGAAGGGGAGCATTTGATTCCCCTGCTGCCCCTTGAGGTAGATGTGAACTGCCTGCCTGATCCAAGCAGGGGTGGAGTTGGGCTCTCTGGCCCCAACAGCCAAGGACAGAGTTTTGGAGCCTTTTCCCCTATATCTGAAAACACTGGTTCAAAGCTAGACTTATGGGAGGAGCGTATCTTATCTACCTTCAGCAACTCTTGACCAAGATCACAGGAAAATCTTGGCCTATGATCTTGGACAGGTACAATGGACTATAACCATGGATCAAGAGACCTGTCAAAAAGCTTCATCTGTTCTTTCCAGCCTACACATTAAGGCCACTGGGTTCATCTTCCTTAGTTCTCAGTTCAAATTAATGCGCTTAGTTCTCAGTCTCATTTGTCTTCTTTGCTTCTAAACTCTTCTCTACTTTAAGACTTCATTTACTCAACCTTTACAAACCAAACTTGCATATCCCAGGCACATCCTTTCTTCTCCTTGCCAAATCTATCCTTTTATCTGTTTGCACAATATTTCCAGTTGGATCTTTGGAGTTCATTGACTTCTCCTCAAAATAAGCCTTGTTTCAACTGTAGTGAAGCACAGTAGATAAGAGTGCTGGATTTAAAAAATCAGGGAAGTCTGGTTTCACATCTCACCTTTGATAAATAGTTATGTGAGCACATGGCTATGATGCAAGTCACAATGAGCATGGTAATACCTAGGAATACCTACCTCACAGGGATGTTGTGAGGGCCAAATAAGATCACATATGTAAAGTGCTACGTAAGCTTAACAGGTTTTTATAAGGATCAGCTAGTATTCTTGATTTTAGCTTCTCCACTGCCCTCACTAGCAATCTCGTTGTCCCTCAAAGTCTTGGTGTCTGGTGTCTCTGTACACCACTCCTCCTGGACAGTCTGCAAGTCTTGCTGTTTTCTGGATTGATTCCCTCCTCTCTCTCGTCATAATCACAGCCCTCGGCCAGGCTGTAATCCCTTGGTGCCCTGGCCACTTCCTTGCCAGTGGAAAACACTGCTGTCTTAATTTGTGTCACTCTAGGCTGCTGAGTCTAGAAAAAAGACAAAGGAGATGGCTGCCTTGCGTGCTGCATGTAGGGCCATGACAATGAGGGACACCTGTTAATAATTTTTAAAAAATATGCACACATTTTAAAGGTTAGAAAATTCCACTCTTCATATTGCACACAGGTAAAAGCCTCAAAGCACCTAAAACACAATAAAGAGGGAGTCCAATTTCCAAATCTTACCTAGAATCCACAGTAAAGAATACCTTATCCAGCTATGACATTACTTTTTAGAGCGATATGGTAGTTCCTAATCACCTTCTACCAAATTAAAACCTTGAGTGGGTTCTTTTTAGCCTATATGATACACATATGTTTCCTGTCCCCTACCCACAACCTAGTCCCTTTAACCATGGCTACTGTTGATATGTTATTCTTCTTGATGGAGAAACAAAACCATTTCTCAATATGGGTCAAGAATTACCTTGGAAGGCTTTTCTGACATCCTACTTTGCTTCAGCCACGCTGGCACTATCCTTAGCACTTGTGAATATGAATTGTACTTCTGCAGAACTTTCATTAGGTTACATAATTTTAACAGTGATGTTTTTTGACACACAGCACTTAATACAGTGCTTTGCACACAATGGATGCTCAGTGAATGCAGATGATGACAATATTAAATGGTGGCCACAGAAAAACAGTTTAAAAGGGCAAAATGAATTTCTGCCAAAGAAACTTTAATATACACAGCTGTTGGCATTGGGGACAGAGGAAAGAAACACTGTTAATACTGACACAAGTTAGTGTTAACTAACACAGATTAGTAGTTTGGGAAATAGCTTTGTTTAAAAAAAAACAACAAAGGTATTTCTTCTTTCAAGAAAGCCCTCATAAAAGTATTAATTTTTTAGATTTGTCCCTCTCAAATGAATAACTATTGAGGGAAGTACAGCACTGTTTATAAACTAGAAACATAACTTTTTTTGAGTTTCTAAAACCCTGAGCATTTAACAAAGTAAACTTTTAAAATCTAACTGTATATCAAAGTTTGCCTTTAACCCATATTTTAAATTATAATCGTAAGAAGCCAGAGGAAGGAACCAGACAAACTTGTTATACTGGTTCTAGGAAAGTGTGATGAGACTCTGAAACCACTGTTACTGTTTAGGTAGAAAGGCTACAAATTTTAGAGTTAGAAGGGACCCCAGAATTTATTAAGTTCAAGCCTCACAACTGAGGCATGAATTCCCCACACAATATACCTGACAAATTATTTATTATTCTATCTCTGCTAGAAGACCTCTATAACCTTATATGGCAGTCTTGCATTTATGAACGGCACTAGTAATTTTTTCCTTAAAACTGAAATAACTTCACATCATTGTAGCCTCTTCCCATTGGCTCTAGTACTGGTATCTGGGTCCAAGCAGAATTAGTCTCCTATGTGATAAGCTTTCTTACCTGAAGACAGCTATCATGTTTACTCCCCACTTTGCCTCCAATTCTTTCATTTAAAGAATCCCTATTTCACTCTCATATTGAGGTCCAAATCTCTTCTTAAGCACTCAAGTTACAGATCCCAAAATTCTTTTGGGATTCCTTTCAGTTTATCAATGTCTTTCCTCAGAAATGGGCACAGGACTGGACAGGCTAGTCTAGATGTGGTCTGACCAAAGCAGATTACATTTGGTCATCATCTCCCTCTTCTGTATAACTGCTTAAGTTAACATTCATTCATATTTAGCTTAAAATTCACCAAAACCTTTTGGTCTTTATTATATCAACTGCTTTCTAGTGATATCTGGGCAGTTTATGTTTTTAAACTTGAATGCAAGACTTTGCCCTGTTATGTTTCATCTTGCATATACAGTCAAGTATATCTGATTCTCATGCAAATTAAGGTTTTATTCAAATATTTTGCTGCTGAAATCCAATAACCAAATGCAGTAAAAAATGGATAGCGCTCTAAGGCGCTAAGGCCAGGACAACAATACTTTGAATTTAGCAGCAAATTCAGAGTTCTGAAACATTTAACTAAAACTGACTTCAAGTCCATGTTAAATATGAAACGACACATTTTTCTGCAACTCCAACTTACTGGATGTGACTATAAAATTAACATGATGACTAAATAAAAATAATACAAGAATTTATCCATCCAAAAGCAGTCATCTTCAACTTAGTAAGAAGGTTTGTTTGGGTATTTATTGGGGTTAAGTATCTGCTGAATCAAAATTATCAATACATTTCTCACCATTTTTTTCAGTGAGTATACTCTCATTTCAAAGGCTATCATTGCTCAAAACATTATTGAAACTCCCTTTGGATTCATCTACATAGGGCCTATAGAATATTCTTTTAAACATCTTTAATGGTGGCAATTCTTCCTCCTTTGAAGGGGAATCTGGTTTTTATAAACACAAAAAAGCCATATGGAATAGGTGAATACAGATGATCAAACTGGTTAATTTTCTTTTGAGTTAAACTAAAATGTGGCCCTAAAATAATGGATGTTTTATTTCCTCTGTGTGGTTAACTGGCTTTAAAGACAATTCTAAAAGGGAGTTCTAAAAAACATGTTGAACAATGAGAGCATTACTGAAATCCAATAAATAGCCTCTCAATTTAACTATGCTGAAGGAGACAACACTCTTCTGGATAGATATGCTTTGGTGTGTTTGTAAAAACAGCTTCATTATTTTGAAGACAGGGAAGAACTGCCCTCTTCTAATTCAACCACATATTCAACTGTGCTTAGAGAGTTCTAGGAAGACTTTAATGAGTACATGGCCAGTCTGTGGCTATGTACCAGGGCAATAACTCATTTGTTTCTGCTGTAAAATATAACACACATAATCTCTTTCACCAATATGTGAAAAATAACTAGCCACAACCCACACTTATTAAATGGCATTAAATTCTTACTTCCAAATGACGTGGACTAATTTCCATGGCTTCCCCCCAAAATACTGATTTACTGTTAATGCACAATTTCAAACCTTTTCTATGTCAGGGAATAGTTCTGTTTATTAAATAAGATTTTTAGAAAAATACCAACTTTCATAGGTCAATTTATTTATAATTACAAATGTCATTGAGAATAAAAGATTTATGGATTTCTTAATTAACTGAATAGTTTAGCTAAATATATACTCTGCCCTAAAGTTTTGCAGCGGCACCATACCAACAAGGAATACAGAAGCATTTTTTTTAACTATACAAAATTTTCAAATTGAAAATAACCTTGTTTAAATTTTCTTTATACATTAACATACAAAAAGTCTCATTTTATGAGACATCTAAAAGAATCAAAACCACTTCTACAACTATTTCCTAAATTCCGAATCTGGGAAAAAATCATTACACTGAAGCTTTACAATACTCTACATTAAACAAACAGAAAGCTCAAACACACACTTTACAAGATTCACACTCCAGAGTAGCCTGGGCAGGTTTTTCCTTTTTTAAAACTTTTTCTCCTCTATGTTTCATAGCGCTGGTTACTTTTGTTTTCTTTATAAAAGTCTTTATATAAGTTGTATGCTGTTAGATTACAACCAGTTATCTAAATTTAAAAGTTGTGCAAACAAACAAAAATGTGAAAATGGCGTGTTACCAGTCATTCTTATAAATTCCAAAACAAAAGCTTTTGCCCTGAACTGAGGGGAAAAGACATGCAAAATTCACTTGCTGGAATTTAGCATTCTGCAGTACTTTTTTCCTGCTCCTTCATTTTCCTTCAACAGACGAAAGACAAAGGCTTCTTTCATAAATTATGATAAATTAACATATTTCGAAAGCTATTAACTGACCTATGAACTACGCCACCCTCTCAAGCATACATCATGTCCACTTTTGTAGCCCACATTTTCCATCCCTATGCCAGTGGCACGCTTGACACTAGGAATTCACACCCCTCATTTTATCATCTTTTGAAGACCGAGACAGAGCAACCAACTAGAACAACTAAAGCTGTAGTTTTCTAGATGAAGCAACTCCCATTCACTGAGCCACTGATTCACACCAAGACCCCTTCTCTTCTCATTTTTCACCGTGAACTGTCTGCATGAGTTGTATTACCTTCGTCCATATTTTAAAAATGGTTCATAAGCATCTTTGTTGAGGTTGTATTAAAATATATTCAGACATTTTCAGTTTAAAACAATACTTGCTAATAAACACATGTACCTTAAGCAAAGCTCCTGTACTTGTAAAATAAACAATACAATAAATATAATGCTGGTCAGTAATGCTGGTTTATGAAGCAGCACGGTGTTTTTAAAATGCCTTTTTTTGGAGAGTCTTTCTTCTTGTTTACCAGCAGATAGGTTATTTGGTGTTGAAAGCCTGTATAATGGAGCAAGATTTTTCCAAAACTATGTCTTGTACATTTGGAATAATTAAGCTTTCTTTTCAGTCTCTGTTGGTGTTATTAGCTGCAAAAGCATGTAAGTTTCCCATCTGACTCAGGCCACTCTGAATATGTGCAACATGGATCTCAACATTATTCTGAAAACAACTAATGAAAGAAAAAACACAGTTAACTAACCATATTTCAGCATTCAAAGGAATATGTTGAAAAAAAAAAAAGGAAAAGTTACTTAGGCGTTAACCAAGAGAATGCATGAAGGAAAAATAAATTCGCTCCCATTAACACATTAGCTATAATTATAATGAAGCAATACTTGAATATAAGGATACTATTTCTATGTATACTTTATAAGCTAATCAACTTTATAAAGTGATACCTCAATATATTTCTAAAAAACAGATCAAGTAGGAAGGTATACTTGCTACCTATAACTCAATGATACCTTTATGTAAAAAAAGAAAACAAAACAGTATTAAGTTCCTATTCTGTCAGCAGATTCTGTCAACAAAAAGCTATTCTACATTTATTTAGAGGATATTACAGTATAAAAAAATTTAGATCTATGCATGCATATAATTTTCAATAAATAACTAAAGAAATGTCACAACAGCTTAATATCAAAGTAAATGTAAAATAAGATTAAAGTAAAAGTTAATTACCTGATATTAGAAGCATCTATTGAACTCTTAATGTCATTTAGTGAATCAGTAAGTGATTTGAATTCAAAGGAATTCAGGTCACCTCCTTCTGCTAGACACTAAAACAAAGGGAAATTTCATACTTAACTACAGCTTATTTGCTAAAATCTAAAACTTATTAAAATATCCACTAACAACAATAATTTAGCAACAAAAATTAAAATTATTCTTATTGTGAAATGAAATGTTTCCCAGTGACTTACCTTGATCTGTAATAATATTGCTGTAAGTCTAGAAATCAATTCCGTGAGATTTTCATTTTCAACACAGGGCTGTCCTGTAGATGCATTCGCATGCCTAACAATTTCCTGTGCTTCTTCTTCACACCTGCGTCTCATATCTGTTGGCTGGTCTGCAGGTTGGAGTCCTTGATCTGGAGCAAGCTGAATGAAAAAAAATTAGTTCATTTACAAATCCTTAATATTTTCTACATTTCTTTTTTTCTTCTTAAATTATAGTTACATGTTTTTTTAAGTTGATGGACAGAAATGGAATAAGAAAAATATCTATATCTGTGTGCATTTTAGAGTTCTAGAATTTGTTTAGAGTCATATTTTATGGGTATTTTGAAGTGGCTATGTGGGAGCTGCAATACTTTGCTGCTCCTATGCCGCCATCTTGGCTCTGCCCCCAGAAGAAAAATTATCTAGAGACCATGTTATCTTCATCTATGATCACAACAGTTTTCTAAGAAATATAATGCTTTAAAATGTAAAATAAAATGCTTTAAAAAATATATTAATCATAAACTGTCTTTGGGCCATACACAAATTCAATACAAAATTACATATTCATGAGTAAAAACTTCCAAATACATGTAAGTTCTATTATAATGTCATGTTGTCTATATTCTAGAGTAACGTTATCAAACTCAAATAGAAATGGGGCCACTAATCCATACTTAAGAATCCCTTTGGGTTCATATTGATTCAGTTTTAAAATGTAGTGTTGTTTTACTGTATTTTTATTTATTTTGTTAAATATTTCCCAAATACATTTTTAAACTGGTTCAGGTCACATGTTGCTGGCCACATGTGAGCAGGCAGTAAATCTGACACTTCTGTTCTAGAGAACCATTTTAGAATCTCTCAGAGAAATAATTATTCTTCAGGATAGGAAGGATTCTTTGATACTAAGATTAAGTTAGCACACAGGAAGAAAATAAAGGATAATGATATCTAATGGAATGAACCTTTAATGTAGCTACTATAAGATTTGGGGAATTATAATTCTTTCTCTTCACAGAGTCTGAGTGAGCTAGTAAGACTATCTAAAGAAGTTGGAATGTGTCTGAAAAAAAGTTCATTTAAGTCAATCAGAAGTGATTTCCTTCAAAAGCTAAAACAACTAGTTTCCAGAAGTTCAAGGTAAATTAATCTCAATTACTGAGGAGCATATAGTGAGAAAGGCAACTGAAAAAATTCAATCTCGAACTGTCCTCATATTGCAATTCTATATACATACACAAGGGACAATTTTCAGAGTAACCCCATACTTAAATGTATTAGAAGTACAAGAAAACAAAACCACCAGTCATTACAAGTAAGTGCTACTTGTGTACATATTATCAATTTTCAACAGACACTATGGGGAATTAGATAGAAAATATAAATCATGTTCTTGCCCTTAAAAAAACTTACAAACTAACATTATTATTTGAAAATGCGGAGATAAGATGAATGAGGGGAAAAAAAAAGAAATTTGAGGTCATACCCCCCAAGTAAGCAGAGGAGGAAAGTACCTCATAACAGTACTGCTGAACTTTATGTAAAACTTTGTTTAGGTCCTTGTTCAGCTGTTCAAGATCTAGAACAATAGTTGCATATCTTCTCTGAAATTCAATGCCAATGGGCATAGAATAGGATTTCTGTGAAGAAAAAAAGTTTCATTTTTAGAAAGCTCCTACTAAAAGAATAATGCAATCTTATATAAAAGGACAGAAAGATTCGGTTTGTATTTTGCTACTTAATTTCTAACAAAACCAAGGTGACTAAAGAAGTATTTTCAAAAATTAACGATGAAGGATATCACATTTGTATGTAATCAGTCACAGGTTTACATAAAGTGTGAAGTAAAACAAACCTAATAAAGAACTTAAGCTTTTTCCCTTGGATTTAAAACCTGCAAAAAAAAATTTAAACACCATGTTTGTTTACTAGCATTCTTTTCCCCTTACATTCAGTTTTCTTATTATGTACATCACTTGCCTGACTTCCACGCCCCTGCCCACCCCTGCCACACACACCTTCTGAAGCAGCTGTATTCCCCCAATGCCGGCTTTCCATTTAAAAGTATGGCTAGAAGAAATTTCCAACAGCACTGGGATGAACTGTTTATCTATATGTCCAAGCTGCCCCTGCCATTGTTATTACATTGAAAGGGGGAAGGAAGGGAAGTCAGGGGAGAAAAAGGAATAAGCATCATATTGGCTTGAATAAGGCGATTTCCCATACATGTAGTTACCCCTGACCCTTTACTTCCCTTCATTTGAACCCCTCATGCTCTCCTTTGTTTTTCCCAATATTGCTTCTATCTCTTTAGATGCTTCTTCAATAATCCCCATCACAATTATATTTTCTTCCATCAGTCTGCATCTGTTTATGTTTAATGTTCCCATCTTGACTCATAATGCAATTTTTGGTCCACTAGCAGTGACTTTTGTGTTATTTAACAGATCCTAAATCCTAATAATTGTGGTATTAGGCCTACCAGATTATCAAACAGATGGTTCATGGACATTAGAAAGAATGTGGTGATCAGTAGAAGTCAAATATGGCTTCACTAAGAATTAATCTCATTTCTGCAAAATAACCCAATTTTGTTTCTTCATTGGTAGATCAGGTGAATTTTTTATCTTGACATCAGCAAACTCTTTATCTTTTATAATATCTTTGTGGGAAACATGATGAGATGTGGGCTGGATGACAGGATGGTTATGTGGATTCAGAAGTGAGTTAACTCTAGCCTCAAAGAGGGCTGGCTGATTACAGATTAATGGCTTTGTAGGGAGGTCTGTAGTAGAGGGTCATAGGACTGTTTTTTCCTATTCAACAATTCTATCAATGATTTGGATGAAGACATAGAAGGGATATTCATCAAATCTTCAAAGTGGAGAGAGAGTTAATATGACAGATGACAGAATCAAGATTCAGAATGGTTGACAGGCTGGAACAAACCAACACGATGAAACTAAACAGGGGTAAATTATAGGACAGGTGACCATTAAGTAATGAGACTCATTTTTAAACAAACATACCAGAACTTATATATTCAAATGAGTGCTGTCCCCTTCAAAGTAGTTACCTTGGGAGGCTTTATACTTTTTCCAACGATGCTGCCATTGTTCAAAACACTTTTGGAATTCCTCTTTTGAAATTGCCTTCAGAGTTTGCAGCACATTCTTTTGAAAATCTTCAATGATGGCAAATCTTTGTCCTTTGAGGGTGGATTTGAGTTTTGGGAAAAATCATTCGGAGTCACGTCTGATGAATAAGGTGGGTAATACCATTTTTGTTCACACAAATGAGGTGTTACTATAAAGTAATGAGACTGATTTTCTTGTGTGGCTCTTAATAATCTGGCTCTGAAGGCAAACATCTCCAAGTCCTGCATTTTAGGTTCAACCAATCAACTATATAAATACAGGATGGGAAAAGACCTGGCTTGGCAGCAGTTTATGTGAAAAAGATCTGAGGTTTTAAATTGACCATAAGCTTAAAATGAGCCAAAAATGTAATAAGGCTGTTACGAATGCTAGTACATTCTTAGGCTGCATGAATGAAGTACAGTATTGAGATCATGGGAAGGAATCTGTGTTGAGCAGATTATACCTGGAATATTGTCCTTAATTATGGATTTCACATTTTAAGAGAGACATTAACAAACTATAGCCTAACAAGTATAATGAGGAAGGGCCTAAAATCCATGTTATACATGAGCAACAGGTCAAAGAACTAGGGAAATTTAGTCTGAAGAAAAGACTAAGGGGAGACAGAATAGCTGTTTTTAAATATTAAAGGACTGTCACACAGAGGAAGGAGCATATTTGTTCTGTGTTGCTCCCTCCAGAAAGCAAAACTAGGACCAGTGGGGAAGTTGGTGGAGAAGGAAGTTATAAGGAGGCAGATTTTGGCTCAACTTTAAGAAAGAACTTTCTAATAACTTGTGCTATCAAACAAAAGAATAAGGGCAATAATTTCATTGTTAAATATTGAGTTATTCATCACTGGAAATATGTTATAGAGGTTAGATCTGTCATGAATACTGCAGAAGGATTTCTCCATAGATAAGAGGAAGAACAAATGATCTCAAATGTCCCTTCTAATTCTGAGTCCATGATTCTGATCTCTGTCCTGCCAATCTACTTATCTTCTAATGGAGACTACATTTATTCTGGGAGCAGAGCAGTTGGACAAAAGGACAGGAATGATACCTGTTATAAAAGTATCCCTTCTAGGTACACAGCAGTCATGGCATCACCTAGACTGCCTCCAAATTAGATAGAGCTTCCACTCAAAGAAAAAGACCAGCTGAGAGCTCCAACAACCCAGTTCAATGTCCTTTCTAGAGTCCTCAGGGCCAAGGCACACTGCCACCACAGAGCTCTCTACATGGGTAAAACTGACAGAGGAAACATAGACTTAACACCACCGGGACTTGGGAGCCTGGGAAAGATGTAAGGGAATTCTGCCAGCAAATTAAAAGTTGTGTTATAAAGACGGGGTAGATGAAGAACAGTTGAGAAGAAATTTGATTCTGATAGGGATTATTAAGAGACATTTCAAAGAGTACTGGAGAAAACATAGGAGAGAAGTAAATGTTTATTTTAAGATGAGGGATACTTAAACATTTATAGATTTTGATAAAAAAGACTATGAAATGGAAAGTCACCTTATATTCAGGCCTGTATAATAGGTATGCCAACCTTTTTTAGTTCACAATATACTTTGACCTACACAGTAGGTGGAGTGAACAGCACTAGACTGGGAGTCAGGAGATCCAAGTTCTAAAGTCTGCTTCGATACTAATTGTATAATTGTGGGCAAGTTGGCTTATCTTTCTTAAACTATTTTTCATCTGTGAAATGCAAGTGTTGGACTAGATCAGGAACTCTTAATCATTTTTTGTCACAGACACCACTCCCCCCCGCCCCCAGCGATCTGGTGATGCCCTTCTCAGAATAATGTTTGTAAATACATAAAATTATATACATAGAAGTACAAAAGAAACCAATCATATTGAAATAGTTTACAAGATATTGAAAAAAAAGCTACCAGACCCCAGGTTAAGAATCTCTGGGCTAGATGATCTTTAGCACCCCTTTCAACTCTAAAATTACACAGATGTATGAATAAAAGTTCTAGCACTCTTTTTAGATGGATCACAAATTTAGAGCTGGAAGGACTCTTAGAGGTCATCAGGTCCAATCCCCTCATTTTACAGATCAAGGCCTGCTGGTTTCAGAGCCGAGGTTCCTTCCATTGCATCGTACTGCCTCCCCTTGATATGACCCACTGTTCCGCCATCTGCCTCTCCTTGGGATCCCCACTGCATTATACATACATGTAAACACTTGATAAAAGTAAAATGTTGATGTAGCTTCCCTATTTTTTCTTTATGTAAAATTTTTTAGAGTATCAGTTATCTCTCACTATACAAAAATTTGGATAACAAATGTGAGTTTATAAAATCAATAAAACAGGGGATAAACTTTGTTTTATTTGAAGATTCTCCTGGCTTATCAATCCTAAATGAAAATGTTTTGTTTTGTTTAAACCTCTGTATCTAACCATTTTCAAAATGGGAAGCTAACTTTCCTTCTTGCTGTTGTTCTATGCAGATGAACCAGCATCAACTAAAGTAAATGTGTGACTGGCTTCTTGACACTGTGACTGAAGTAAGTCAGAGTTAGAGTTCTCAATAACATGGAGATAAATAAGTCTCCAGGTACCAATATTACCTCATTTTCCCATAATTCCCACTTAAATATGAAATCAATGGAGAAATGGGGTTTAACTTCTAGAATTTCATTTTACGGTAAATCTGTCCAAAATATACCTGCTGCATTCTATAAGATACTTATGTTAAACAAGGAATCATAAAATATACTTATTTCAACATTTTCTTGAATAAAGCTTGAAAAAATCCTTGTAAATAGCAAAGTTCAATCAATATTTTAAATTCAAATAAACAAAAAACTGAAATGTCCTTACCAATTTTTCTGCTTCTGTGTTCATTTCCCTTAATTTCTTGATGTGCTCCTTCTTAATCATAAGAATTTTTGATAATCTAGTCTACAGACAAAAAAGAAGAAATGTTTTGGAAATAAAATATAGATTGAAAGTATTACTAAAATAAAATGTCTTTTATTTATTTATTAAAAAAGCCCGGTAAGATACAAATTTTTAAAGGCATCAGATTTTCAACTTTTCACTCAGTAATTTTAAACAGTGGATTTTGGTAGTTCTCAACAAAAGACACAAAGATGTAAGGTATCTGATTTTTTTTCTACAGGTTTTTTTCCACATTGAGATGAAATTATAGTTGTAAAATTAAGCTAATGTTAGTTAACTGGCTAGTATTAAAAAACCTGTTCTCACTACTGGCTGATGTCAAAGTATGTTAAAAATAAAATAAAAATTAAGTCTAAGTATTACAAAGAATAGATGTTAAAAATCAGAATAGATCCTCTTTCAAAAACAGGCTATATATGTTACAAATTGCATGAACTTTTAAATGACTAGTGACTGTTATAAAGATAGGTAATTAACTACTGATTTTTATGCTACATCACTTGTGTTTTAGTTAACAGAATATTTCAGTTATAAATGTGGGTTGCATTCTTCATCTTTTTTTTGGAGGGGGGAAGGCTGGGCAAGGTCACACGGCTAGCAAGCGTTAAGTATCTGAGGCCAGATTTGAATTCAGGTGCTCCTGACACCTCCCACCTAGCTGCTCCTGTGGACTGCATCTTTCCATGAGAATCAAAGTTGTTTGTAATAGTCTATACTTCTTTGAAAACTTGAAGGAAATAGTTTTAAATACACACAAATACAAGGCTTTCTCTCATGGGGCTTCCTAAGTTAAGAGTCCTCTATCAAAGAAATATGTTATTTTCAAAATTAATTAACTTATTTTTAATTTTTGGCATTCTTTTTATAAGATTTTTAGTTCTAAATCCCCCTTCCACTCCCCAAGACAGTATGAAATCTGATGTAGGCTATACATGTATGATCATATTAAACATATGTCCATGTCATGTTGTGAAAGAAGAATAAGAACAAAAAGGAAAAATCACGAGAAAGAAAAAACAAGAGAAAATAGCATGCTTCGATCTGCATTCAGACTCCACAGTTCTTTCTCTAGATGAGAATAGCATTTTCCATCATGAGCCTCTGAAATTGTCTTAGATCAGAAATGTATTATTTTTACAACTCACAACTGTCACAGTTGTTGCTTTGATGTAAACATGACAGTTGTCACGTACCAGTGTAATGGTACCCCATCTACTCCAACTCAAAATTAAAATGCTATTTTCAAAAACTTCAAATGGTTAAGACAACATACATAACCCAGCTGATTGCTCACAGACTCACACTACTACTTTAAGAGTCAATTCTTACTGCAGGTAATTCAGAGATAAAATAGGAATAATATATTAAAATATGTGACAATTAACATCCAGTTAATAGATTATATCAAACTAATTGTTTAAAAAGCAACTGCTTGTGTCCAGAAAAAAGAGCTCAATTCCTTCTGCATATATACATAATAAAGGTATTATGAAAATTAGTAAGTTGATTAGTGGTTGTAAAATGATTTGAGGTCACAACATATGTACAAAAACATGATTTATTAGTTGATTATAGAAAAATGTCATAACGTTTTAATAACAAGATGGCAAAATAATAAAAACTAGAAAAAATAAGAACAAGTTTAACACAAAAGATGAAAGATTTTCAAATATCAAAGTCACTATAAACATTTTTTAATTTACTCTTTCTTAGAAGCTAAAATCAGAGTTCTTAGGACCAGTAAAAAAAAAAAAACACAAATTTATTTTGATGCTATTTTGAATATGAAATGATATTAAAATGTTCAGTTATAATAGTGATAAAATAAAACCTGTGACAACAAAAAAAATACGCTATTCATTTTACTTAAAAACATACTTACTACTTGGATAAGGAATTCCACTGGAAAACCACCCAATGTTTCAGTATCTGAACCTGGAAGTTTGCTTCTCCATGGTGACTGTCCTAATAAAGGATCATTATCCTACAAAAAGGGGGGGGAGGAGATTTGGGATAATATAACAACTTGCTGCTCAAAATTTAATTTTTAGTATTTCAGATACAGAACAAATTTCATTATTCCAAATTCCATTTCACTGAAATCCTAATACAATGAAAAATATTTCTAAGTGTTTCCTAACTGTTCAAACTGTCATGTGGAATAAAATAATTTGGGTAACTTATTATGGCAAATCACCTACATTCCATATTAATAATGTACACTGAATTACTGAAATCCAACAACATGAACACAAAACAGTGACAGAATTTTTAAAACATTACTTACTGTAATTGGCGACTGGAGAGGAGGAGTGTAATGTAACCGTGGTGGAGTCATGAAATATCGAGAAGGTCGTTGTTTTTGTCCAAAGGCCGCAATTGGCATTGTTTCGTGAGGCTCGTTGCTCTTTCGGGAGACAGAAAATGCTTCATGTTAATTTTTATGAAAGTTCAAAACATCCTACCAGTAATTTAAGCTTCATAAAATTCATATTATTATGTAATCAGTACACTAATTAGGTCACAGCTTATCTGCTAACATATGTTCAATAAGTTAGATGTCAAAGATCAAAAGTATAACTTTTCTCAAGAGTAAAAATCATGCTTTTTGGAAGATAAGAAGTTGCATGAACAAAAAAGGTAAGAATTAGTGCAACTGAAGAGATCAGTGGTTCTCAACCTTCCCAATGCCACGACCCTTTAATACTTGTATGTGGATGTGTCTGCATGTGGGCAGACCCACCTGGAGACAGATAGAGGAGTGTGGCGTCTCAGTTCCTAAGACCTATTTCCGATGGTCGTAGGTGACCCTTGTGACCTCTGTGAAAGGGTCGTTCAATCCCCAGAGGGGTCGTGACCTACAAGTTGAGAAGCACTGGAATAGATCATTGAAAATTTAAGACTGACACAGGTATTCTATATGCCAACCTTGAGAGGTGATAACTCTAAGGTTAGTATATACTGACCTATAATCAGAGAGGGCTTAGAAATGAGTTATTAATTTTGCAGGGAAGCAAACTTAGATCGCTAAATATTAGCTGCAATTATCTGTCATAAATAGTTATTATAAAAAAGTGATTTATTAAAAATGCAATCATCAAAGCCTCTTGCCCCTGTAAAAGTAGATATGTGAAGCCTTCAAAGTAGATAAGTATAAAAATTTACTTTTTGAAGACATGAATTGTTATTTTCTTCTTCCTTTTTGTTTCAAAGGTTAAATTTGTCATAAGTGACAAATTTATGCCCTTGACTTTCATCAGTGTTGTAATCAAGAACTAAATGTAGCACCAGGCTGAAAACTGATCTTTCAACTTACAATATAATGCTTAGCAGCCACACTATCTTTTTTGGGGAGGACACAATAATGAGACTCTGCCAGTGCAGACTGGCAATTTATTTTTAACTTGTAGTTAGAGAGTTGCATGGATCAACTGGCTTTCTTTAAGTCTCGGCTAACATCCCACCTTCTCCAAGAACCTCTCCCAATTTTCCTTAATCTTAGTACCTATTTTGTGAGATTTTCTCCAATTTATCCCGTCTATACCTTGTTTGTACATAATTGTTTGCATGTTATCTCCTTTATAATAATGTAAACTCCTTTAGAGCAATGACTGGGTTTTGTTTATTTGGTTTTTGCTGCCTTTCTTTGTAAGGCCAACGCTTAGCACAATGCCTGGAACATAGTAGGTACTTAATAAATGTCTGACAGTTCATTCCTAAGAAAGGCAAACTAAAATTCTTTTAGTTATTTGAAATCAATTCATTCCAAATTAATTTTAAGGACCATTAACTTGGAAAATTTTTCAGAAATAAATAATATAAGTAATGGTCACATTAGCTCATAATACGTTCAATTAATATAAAGTTGCTGAATTAATTCTGATCAACATGATCACGAAACAATAATCTAGCAGTTTAGGAGATGGAATCCTTGACCATTAAGTCGGAAGATTTGTATTTGGGCCCAGCTTGTCCATTAAGCTCTATGATCTTGGATATATTAGGAATACAGATAGGAACCAGACTTGCGATTTCACTGGAATTGGGAACTCCCTGGAAGGAAATTCTCCCTCATAAATACAAGTCTATCTCAGAGAGCTACCTAAAACTAGACTGAATGATTGGCCCAGGGTCACACAGCCAGGATGCATTGGAGGCAGAGCCTGAACCCAGGCATTCCTAGCTCCCTATTCCCTAAACCACATTGCTTCTCTCCAGATCTATTACTTGTCTTTATACCTCACTTTACTCATCTGCAAAATATGAACCAAAAAAAATACTATTCCTCATTCCTATGAAAACAGGAAACAAGATATAGAAGCGCACTTTTAAAAACAGAAGGTTCTACAAAAATACAAGGCACTTTTATCCTTGAGAGTTGCACAGGACCTAGACTAAGAATCTTTGAGGCACAATCCTGAAGTCATTACAGTCACTACACATTTAAACCCTACTTTGGGTAATGGAACACAGCTTAAGTTTACCTATCCACACAAAGGAACTTGGGAGCCAAGAAAGCTCAACCACAGTTTCCAACTGTAGGACTTCTCCGTAGATTTCTATCCTTCACTTCTGTAGTTCTACAGAGTCCCAAAGAAAATGACTATGAATTTACTAATCACTCTTCCCATACATTCTCAAGTTTTAGATCTATCATGAAATAGAATTTATGTGAATACTGTATACCCTATATTTAATATAAAATCACATCCAAAACTATACTAGAAATACTACTTACCAGAACTTCATAATCAGGGACAGTATGGGTTCCAAGTCCTGCTCTATCAAACGTAACTCTATAAGTAGCATTAAGTGTGTCTACAGCATCTATTTGTCCAGTAAAGAGGCCATCATGAACACCACGCAATCGTGCTGAAAAAAGAAATAAAGATATAATAATGGTCAGAGGATACAGAGAACCTTTAAACATAAAACTCTGCTTTGTGTATTTTATATACACACAGTTTATAAGTATATAAATGTAAACATTGTGATTTACACTATTTAATACCATTTCAAAGATGGTAGTAGGAATAAAAATCATGGAAATTAAGTTTTAAAAAGGGAAGTCAATGATTAGTTGCCCTGATGATACTTTAAGATACATGTAAATCTCAATGATATAGTCTGTCTTGTGGCAACCTATAAAATAGTCACAAAAGGACAAACTGAAGGTGGATCTAAATGATCTTTAAGAGTTCTTGAGCTCTAAATCTACGATCCTATGACTTCTGTTAAAGTACATGTACTTTCTTTTTTTTTCCTCTTCGTAAATTGGTTTATTTACTTTTAGTTTACAACATTCAGTTCCACAGTCCCTTGAGTTTCAGATTTTCTACCCCACCCTCCTCACCCCCCCCCCCCATCATGGCAGCATGCACATGGATATAGGATCTACAAATATCTTCCCATTAATAATTAGTCAGGTTGTAAAGAAGGACTGTAACTGATGGAATGATCAGTGGTAAAGAGGAAATAAAATAAAACAAGAAAAAGAAACAGAGCACATAGTTTGTTTCAATCTGCACTCAGACTCCACATCTCCTTCTCTGGATGTGGATATCTCTTTCAATCATGAGTCTTTTGGAGTTGTCCTACAACCTTGTATGGCTGAGAGGAGCCCAGTCGATTGAAGTTAGTCGTCACACATACAATGTCTGTGATTGCGTACAAATTTCTCCTGGTTCTGCTCTTCTCGCTCAGCATCAGTTTATACAAGTCTCTCCAGGTTATTATGAAGTCTGTCTGCTCCTCATTTCTTATAACACAGTAGTATTCCATTACATTCATATACCACAACTTGTTTAGCCATTCCCCAATTGATGGGCATCCCCTTGTTTTCGAATTTTTTGCCACCACAAAAAGAAGTACATGCACTTTCAATGCAGTTGAATCCAAAAATTTACTAAACACCTGTCCACGCAGAGCACCATGCTAGGTGGGGGGGGGACAAAAACACATAAATAAGCTAAAGCACCCACCTACCTACCTATCTACCTTCATGGAATTTACAATTTAGTAGGGGCATGTGACACATACAGCAAAAATACAAAATGTTTTGTAAATGTGTGAGAGGAGTATGAAGAGCTACTGAAGTATATGAAAATTATACCTGATCTTTCACAGTAAAACTGAGGGTTCCACTGATAACCTGCTATGAATTCAAACATATCTAGTGCATCAAACAAACTCAAATGTAAATTTAATCTTCATTTTAAATATGAAATGACAGGTTGCAAAAATTATAAGATTCTATTAGTAAAAGGAGCTTTCTCTATATGGAATATTATGTTGCACTGAGTGATCAATCAGCATCCTGAGTTTTAGGAGTGACAGATCCTCTAAACACCTATCTAAATCTTACTTATTGACACTTTTGTGTCTTCTCTCACTTCTCTTTGTCCTCTTAACATAGTTATCCCATAAAGATTACATGCCAAAGCACTGAGAACTTAGGTGAATTGTCTACAGTCATATAGTCAGCATGTGGCAGAGGAGGGCGAGTATAGGTCTTCCTGACTCTGGACACTTCTTTATCCATTATGATACACCAGTTAATAACTGATCATCATCCTCTGCCCACCTGAATCTCTGCTCAATTTGTCCTAAAACAGTTTTCCTCTAGAACAACCCTTTCTCTTAATATCTACCTTGATACTTCCTTACTTCTGTATGAAACATAATAGGTCTACCTCCTGCAGGAAATGCTCTCTGATTAATACTATCTATTCTCTAATCACAATACAATCATTAACCTACCTTTCCTTCTTAAAAACATACTTGTTATTTACTAAATTTTTATTCATATATACTTAGGTCAAATATTTATTTTCTATTCTCTACTGGATAGTATAAGTTGTTCAATCTAGCTCAACTTGGGTATGTTTTGTGGTATTTCTACAATAATGCTTTCTTATTTTATCATATTATATATGTCACTGCACTTCTTTGAAGTCACTGGTACAAATAAGAGTAATCTCCATAAAACTATATTAAATTAATGGAATAATTTGATATTTGTTATTCAACTACTAAGTAGTTGTTTCTAATTTCAAGGACTAGAGAAAGCAGCACTTGTGAACAAAATGATATGTTAACCAGAAAAATAGGTGAAATTTATTAGGATTAGAAAACATCAGGATAGAAAAATATCTAAAACATTTTACAGACAATTTTAAGTCTTGAGTCTTTATCTTGAGTAATTTGGCAAGGTTTAAGAAATTCTAAATTTCATCTTAGTGTTAATATTTATTAATTTGCTAAATTCTACTTTGAAAGAAATATGGATATAAAATTAATCTTCAACATTCACACATTTAACTTTCATGACTTCAAGCATCTGTATGATTTTATTAGTAACTTTATTTTCACTTTCACATTGGCAACTGTGCACATTCGCAGTTATGCAAAGTAGAGAAAAAATGAGAGGCAAAATGTGCACAAGTTTATGGAGTAGCTGGTACCCTACTGGGCACTTCACTGGTCTTATTCACCCTATCATTGTGCATTTGATGCATATTTTCATTGTTTGTCTTTAAAACTCAAGTTTTGTGTTGTAATTATGTCCCTAAAGTGTAGTGCAAGAGCTCTAAGCCCAAGGATGCAGAGTTAGTGATGTGGCTTATTGAGAAAAATATGTGAGATAAACTTCATGCCTGAATGTTTGCAGCCACTGTCACCTGGGAGACCCTAAAGGACTTCAAACAGCACATGAAGTAGATGTCACTGATGGATTATTTCAAGCTGGTGTGGCCTTCATGATCTCCAGTGCCTTCTACCAGCCATGAAAGACAGTGTCAGAGGTATTGTTAAAACCTCAATCTTGGCATCTTTTGACAGCAGCTATTAAAGACCCAGGCACTTCTCGCTAAGTTTTTAGAGAGTGGCCAAGGTAGAGAGGTTTACAGCATTACAGAAGAGAGTACAACATTCTCACAATGCCATCTGACACAGCAGAAGGCAAGATTCAAGTTAAAAATTTTCTTTAAGAATTTTATTTGTTGTACAGTATTTATTGTACTACAGATTTCATATGTTATAAAAAGTGAATATTGTCTGAAATCAATATTTTAGGTTTCTAAAAATTAAAGATGTTAGCACAAAAAGTAACAATTCTAGGGAATTATTAGTAAGAAAAATGTTTTGCATGTTACCAATTTTATTTTGTGTACTGCATTTTTTGGGATATTTCATGGTTACTGTGTTAGGAAAAGTGCACATTATCAGAATTAACATTTTGTTGTAAAGAATTGTATGCAGAAAAGGATGAATGATAAAATTTTCTTGGTGGTTGTGGGAACCTAATCTCCTATTTCCCATAGGTTCCGTGTATCAACAATTACATTTTTTACTTCCTAGGAACATCAGCTCCACGAAAATTGAGAATTGATTGCATATAATTTTTTCTTGATAACAAAAAATCATGTATGTCACACATGAAGAAGCAGTCTGTCTTCAATAAATAATTGCCAAGGTTGTGAGCTTTGGCTTCTAATTTGTAATTAGCTATTCAGTTCATGCTCTTCCTGACATATTTTCAGATAACCTCTTTATTGGAGTGTGGTGTGTCTGGCTTCCCTTACCTGTGACCTTTGTCCCAATGACCAAAGGGAGAGGAATCTCATCTGGAAGATCTTTGAACTGGGAAACATCTGCAACCTTCCTTTGTTGTAGGAGCCGAATTTTTTGCCGTTTCTGTTTTAATGCTGCTCGTTCCTCCTCAAAAAATGCAGAAGAACACCTAGGATATATCATTAAGTTAGCTAAATCAAGTCCTACTCATTTAATTTAAATTCTGACCTCCAAATCAAGCTCTTATTGGGCCCCTTATTCAACCTCATTCACAAGAAGAATGATCTTTTGGTTTTGAAAAGCACTTTTAATGTCTTTAAAAACAGTATTTTACCATGTTGAACAATAAGCAGACATGGGAATCATCAATTTGTTTTTTAGATAATCTGAAACAGGAAAGTGATTTGTCCAAGAACATTTGATTAAATTGTCTCTAGAATTTAGGTTCAGCCTAAAATGCCTACTTCAATTTTCTTTTTCAAAAAATGTGCTGTCTTTCAGGAGCCAGGGGTCATAAACAAACTTATATTATAGTGCTAGAATTAAAAGAAAGATTCATCATATTTAAAAGCCTGAAACGGTTTACCCAAAAACGTTATTTAAGTAACTAACTCTATTTCTAAAGTCTGGCTGCCTCCTATGCTTAAATACTTGAATGAATACAAAGAACAATGCACCTTACTATTAGTAGTGTATAGACAAATGATTCCACTTCACACTTAACAGAGAGAGGGGATATGGTGCCCTTCTGATAAGACAAAGTAGTATTCACAAAACTGATAAGAAAGATGACAGTGGACAATGGAGGAGAAGGGAGGCTCAATCATGTGCTTAATACAGAAGTAGTATAACATACTGTGGTATTAACCTTATATTAACAATATATTTATATGGAAATATAAAGTCTGCAAGCACTTTATAGATCTTATTTCATTTGATCCTCACAGCAATATTAAGAAGTTGGTGATATTATTACCTCCATTCTACACATGAGAAAACTGAAGCAGAAAAAGGTTAAATGACTTGCCCAGGGTCATAAAGCTAATAAATGTCCAAGGCTGGATTTGAACTAAGGTCTTCTTGATTCCAGTTCCGGTAATCTATCCAATCAGTTAAACTGATTCCTTAACATTCTTAATTCAAAGTATTTAAGAAAGATAGAAAAAGACAGAGAACAGAGACAGAGAGAGAGAGAGAGAGAGAGAGAGAGAGAGAGAGAGAGAGAGAGAGAGTGTCTGAGGGAAAATGAGAGAAGGAAGGCAAGGGGATATTGCTCCATTCAACAGCTTCTTTGACATCAAGACTGAAGTAACTGATCTCTAATGGTTTACAACTGTAATTGCTTGTTTCCTCTTTTTATGTGGCTTTCCTTTTTATTTCCTTTCTTGCTCTGGTTTTCATTCTTGATTTCCAATATTTTGAAATATTGATTGTGACAGGAATTTGTTCTATATCTTAAATATGTCAGAGAAAGTGAATAATAATATCATAAGTATTAATAAATAATGCTACGTAATTTCAGCCTAGACAATTAGGGTGAAGGATAAAAAGAAAAAGAAATTGTTATACAGAAGTGGAGGGGAGAAGGTAGGGCAATTGAGGTTAAGGGACTCACTCAAGGTCACATGGCTAGTTTTGTGTTAACTGCCTGAGGCCTGATTTGAATTCAGGTCCTACTGACTCCAGGGCAGGTGTTCTATTCATTGTGCTACCTAGCTGCCACAGGCAGACATTTTGTTTTTTTGGATCATGGCTTTCATCATAATTTTTAAATTATCTCTCCTGGATCTATTTTCCAGGTCAGTGGTTTTTCCAATGGGATATTTCATATTGCCTTCTAGTTTTTCATTTGTTTGGATCTGTTTTATAGTATCCTGATTTTTCATAAAGTCATTAGCTTCCAATTGCCCCAATCTAATTTTGAAGGAGTTATTCTCTTCACTGAGTTTTTGAAATTTCTTTTCCATCTGGCAAATTCAGCTTTTTAAGGCATTCTTCTCCTCATTGGTTTTCTGGGCCTCTTTTGCCATTTGAGTTAGTCTATTTTTAAGGTGTTATTTTCTTCAGTGTATTTTTGGGTCTCCTTTAGCAGGCTGCTGACTCGCTTTTCATGATTTTCTTGCATCATTCTCATTTCTCTTCCCAATTTTTCCTCCACTTCTCTTATTTGATTTTCAAAATCCTTCTTGAGCTCCTCCATGGCCTGTAACCAGTTCGTATTTTTCTTGGAGGCTTTTGATACAGGAGTTCTGACTTCAATGTCTTCCTCCCGCTCATGCCTTGATCCTTTTTGTACCTAAAAAAAGGATTCTATGGTCTGTTTGTGTTTCCTCTGCTTGCTCATAATGCCAGCCAATTACTTGACTTTTGAGCTCTTTGCCACAGTAGAACCCTGATTCCGAAATGGAGAGAGTTTTGTCCCCAATCTCTGGGGTTTTTGCAGCTGCCAGAACTATTAGGAGGGCACTATCCACAGCCCCCACAAGCTCTGGCTCACTGGCCACACACCCCAGGACTACCACCCAAGACCACGATCCAGATCGAAGTAGGTTAAAGCAAGAGTGATTACCCTCTGAATGGTTGCTTGGTCCCCCTAAGATTTGCAGGCCGGGAGCTCCTGAGGCAGCCATGGGGCACAGCTGCCATGCCTCCACTGCTTCTCGCCCTGGAGGCAGGGGCCTGACCATGCTCTTCTGTCCCCCCTGTTCCAACAGAGTTCCACACTGACCTTTTAATTTGTCTTTGGCATTTCTGGGTTGAGAAGTCTGCAAACCGCCATAGCTGCTGGTGATTCAATTTCCTGAAGTCTGCTCTGGCCACTGCTGTTTGAGGCCACCCTGGGGCCAGAACCGTTTGGCTCACGTGGGACTGCGCTCAGCTCCCAGCTCAATGTGATAGACCCTCCCTGTCCACCTGCCAGGCTGCCTTCAGCAGGAGATTCGCTTCTCTCTGTCACTTTGTGGGTTCTATATCTCTATAGTTTGTTTAGTGCTGGTTTTTTTTACATGTATTGCAAGTGATTGGAGCCAGAGCTCACGCCAAGTTTGTGCTTCTACTCCACTATCTTGGCTCTGGCTCTCTCCCCCCTCAGCAGACATTTAAAAAAAAATTAAAGCAGTATAATAAAGTGGTAAAATGGTAAGCAATAACTAAGGTTATTCCAATGGGCAGTAATAAGAAAAAGTATGACTAAATGCGATCAAACATACAAAGTTAAAGCAAAAGTGCTATAAGATACCGTAAAATAATTACCCCAAATGGTTAGAATCAGGTAGAGATTTTGATAAAGAATTTTGAATATTATGCCCATTAAAAACTGGGTAGAACAGTTCCCTAAAATCTGCAGAAGTTACTACAAAGACAGATGGAATTATCTGAATAGTCTTATGAGGTCAGTCTTCTCTGTACCAAAGAGCTGGGGAAAGGAAAGAAACAGAGAGGAAAAAAAAGGATAGGATTGGGCCTTAAGAAATCCTTTCCCACCTTCAAAATAAAACACAAAACAGAGGAACTTGGAAAGAAATTTTAAAAACTGAGCAAATAAATAATTTAGAGGAAAGATTTAAGAGTTGGGATTATCACATAAGATAAGGACAAGGCTCTCTTAAAAAGGAAATAGCACAAAAGAGAGAAAGTCCACTGAAACTACAGCTAGAAATTTCTGGTGTTTATTGATGATACCGGTTTCCTAAGGTTTTGGCCACCTCAAATAACTTGTGATTATTGTGTGTATGAGTATAAAGAGTATAAAGAAAGTGTCAGGGTAAATGAAACTTTGAGATTAATAAATCTTTGAAATTCCATATTCATTGGTCATTTGTCCTACCTAATCGTAGCCTGATTTTATTTCACACTCTAATATTGCCTGGACATTTGACGTGAGATTAAACAGTTGATAAAATGACACTACAAAACAAACAAAAATCAACCCTCTGTCAAAAATGCTAAGTTTATATACTGAATACTTTTGAAGCCAAAAAGCAGTAATAAAACATTAACAACTAGATAGAAAATGTTATAAAACTTGTCTGTACTTCTGATACATAAATTAGGAAAACCAAATTGTACCTTAATGAGCCAAATCAAATAGACTTAATAGGCTTCAAGTTTTCCCACTAGTAAAATGGAGAAATTTCTATGTAGAAAAGCTCTATTATGGATAATGCAACGGAACAATAAGGATGAATGTTTTTTAAAACTCTAGAATTTCTCAATAAAATTAGCATAAAATATCCCTACTTAAAAAACTCCCCAACACTATACCATAAAAAAGTTAAGTCATTTTATATAAATTAACAATTCTCAAGTATTACCTATGTTTGCTTCAGGTATTTATTAGAATAAAATGAAAAAAGCCATTTGTGGGAAAGTTCTTCAGAAGATAAAGAACTTCAGGGAAGATAGTAACAGGCAGCAATATATCACTGTAATCTTCTATCAGGGGGATCACATGTTATTTGTAACATTTTAAACTAAAGTTAATAAAATATATTAAGCATGTAAGAATGTAATCCCAAAGTTAATGGTATGGTATGGATTATTACATATACCTAACGATAACTAATCAATTTAAAAATAAGTAAAAAGACACAACTATATTTTTACCTCCGTGGTTTTCCCATCAGCCGTCTAATTTTTCCCCATTCCACTCTTGTTAACTTTCGGGTCTTCAAATTAGGAAAAGACTCTTTCAGACAGACACAAAAGTCATTATCTCCTTCAAATAGTGGTCTGTTAAAACAAAGTTGACATTTTAATAATTCTCAAGCAATTGACTATATTCTTAAAATTAATAAACAATGCATACTAACTTTCTATGATCATTCTATTAGTTAAATGCTAACCGTTACATTATAAAAATAACTGCTATTGCTATTATGTATTAATAATAATAGCTAGCATTATTGCATGGTGCTTTAAGGTTTGCAATGCACTTTACAAATAACTCATTTGACCCTTACAATAATCACAAGAAGTAGCTGTTATCATTACCCTCATTTGTCAGATAAGGAAGTAAAGTGTCTAAATAAATTACTCAAAATGCTATTCCTTAAGACATATCAGTCACTAACACTTGTTAGTGTTAGTGTTAGTTAGCAAAAGCTGCACAGGGATTATTTGCAAAGGAAATATCATGACAGACCAGGCTGTTGTTTTTGTGTCATTCAGTTGTGTTCTATTCTTTGTGACCTTGCGGACCATCTGTCCACAGAGTTTTCTTGGCAAAGATACTGGAGTGGTTTGCCATTTCCTTCTCCAGTGGATTAAGACAACAGAGGTTAGGTAACTTGCCCAAGGTTACACAACTAATAAGTGTCTAAGCCAAATTTGAACTCAGGTCTTCCTGACTCCATGTCCAGTGCTCCATCCACTGAGCCATCTACCTGCATCCTAGACAGACCATACTACTAATTTAAAATTAAATATAAGTATCTTTAATGTGTGCTCCTGCAGAAAGCATATATTTTCTTGGCTTAAGGATCATGTCTTAGCTTAGTTATGGTGTCAATGAACTCCCCAGATGTAAGGAAGAGCCGACTTCGAAACAGCCTCAAGCCCACAATTAACACCAATTAATCAATAAATATTTACCTGTATAACAAGTATACACCTACTATGCATGAGGCACTATGCTAGGCACTGGGGAAACACCCCCCCCCCAATAGTTCCTGACTTTGTAGAGCTTACATTCTATTAGAAGAAATAACATACATATGTCTAATACAAAATAAAGATATAAACAGAAGGACTTTTGGTTTTTGGAGGGTAGAGGAGCACTAGAAACTAAGAGGATCAGGAAAAGCCTCATATAGAAGTGTGGTGCTTCAGCTAAACTTTGATGAAAATGAGGGCTTTTAGGAGGGGGTACATTCTTGGTATGTGAGAGCCTTTTAGAAGAACAGAGACAGGAGATGAAGTGTGGTATGTGAGGGATAGAAACAAGTGTATTTTGGTTTAACTGCAAAGTATGTTAAGGGAAGTCAAGAGATGAACTCAGTTCTAGAAATCTATGAGTGTGGAAGACTGATTAATGGTTCCAGGAGTTTTGACTGGCTACAGGGAGTCCTGGTGGAACTTTTGGGTAGGAAACTGAAGGCCTGAGTACCACTAGTAATGTTTTCATTACTATGCCCAAGAGAAGTTAAATGCTTCATAGGTGAAGGGTAGATTTGAAAAGTGAATAGCTGGTTAAGAAGATGGTAACTTAGAAATGGAACATGGCTTAAAATGCAGGAATAATGGGTTCTTGACTCATAATAGAGCACTTAAAGAAAGAACTGCTAAAAATGTACTTTCTAGTAATTCTATAAATATAATCAAATGGACTTTTTTCACTAGGCTTCACTCATTTTGGAGTATTTTGACTTTTCCATGATGTCCCAAGAAAATTCGTCATTGGCAAATCTCATCACCTCACAAGAACCAATTAATTAACCTTGTTACTTTCACCTAATCAAAGGCTGCCCCTCTGATTTCAGGGTGGAACTACAAAATTCTTCATTTATGGAGAGGGCACAGCACAGGACAGACAAAGATAAAGATGTCTTAATTTCCCACCTGGCTGCACTCATTTTGGAATGCTTTGACTCCTCCACCAAGCCATCTTCTGGGTACTTCTCCTTTCACTGCCCTGTCTCCTTTTCAGCTTTCTTTTACGTATAATCTTCCCTCATTGGATTGTAAGCTCCTTGAGAGCAGAGACTGTCTTTCTTATTTGAATCCCCCCAATGCTTAGCACAGTGCCTGCCATACAGTAGGCACTAAATGTTTAATGACTATTAAGTGACTTTAAATGAAAAAGGGAGAGAAAAACTCGATCTATATCTAGCCACCTCCAAAGATCCCTACACACTTACTCACCTCACCAAACTGGACACCAGAGAGAGGACCTACAATGTAGGGAGAATAGTACAGAGATGGCAAGAAATAAACAAAACAAAATCCCAAGAAAGCAGGCATTAATAATGACTTGCCTTAGATGTTAACACAGAATAAACAAATTATAATTAACAAATAAGGTAAAAATATACAGACAACTAACAGATATATATAAGACCAAAAGCCATGCTCCAATATTTAAGTGGTCAAAGGATGATGAAGAAATCATACTCAAAATAAGAATTACAGGCTATTAACAATCATTTCTTTCTCAGCTCCGCTTCAGATTCTCCAGACGTCACCACCATTCCTCAGTTGCCTCCTCACCCTGAATATCTTCTGAGGTCTACATTTTGGGGATGGACCCAAGACAGTCATCTTTCACTCCTTTCCCAGTCTGCTTCTGACTCTCTAGACTTCCTACCCCACCCCAGTCCCCATACAGGTAGCTCTGCTTTTCTTCCCTTTTTGTTCAGCTCCCTTTTATACACTGCATTTCCCTGTTAGAACGTGAGCTCCTTGATGGCAGATACTGTCTTAACTTTTGTTTGTATTTGTATCCCTAGCGCTCAGCACAATGCCTGAGACATAGTAAGTGCTTAATAAATGTTTGCTGACCTTAGAGAAAGACTGCTCCAAATCATTAATACTAAGAGAAATGCAAATCAAAGCAATCCTGAAATTTTACTTCAAAATTAATAAATTGGCAAAGATGACCAAAGATGGGAATAGTCAATGCTGGAGGGGTTCCAGAAAGATAGGTACATTGATGCACTGTTGACTGAACTACAAATTGATCTGATCAGTCTGGAAAATAATTGGAATAATGTAAATAAAGTAATTAAAATATCTGTATCCTTTGACCAAGAGATTCTTCTTCTAAGGCATATACCCAACCCTCTCAATGAGGTCAGTAAAAAAATGAAAGCTCCAAACATACCAAAATTTCTGGAAACAAAGTAGATGCTCATAAATTGAGGGAATGACTAAACAAATTATGATACATGAATAATAGAATATTGCTGTGCAGTAAAAATGATGAACAAGATGAATACAGAAAAACATGGATAAAGACAGATGAAAATGTGCAAAATGATGTAAGGAGACTCAGGAAAACATTATACATAATGACTACAACAAAAACGGTTAAAAACAAGAATCACAAAACAACTGAAACAGAATACTGGAAAGTTATAAAGAACAAACTTGGTCTCAGAAGATAAAGGAGAAGACACTTCTCCCTGTTCCACTGAAGCAGTCAGGAGCCATGAATATGGGACATATATATATATGATAGCAGATTTTTTCAATCTGTTCTTTTAAAAAAAATTAATGGATCTCTGGGAAGGAAGAAATCTAGGCAATGTAAAAACAAAACAGGTCACAAAAATACACGTTTAAAAAGTAAGATCAACCAGAGATCCTAGTGCAAGACGACAAATTTGGCCTCACTGATAGAACTGAGATCTGGCAGGAGAGGACTTACAATTGGAATATGGAAGGGCATTCCTTATACCAAAAGAATGATAGGTAAAAAGATTTAAGAGTAGCACTGCATATTAAAAAAATATTTGCAAGTGGAAGAAGAATAGGAGAGAAAGCAGGATAAAAGGAACTTGGATAAAGATCAGTAGAAGTAAAACAGAAGTAACATTGTCATCAAAATACAGTTCTCCAGAGAGAAAAAGTAAATGGATTTAAGTCTGAGAAACAAATCACAGGCCTGGCATAGAAGAATAATATAAAAGTCATAGAGAACTGGGACTTCCTGGACACTTAATTCCATACCACATTTATTAAGCAGTTATCCTAGAATAGGTACTATGTTAGATGCTAAGACTACAAAGATATCTGGATGGAACTCTCTTCCCAAAGCAGAATAGTCACCTATTTCTTGACTTACTAATAACATTATTTTTTTTAAATTAAGTTTGTTTTCAATTATGAAAAATTACTTTCTCCCTCCCATTTTTCCTCAATTCCATGAGAAAAGAAAAAGGAATAAGAAAAAGAAAAAGAAAATCCTTCTAACAAGTAAGCATAGTCAAGCAAAACAAATTTTCATACTGGCCATGTCCAAAAATGTGTGCATCATTCTGCATCTAAATCCATCACCCTCCTTGACAGGAGGTAGGTAGCATTGGTCTTCTTAAACTGATCCTTTAAAAAGAAGAGTAACCAACAAGGGAAACTATTATTCTGAAAGTAATTCTTGTGAAAAAAAAGGGGGGGAGGGGTTTGCATTGGTGGGTGAAGTAGAAAAGATGCTATTTTGTTTGTGGTAAAGTGACCACACAATCCAAAAATTTGTGATTTAAAAAAAGGAAAGGAAGGGTGGCTAGGCGGTGCTGTCAACAGAGCAAAAGCCCTGGAGTCAGGAGGACCTGAGTTCAAATCCAACCCCAAAAACTTAACACTTACTAGCCATGTGACCTTGGGCAAGTCACTTAACCCCAACTGCCCTGCCTTCTTCCCTCCAAAAAAAAAACAGGGGAGCAAATAAATAAATGAATAAATAAAAGGAAAGAAAAGGAAAAACAAGTCTAGTCTGATATGTAGCCTAGATTTGGGAAAAGCTAATATCAAAAGTTTGAAAAAGGATCAACAGAATACCTTCAGTTCTGGTATACTGAATAAAAAAAGAAATAGCTTTGTACATTCTCTGTAGCACACTTTATTTTCAGGTGAAGCCTGCCCATGAAGAATGGGAGGCTCTCAAGAATAACACAATGAAAACACAAAGAAAAATAATTCTGATGATGAACAAAAGGGAGAGCTGTCTAAAGAGGTCAATGCAGATGCTAGGGAACTAATCAACCCACTATGAGTTTCAAAAGATACATAAGTAAGATAGGAAAATGTTCCAATTCTTGTACTCCATTTAAAAATAATCAACCTCTCAAGTAAATGATGTGAGAGGTATGGCTTGACAGCAGTTTATCTGAAAAAACTCTGCAATTAATTCTGCAATGGAAGGAGCACCAGGACTAGAGTCAGGAAGACCAGAGCACATCTGGCATCACGTAATTACTAGCTGTGTGATGCTGGACAAGTCAATTAACCTGTTTGCCTCAGTTTCCTCAAATGTAAAATGAGAATAATAATAGTACCTACCTCGCAAGGTTGTTGTGAGGATCAATTTTAAAGTATGTAGGAAAGCGCTTGGCACATAATAAGCATGACATAAATGTTAACTGATGATGATGATGTATCCAAAAATGCTAACAGGTCGTATTAAGAAAAGCAGAGTGAATAGGATTACGAAAGCGATAGTCCTATTGTAGTATGCTCCAGCCATACTACATTATGTAATACTGTCTTCAGTCCTGGGTGTCATAATTTAGAAAAGGCTAGACAATATATCCAGAGAAGGCTAACAAGAACGGTGAAGGCCTAAAGATGGGGCTATATGAATTTCTGTTGAAGGAACTGGGGTTCTTTCGGCTGAATAAATGACTTTGAAGTGGGAGGAAGAAGCTATGGTAGTAGTCTTTAAGCATTTGAAGGGATAAACTTGTTCTCCTTGGCCTCGGAAGACAGAATCTTACAAGGGCAACTGATGGAAGTTTTAGAGAGGCATAGTTATATGTCTGATTCAAGGAAAATGTTCTGAACAACAAGAGTTACTTCCTGCTATCCCTTTAAAATTGGAATAGGTTTGCATAAGTACTAGAAGTCTTCAAGCAAAGACTAGATATTATGAAGTACTTTTGCAGAAAGGAGTCTTGTTCAGCTCCAGATGGTCCCTCAGGTCTCTTTTAAGGCTGAGATTCTATAATTTTGTTTCCGTGATTCAGATAAAACATTACCCTTAAAAATCTTTCCAAACCCATTAGAAACCTGGAAAGAG
The DNA here is from genome assembly GCA_028627135.1 of Pseudochirops cupreus. NCBI lineage: Eukaryota > Metazoa > Chordata > Mammalia > Diprotodontia > Pseudocheiridae > Pseudochirops > Pseudochirops cupreus. Next base: position 106,005,481 of record CM053584.1, read on the forward strand.
GTAAGAAACCATCTCACTCACAAGTCTCTAAAACCAGGAACCAACCTGGTCCCAGAAATCATTCTATTTCTTAACACAAAGTAGTTTTGAATCCCTTGAGCCTGACCCAATTCAAATCTAAATCTTCATGAAACTCAAAGTTCCTAGACTAGAATGGAATTAGGTTATCAGGTAGGTGACCAATAAATCAGAAAAGTTGTAAGACAAGCAATTAGTCAACAAAACAGATTTCTGGCAAGTGACTATCAAAATCTTCAGAATTTTTTCCATAGTTCTTATAGCTACGTGGCCAAGTTTCAATCAAATATTTCCTAATTTCTTCCTATTTCTACACAGGACATCTACTAGTGAATTAAGAACTTCTTTTGAAGAAAGTAAGAATATTTTCCAAAATGCTATCTGAATAATTTTTATCACCAATCATATCTGTGTCATCAAACTAACATAACCCCCCCCCAAAAGAGATCTTTCACTGCAGATATTAATCTGTCTTTGAAAAATTAACAGAATGTTCATTTTTACTATCTCCACTATTGTCCTTTAAAAATCACATTAAAAAGATACTTTCATCTAATTCATCAACAGATCTTCCAACTCCTCTCACAAAAAAGGGAGAAAGAAAAATTAAGAAAACTATGGGTAAAGTGGAAGGTTTATTTGAGAAGGAACAGAAAATTTTATCTAAAAGACTGAAGAAAATAACGACTTAAAGTACCTACTATGTGCAAGGCATTTAAAAAAATTATCTCATCTAAAAAAGAATACTAAGGACCAAGCATCCATAAATAAGATTTCAATTTATAATGCTTGAAAAATTTATAGCTCAAATTAGTATAACACATAATACATACTTATCTATATTTGAATAGAACCATTCATATATACACCATTTGTGTGCTTTAGGAAGTTTGAGAAGGTTACGTAGACGGAAGCCAATCTTCTGTGAAGCTTTCTTGTCTGGTGTTGACATTGTCGCTGTGAATTTCTAGGAAATGAAATACAAAGATTATTTGAAATTTAGTTTCTTAAGTGAATACAGATATGTGATCCTTTGTAGAAAAGGCAAAGTTTTGTAAAACTTTATAAAACATTCAAAATTTCTAAGCTCAGTTTTTTTCATTAAAATGAATTCTGACTATTTTATTCTAATTTTAGATCTAAAGGTTTTCATAAAACATATTATAAAAAAACTTGATAATTGACTTATTCTCCATCTCAGATAGTACCTCCAATGACACCATTTTACCTGCCCCTTTCTATGCTGTGACCATTTCCTCCTAACACATAGATTCCTCATTTTGCTCCATGACCAACCCACCTATTTTTCCAGTCATATATTTAAAAAATATATTTTATTGATCTCTTGCTTTTATATCACTTTTATTTCCAAATGTGTTTCTCCTTATTTCACCTCCCAAAGAGAGGTATCGCATGACAAGGAATAAATAGGCAAAATCTTCTCATTTTTAATTCTTCAAATTCACTGTTGATTTTGATCTTTGTTCTACCAAGTCAATGATCTGACTATACACAAATTAACTCTGGAATGCTGTTATCGTATTTTTTGAATAAGTTTTTTCTAATGGAAGCAAAAAGCAAAAACAAAACCCTGAGGGAAAGAATAAGTTTTAAACCAGAAGACTGTTTTTATTAGTAAATTCAAATTCTTTTTTTTAAAGGTCATAATATGTTACAACAAATTCCATAGGGTATTCAGACTTTTTTTGCTGCAGCGTAACTTCAATAGAAGTAGACAGATAGTAGAGCTGCTAGAAACCAGAAGCCTGGGGATGGGAAAGAACAAAATTCACAACCATCAGGTTTCTTTAACAGTGAACTATCAAATGAAAAGATGAAAGGGACAAATAAGGAACATATACGGAGACTACATATAGCCTTTATCCCTACCCTTTTCTTCCTTCAGACTCTTAGATCTTTTTGTCTCTATATATTCTATGATTATAATGGTGGGGCTTTTTGAGTGTTATCTACTTCAAAAGCCTTGGTTGGAGGCTATTTACTTATTCTAATCATGTTCCAACTGCTCAACAATTTTGGAATGCCTTTTTTGAAATAGTCTTCAGACTCAGTTTATAAGCCATTCAACAATAATAACTGCATTATAGAAATTTCTGACAAAATGTATTCCTCTTCTCCGAGTCCCTATTCCTCATATTACAATTTCATCTGGTCAAGCCTCAACCTTGGGTCATTCTCATCATTCATTGCCTTCCCTCCTACATGTGCTGCTAAATGAAAGTGAACGTGGAGAAAATCACTTAACTTTCAACTTATGTCCACTACAAAGTTATACTACACAATCTCAACTGAGCCTGCACTGTCACTAAGCAATCCTATATCCACCTTATATCAACTCACTCTCCATTGTAGCAAAACCAAAACTTTTTATTCTTCCTCAAATATTCCAAGACTCCCCTACTCTCTCAGCTGAGAACTTTGCCACAAATTTTACTCTGTCACACCCAATCTTTCACTTATTTTCATTCTCTCCCTGTCTGGGGGTTTATTTTCTACTGCCTAAAAATATGCCCATGTCTGCCCTATCCTAAAAAAATTCACTTAATCCTTCCATTCCTGCTAACAAATATCCTGTATCTCTTCTGTCCTTGTAGCTAAACTCCTAGAAAAGACCATCTACAATAAGTGCTTCTACTTTCTCTTTCACTCTCTTCTTAACCCCTTCCAATCTGTATCATTCTACTGAAATTACTCTCTCCAAAATTAATGGCCTTTTAGTAGCCAAATCCTTTTCTCATCCTCATTCTCCTTGACCTTTCTACAGTCTGTGACACTGTTGATCCATCTTTCTTCTTTTATATTCTCATCTCTCTAGGTTTTCTGCTTACTTATCAGACCACTCCTTCTGCCTCCTTTGCATGATCTTATGCCCTTTAATCATACGTGCCCTTCAGAGTTCTGTTTGGGCTCTCTTCTCTCTCCCTCTATACTACTATTTCACCTGGTGATAACAGCTCCCATGGATTTAATTATCATCTCTATGCTGATGATTCTCAAATCTACCTATCCTGTTGCAAATTCTCTGCTGATCTCCAATCTCACACCTCCAACTGCCTTTCAGACGTCTCAAACTGGAAGTCCAGCAGATATCTTAAACTCACTATGTCCAAAACAGAACTTGTTACCTTTCCCCCAACTCCTATTCAGCTCCCCACCTTCATCTCAGTCCCTTGGGTTCATAAGTGTAGAGTTATCCCAGACTCCTCACTACCTCTCACCCCCCATATCCAATCTGCTGCTAAGGCCTGTTGATTTCACCTTTGTAACATCTCTCATATATATATATTCACATGTATATGACACTGCCACCATTCTAGCATAGGCCCACATGACTGAATGCCTGGACTACTGCAGTAACTTGTAGGTCGGTCTGCCTGTCTCAAGTCTCTCCTCACTCTAATCCATTCTCCATTCAGCCTAAAGGGTAGGTCTGATCATGTCATCCCTTTCTTTCCACTACTCAAGAAACTCCAGTGGTTTCCTAATGCCTTCTAGACCAAATAAAATGCTGTTTGGGATTCAAAGCCCTTTCTAACCTAGTCCCCTCCTACCTTTCCAGTTTTCTTACACCTTTACTCTTCAATCTATTGACACTGCCCTCCTGACTGTTCCATGAACAAAACAATCTATCTCTTGGCTTTGGGCATTTTCTCTTGCTCTCCCCCATGCCTTGAATGCTCGTCCCTCCTATGCTTTGACTACTGACCTTCTCACTTCAAGTCTCAACTAAAATCCCTCTGTCTACAGAAAGCAATGAATAAGAGTTCCCAGCCTAGAGTCGAGAAGACCTGAGTTCAAATATGACCTCAGACAGTTGTTAGCTATGTTACTTAGGTAGGTAAGTTACTTAACCCTGTTTGCCTCAGTTTCTTCATCTGTAAAATGAGTTGGAGAAGGAAATGGCAAACCATTTCAATCTTTGCCAAGAAACCCCCAAATAGGGTCACGTGGGACAGGACTGAAGCAACTGATCAAGCAGGAAGCTTTCCCCAATCCCTCTTAATTCCAGTGTCTTCCCTCTGTTAACTACTTCCTATCTATCCCGAACATAGCATACTTTTTGCATATATTTGTTTACAGGATGTCTCCTACCATGTTGCAAGCTCCTTGAGTTCAGGGACTGTCTTTTGCCTCTTTTTGTCTCCCCAGTGCTTAACCCAGTGCCTAGCACATAGGAGGTACTTAATCGATGCTTACTGTTTAATTGATTGATGAAGACATTACCACACCTAGCTTGTTCCGCAGACTTGACTCTCAAACTTCTATTTCCAAAAATCAAATATAGCCTTAGAGGCCAACGTTCTACCACCATAGAAAATGTTCTGATGTTTGCAAATTTTTCCTCTTATGCTCTTTGATATTCTTTGTATTACATTTATCCCTGCTAGACTGTAAAATGTCTTGAGTACAAGGTCACATTTCATTCATTTTTGTATGAATCTTTAGCTCTAAAGACCTAGCTAATAATAGTTTGTTGAATTAAACAAATGCTCTGATGACTATATCACAGACACTGAGAACACCTGAAAAGTAAAGTTCAAAACACATTTTTCATAATAGTAACATTGTGTATAAGTGTTTATTATAAACCAAGGAGTCTATTTTGAACAAAACAATGGTCATTTGGATGCATAAGTTTGAATGTTTCCTTTGGGGAGTGGAGGGAAAGGAGAATGTTTCCTAGCCTCTAAGTCCAATTCCAATTCTTCATCACAGTGTAAAGGTGACACTACTTCCTCACTGTACCTGAAAGCTGTAGCAGTTTACATAATGTATGCCAATAAAAAGCAAGGTCAACTGCCCTTGGGAAAAGGTTGTCCTATGGACAAAAGTAATCCTGATTGTGTGCCAGAAGTAAGATAAACAGTTCTAGATCTCATATAAATTGGAAAATACACCTTCTGGGGAGGCCTAATTCCAGCTCTGGATGAGAACTGTTCCATATATTCAATGCCAGTTCCAGGGATAATGATGATGCTAAAAGCACTAGCAATATGAAACAACTGTCTTATCATGTGACCTCCAGTCTGAAAAAAAGCCGAACAATTATATGACTCCGGAAGAACACAAACCAAATACAACACGACATCTTAACATCAACCCCTAGCATAGTTTATAAGGCTAACAGGAATGGGATTCCCAAAGAGCAGGAAGAATCTATGATCCTACAGGTCAGAATGTGTATTTTTAGCTTTGAAGATCAGGCCTCCAGTTATACTGCAAGGGCTTTTATGAAAGTTGCACTGATCTAATTCATAAAGAAACTGACTTAAAATGGCAGATCCTAAGCCCTTTATCTCTACTTCACCTATTACTAAATAAATCTCTGAAGGCAGCTTGTTTATGGAGAATTTAGAAGAAAATATAGATTAGAATCACAAAGAAAATGGTATGGAAGGATTATAACAGGAATATTGATAGTGATCTTAATTTTTTCAGTGAAGCAGGATGATAAATCATCTGCTATAGGAATGAGTTAGCGTTTGGAACAATTATACCAGAGAATAAGACAGAGAATGGGTTTGAGTAAAAGGATTGCTGAGCAGCAGTGAATGCCCAACTAGAGTCACATACAATTAATTCTATAGTATGTGAAATCCAGTCAGTCTAATGGCTTTCACTAGAAATGTTGAACAAATGAAAAAGGAAATGAATGCTAGGATTAACCAGGATTAAGAAACTAAGAAGGTCTTCAAAGTGAAGCATTCCAAAGCTAGGTTAGCTATAGAAGCAAGTGAAACTAAAGTGAATTAGCAAGTTAAAAGCAAATAGTATCTATAATCAGGTATGTTTTTCGTTTAAGGTAAATATCGGTTTCATCAAGGACGTAAGAGCAGAGTTGACAAGTATTTTCTAAGTGCTTAACTCTGGGTTAGGTACTATGCTAAACACTGAGTATACAAAAGGAAATGAAAGGGAAAAAAGTTCCTGCTCACAAGGAGTATACATTTTAATGGAGAAAATAAATAAACATTGCTGGGTAAACACAAAACAGACAGAAAGTAAGTAGCAGAAAAAGGCATTAGCAGCTGAAGGGACATGGAAAAGCTTCCCATGGAAGGTAGAATTTGAGCTGAGTCTTGAAGGAATCCGGGGAAATGAGGTGAAAATGACTGGATAGAAACCTCTGTGTGAGTATGAGGACAGCCAAAGCTAAGGCATGGAGATGTGATATACAGTGATCAGTCTGAGAAATTGCAAATGGGTCAGTGCAGCTAGGCCACAGCATATGTGGAAGGAAATAAAATACAGAATGCTGAAATGATAGGGAGGGGTGAGGATTATGAAGAGCCTGAAGTGAGTTTACACTTGATACTAGATACTCCAAGAGCAGAGGATATGATTAGACTTGTGCTTTACAAAAATCACTTTAGGAGGTGAGTGAGGAGCGAGATGAGACAGGGAGACCAGTTATAAAGCTATTGCAGAAGTTCAGGTTGAGAAGTGATGAGGTACTGAACAAGGATTGTGGCTCTGTGAGTGGATAGAAGGGAAGGTATATAAGATGTTGTAAAGACAGAGAAGGCAAGGTAATAGAATGGATATGTGGAGTAAATGAGGGTGAAAAGCCAAGGATGACATAGAGGATGAGAGTCTAGGAGGACAGTAGTACTGTCAACAGTAATAGGGAAGTCCAGAAGAGTTAAGGGTTTAGGGTAGAAGGGAAGATAATGAATTGTTTTAGACATGTTGAGTTTGAGGTACCCCTTGGACATCCAGGTTGATAAATCCAAAAGGCATTTGGTGACAGAGAACTAACCAAGAAGAAATAGTTGGCTATATAATCTGGGAATCATTTGCATAGAGATGATAACTGAACCTGTGGAAGCTGATGAGATCACAAAGTCAGATATAGAGAAGAAAAGAAAGTCCAGGACAAAGCATTAGGGCAGTGGTTCTCAACCTGCCGGTTGCGACCCCTTTGGGGTCCAACGACCCTTTCACAGGGGTCACCTAAGACCATCGGAAAACACATATTTCTGAAGGTCTTAGGAACCTCCTCTATTCATCTCCAGGCGGGTCGTCCATATGCAGACATGCCCACATAAGACTATTAAAGGGTAGAGGCATTAGGAAGGTTGAGAACCATTGCCTTAGGGGATAACAATGGTTAGTTGCAATGACTTGGATGAAAAATCCACAAAGCAGATTAAGAAGTAGAGGTTGGATGGATAGGATGAGAAAGGAGAGGGAGCACCAGCATGAAAGCCTAGAGGAAAAAATACCCAGGAAGGCAATTAAAAGGTCAATGAATAAAGGGATATAAAGCTAAGAACTGGAAAAAGGCCATTAGATTTGGCAATTAAGAGATCACTGATAACTTTGGAAAAGACAGTTTGAGATAAACGATGAGGGGTGATGCCAGACTGCAAAGAGTTTAGAAGAGAGTGAAAAGAAAAGGAAGTGGAGGTACTTACTGCAAATGGCTTTGTCAAGGAATTTAGCCGTGAGACAAAAAGATAAAGGATGACAGTAAAGCAGGGATAGCAGGACCAAGTAAGGGTTTTTTAAGGATGAGGAAGACAAATAACATACTGGTCAGCACTAAGGGGAAAAGTCAGTAGGTAGAAATTAAAGATTAAAGAGGGTGAAGAGCCAACTCTTCATCTGAGACAGAAGTAAAGGAGAAGAAAGTAGGGTAATATGTCTGGATGATGTGAGATGATGTAACGATACTGGGATTTGAAGATCTTCCACGCCCCTAGAGCTTGCTGATGTAGCAGGAAGGGGTGGAGCAAGAGAACGCGGGAACCAAGCTAGTCTCCGTGCGGTGCTGACGGGAAGCGGCGTCAGAGGCAGTGGCTGCAGTTGCGAACTCCTTTTGCTTTGAGCAGGGCAGAATCTCTGCCAAGGACTCCTGCTGAGGACTGCCTGGGGCAGGAACTGCCAGGGGCCGGAGCTGCTGGGACCAAGCTGCCTGGATGTTGAGTAGTTGTGTGCATGAGGAGAGGAGGATCTTTGCCTGAGGTAGCCTGTCCTGTTTGAAGGCTTGAGGATGTGGGTGTTTACTACTTTGACCACATGTGCCAACTTCATCACTACTGGGTTGACTCTGACTTTCTGGTTTTGGGACTCAGTTTTCTGGTATTTAAATGAATGCACTATCTATATTTCTTATGTAGAGAGCCTGTTCCATTTTGTGATTAATAACTATATCAGCACATTTATAGTTACTGTAGGCATTGTGAATACTGCATTGCTGATACAGATGAGAAGATGAAATGTCTGTAAATGTTTACAATGGGTTTTTTTGGTGAAGTATAAGACAGAAGTCCTCAGTTAAGAAGGTGTTTTATGGGACACTTGAGAAGAAATAAGGTTTGGAAAAGCTGATGTGGAAAGTACAATGACAGGTGGAGAGGGGAGGGGAAAAGTACCTTGCTGAAATGAGGACCCGGTTGAGATTAGATGATATAAATCTGTAGTGGACTCAGCATAGTTTTGTGATTTCTTCCAGCTTTGTTCAACAGTATATGAGTGAGAGCAAAGA
>CM053584.1:106014510-106035805 GCA_028627135.1 Pseudochirops cupreus
TCACATTGCCTTCTATTTTTTCATTTGTTTGGATCTGTTTAATAGTATCTTGATTTCTCATAAAGTCATTCACTTCCATTTGCTCCACTCTAATTCTGAAGGAATTATTCTCTTCAGTGAGCTTTTGAGATTCTTTTTCCATCTGGCAAATTCTGTTTTTTAAGGCATTCTTCTCCTCATTGGCTTTTTGGGCCTCTTTTGCCATTTGAGTTAGTCCATTTTTTAAGGTGTTATTTTCTTCAGTCAGGTTATTGACTCTCTTTTCATGATTTTCTTGTATCATTCTCATTTCTCTTCCCAATTTTTCCTCCACTTCTCTCACTTGGTTTTCAAAATCCTTAAGCTCCTCTATGGCCTGTAATCAGTTCATATTTTTTTTGGAAGCTTTTGGTGCGGGAGTTCTGTGTCGTCGTCCTTCCGTTCCATACTTTGATCCTTTTTGTCCCCAAAAAAGGAATCTAAAGTTGGATTTCTGTGCTTGCTTTGCTTCCTTTGCCCACTCATGTTGCCAGTCAGTTAACTTGACTTTTGACCTCTTTGCACAGCAGAACTCTGCTTCCAGAGGGGAGAGTTTTGTCCCAAATCGCTGGGGTTTTCACAGCTGCAGGAACTATTAGGAGGCCACCGTCTCTGCAGCCCCCACCAATTCTGGCTCACTGATCACACATCTCAGGACCACCACCCAAGACTGTGATTTTGATCCAGGCAGGTTAAGGCAAGAGCACTTAGCCTCTGAATGAGCTCTGAAGCAGCCACATGGAGGCTACTGCACAGCCACTGTTTCCACTGCTTCTGGCTCTGGGGGCAGAGGGCCCAACCCGCTCCTCTGTCCCCCCCCAGTTCATCCAAGTTCCACTGACCTTTCTCTTTGTCGTTGGCATTTATGGGTTGATAATTTTGGAAACCTCCACAGCTGCCTGTGATCCACTCTCCTGAATGCTCCAGCCACGGCTGGTCCTGGCTGCCCTGGGGCTAAAACCTTGGCTTATGCGGAGTTGGGCTCCTAGCATGCTGTGATGAACCCTTCCTGTCCGCCTGTCAGGCTGCCTTCAGCGGAAGATTTGTTTCTCTGTCATTTTGTGGGTTCTGGAGCTCTAAAATCTAGAATCATATTTTCTAGGTATTGGAGGTGGTTATGGGGGGAGCTCATGGAGTTTTCCTGCTTCTACACCACCCTCTTGACTCTGCCTTCCAAAGTTGTTTGTCTTTACAATATTGTTTTTACTCTACAAATTTTTTTTCCTGGTTCTGCTCACTTCACTCTGCATCAGTTCATGTAAGACTTCCCAGGTCCTTCTGAAACTACCCCATTTGTTATTTTTTGCAGCATATTCACATACCATAATTTATTCAGACTTTCTTTAATTTATAGTCACCCCTCAGATCCCCATACATTAGATGGAAGAATTTTCACCTTGTTTAGTGCCTTGTAATTCTTTATGTTTACTTTTTGTGTGTGTGTGCTTTTTGGAGGGGGCAGGGCAGTTGGGGTTAAGTGACTTGCCTAAGGACACAGAGCTAGTAAGTGTTAAGTATCTGAGGCCAGATTTGAACTCAGGTCCTCCTGACTCCAGGGCCAGTGCTCTATTCACTGCATCTTCTAGCTAGCCACCCCTAAAGTACATAGTTTGGGTTTTTTTGCTTTTTGGAGCGGGGAAGGCCGGGCAATTGAGGTTAAGTGACTTGAGGTCATATGGCTAGTAAATGTTAAGTGTCTGAGGCTATATTTGAACTCAGGTCCTCTTGATTCCAGGGCCAGTGCTTTATTCACTGCTCCACCTAGCTTCCCCCTTATGTTTACTTTCTAATATTTCTTTTAGTTCCTGTGCTTGAACTCCAGACTTTCTACACAGCTCTGATCTTTTTGTCAAGAAGGCCTGGAAGTCCTGTTTCACAAAAGGTCCATTTGTTTCCCCTATAGGATTATACTCGGTCTTGCTGGGCAAATTATTCTTGACTGCAAACCCATATCCTTTGTCTTCTGGCATATAGTACTCCAAGTTCTCCACTCCTTTACATTGAGGCTGTTAAAACATGTATGATCCTGACTTTAGCTCCTTGGTACTTGAATTCTTGCTTCTTGGCTGCTTGCAGTATTTTTTGTTTGACCTGGGAGTTCTGGGTTTTGGCTGTAATGTTCCTGAGAGTTATCATTCTGGAGTTTCCTTCAGGAGGTGACTGGTGGATTCTTTCTGTTTCCTCTTGGCCTTATAGTTCTAAGAGACTTGGGCAGTTTTCATGTGTGATTTCCTGAAATAGGATGTCTAGGCTTTATTTTTTTATTTTAATTTTTTTTGGTCACAGCTTTCCAGTAGTCTGAGTCTTAAATTTTTTTTCTCTTCAACTGGTTTTTCAGGTCATTTTCTTACATTTTCTTCTATTTTTCTAGTCTTTTGACTTTGCTTTAAATTTCTCAGTGTCTTGTGGAGCCATTGTTTTCTATTTGGTCCATTCAAATTTTCAGGGAGTTTGATGTTTGGAAAAGTTTTGCACTTCTTATACCATTATGTTAATTCCTTTCCCAGTCTTTCTTCAGTATCTCTCATTTCTTTTCCAATTTATTCCTCTAGAACTCTCATTTCATTAAAAAAATTTTTTTTAAACTTTTTTAAAACTCTTCATCTCTTCCAGGACTTTTAATTGAATTTGTGTTAAAGATGTGTTTTAATTTGAGACTTCACTCATAGATATTTTGGAGTCATTCTCTTCTTCTGGGTTTGTGCCTTGAACGTCCTTGTCACCACAATAGCTTTTTATGATGGCATTCATTTTTCATTTGCTTATTCTTATTGCCTACTTTCTGACTTTGTGTTTTATGTTAGAGCCAGACTCTGTGCACTTCTGGAGGTAAGGTTTGGGATGGTCCTGTTGCCACTTTCTTGGGGTATTAATTAGTATGTTATTCTAGGCTTTCAGGCATAGACAGGCTGGGGTTTTTAGTGCTTCCAAAGTGGCCTTATCAAGGACAAAAATTAATCTCTGCCTCTCCCCTCCCCCACCTTGTCTGAGCTCTTCAAATTCCTGAACTGAGTTTGAATCTGAGCAACAGTAAACTGCTGCTGTACTCAACCACTGTCAGCTGGCTAGGAAGTTCCGCTGGTTAGGTAATAAAACTGCAGGCTTCTCTCAGGTCTCCAGGGATTCCTGCCCTGGTTATTCCTCTGCGGGTTTCATACTATGCTAGAAGTTGGAACTGAGACCCCATTTTTCGGTTTACTTCTGTGCTTGCTTCTTCAGTACACTCCCTAGGACCTGCAACTGCTCCTCACCCTGTACATTACCCTAGGCTGGGTGCAGGTCCCATTCCCAATCCTCCCTGGATCTGTGATTCAGAAGTGTTGAAGAACAAAGCTGCCAGTTGGTACCTGTTCAGTGGTCTGAGACCTCCTCTTGCCCTGGTGCATGGCCTTTCCTTGGCCTCTAGAATGCTCCATGCATTCCTAAGCTACTGGCCAGACCCTATCTCAAGTGTCCACAGACTTCTCTGTCTCCCTATGTGTGCCTATACTGGAAAAAGGATTTAAAATCACAAAAATGTGACTTTTCCTTGGACTTTCCCATTAAGATTTGATCTGGTGCATTTTCTAAATGTTTGAAGGAGGTTTTGTTTGTTTGTTTTTGTTTTCTTTTATTTTAGTTCCTTTCATTTTTGGTTGTTTTTTTTTTTGAGTTGGTGGGTCCAAGAGAAGAAGCCTGCTATACTGCTTCCTGCTACTCTACCATCTTGACTTTGCTCCCAAGGAGGAAGACTTCTGACATAGTATTGCAAGAACTAGAGGTATATGCATTCATCAGAAGCAACATAGGTAGTCCTGGTCAAAGTAGGGAGACAGAAGAGGACCCCACTGAGCAGCCATCATTAGTATCTTTAATGTTGATCATCTGGACCATGATAGTGACACAGAGCCAAGGTTGGTTTCTCTATTCATCTTTTCTCCAGCTTGTCTTGAGCAGCTCCTCAAAGAGACTCCAAGAAGTAGATACCATCATGCTCTTAATTTCTACCACATGAACTGTTGTAAAGTGACTGCCTTCCCACCACACTAGAAAATTATAGCAACTGAAGGGGAATTAGACTATAGCACCAATAGAGACACAGGAGATTTGTATTCTTTTTGCATGGGTCCAAAAAATGTCTTACCATTTAATTCCCTTTCTTGTTATTTGCATTATTTAATATTTAATCAAATGTTTTGCTCTTGGATTTGTGTTTTTTATATGCTTATTGAATAATACATTTTATGGGAGCTATTCCCATGAGTTGATTAGTTACCATTCCCCCGCAAACAGCTACCCTGAACTAGCAAGTAGCTATTGAATACTACATTAATAATGAAGAACTATGTCTTTTTTATTAAATACTATTTTATTTTCCCCAGTTACATTGTACATACAAATTTTAACATTCATTTAAAAAAATTGAGTTCTAAATTTTCTCTCCTAGACCTTCCCCCTCCCATAAATGGTAAGCAATTTTATATCAGTTATACGTGTTCAATCAAGCAAAACACATTAACATATTAGTCATGCTGTGAAAGAAGACACAGAACCAAAGGGGAAAATACACACACACACACACACACACACACACACACACACACACACACACAAGTACTGAAAGTGAAAAATAGTATGCTTTGATCTGCATTCAGGCTCCATGGGTTCTTTCTCTTGAGGTGGATAGCATTTTTCATCATGACTTCTTTGGAATTGTCTTGGATCATTGTATTGCTGAGAATAGCTAAGTGATTCATTGTACAGTGTTGCTATTACTGTATACAATGTTCTCCTGGTTCTTCTCACTTCACTTTGCATCAGTTCATGTAAGTCTTTCTTAGTTTTTCTGTAATCAGCCTGCTCATAATTTCTTAAAGCACAGTAATATTCCATTACAGTCATATACAACTTGTTCAGTTATTCCACAAGTGATAGGCATCCCCTCAATTTCCAATTCTTTGCCACTAAAAAAAAAGCTGCTGTAAATATTTTTGTACAGATATGTCCTTCCTCTCCTTTTTAAATTTCTTTGGGTATTGCTGAATCAAAAGGTACACGCAATTTTATAAACTTTGGACATAGGACTATTTATTAAATTCATATATTCTAGGTTTATCATTACTAATTCATAATCATTGTATTTGGCATTAAGGAGCCAACTTTCCCTTTAATCAACTTCTCTTGAATTCTGCCACAAAAGCATCTCTCTATGGTTTAGAAATTGCCAGGGTCAACCACAGTCCTAATGAGGTATGAATTAAAATAAGTCTTTGAGATAGATTCTTTTTAGGGTCATATTAGGACTATTCATAATTCAATGACAGGTCATATGTCACATTACTATTGGAGAAAACCTGCATATTATGTTTATATTAAATTCAGCTGCTTTGATTAAGAAATAGATACTTTTGAAATTGGTAGGATAAATTTCAAACTGAGTGCAAAATGCAAACTGAGATATTTTATTTGTCAATGAGTAACATTTAAGGCCTTCCACATTCTGGCTAAACTCAAATAGAATCTTGGTTCCTTGTGGGCAGGAGAGACTATTTTTTTTTCCTGTTTTTGTTTCCCTAGTGTCTAGCATAATGCCTGGCACATAATAAATGTTTATTTAATTAATTAATATAAATGTTTATTAATTAATTGGTCAATTGTTTAAACCTATCTGTCCAGCCTTTTTTCATAGACATCTAGTATAATTTCTTTCATGTAGTCTACATTTCAGCCAAAAGAGAAAATTCTCTTGTTCTGCTCTGTTACCTCCCTGTTTTACTCACATTGTTGGCTCTTGGAATGGACTCCCCTTCATTCCTTCCCCCACACCCCCAAAGTCTAACCTCCCACTCTTTCTTTGAAGTATTCTTTGACACATCCACCACACTTCATCCCTACCTAGGTGAAACTATTCATTCCATCCTCAAATTTCTCATAGTTCTTTACCTATATTTCTCTTTTGTTTCTACTTGTTCTTATAATCCTTAACATCCTAATTATCTGTGTACTTGTCCTCTTCACATGTTAAATTATGTAAATTCCTTGAGAGCAGCACCTGTGTTGTATCTATCAATATCCTTAGTACCACATACAGTGCCTTGTACTTGTTAGCACTTAAATATTTCTTAGAATCATAGGATTAAATTTGTTGATTGTTGAACAAATGAATGAATTCTCAACTTTCTAAGAAATATAGTTTCCCCTCTGAGACTTATGCTCACAACTAGTACTCAAAGTTGCAGACTAGATTCCCTAAAGGGTGATGATTATTACTTACTCAGTGTTCCAGGAGTAACCCTGAGAGGCTATGCTTTTTGTACTGTTAATTCCCAAACTCCCTTTGGCATGATCTGCATGAACCATCAGCCAGTAGGCCCAATTGACTTCTAGAAGGGATACTTACAAAAATATAGCAAGAATAGTTAGTATAAAATATCCCCCCAAAAAACCTGGGGTACATTCTCCAACAAATACACATAATGTCCATAGAGAAAATGTACTCTAGCTTAGTAGATTGGAGGTCAGTTACATATATAGAGAACACACATGAAAAGGGAATAATTTATACATTTTAGTCAGAAAGGCTCCCTGAAGGAGAAATCATAGTTGTCAGGCAAGTCAAGCTATAACCACCACCTTGACCACCATTTTTCATCAGACTTGTGTAAACAACCCAGGATCCTGAATCCAGGAGCCTTGGGAATATCAGTGTCCCCCAGACAATTGAGGCTACTTCTAGCCCAGACCCCAGAACCACCATTGAGGGCGAAAATATTGTGGAAAGGGAACTCACCTTCCTCATTACTACTAGTAACAAGTGCTAACCAACTGCTACCAATAGCCAGGCCAGGACCCTGAACTCATGCACCCTGAGAATAGGAATCAGTACCCTCAGACATAATCGTGGGACAGAAGAACCCCCTTGCAAAGATGCAACCTGACAACTGCAGAGCTACTAAAGACCCAGAAAAGAAAGTTCTTACCACCAAAGTCTTTTCTAGTTCTGAGTTCTACGATCACATGCAGGTGAGACGGTGTTGGGGAGTGGAAAGAGTACTGGACTACCCTCATTTTACATAACTTTCCTTCTCCCACTGGACAGTCTAACCATCCTCTATGCCTGGAATGCACTCCCTCCTCACCTCTGCCTGCTATGGTACCTTACTTGCTTTAACGCTCAGCTCAAGCATTATTTTCTCCGTGAGACCTTCCCTGTTTCCCCCTTAGCTACTAAGGTACTCTTCTAAACTACCTTTTATTAATCAATATATTATGTAACCAGGGTCTGGTTCATGCACAGACCCCATCAGTTTCCTTGGCTGATAACTCTCCATGTGGAGAGGGCAGGAGCCTGTTTCCTGGAGAGTCCTTATGATATGTAAGGGAAACGCTTTAGAGAGACTATGGAGTATACATAGACAATTTATAATTGGTTCTGGTTGGCTAATCCTATGGTAAAGTAGAGGCTCTTTGAATGACTTCAGAAGCTTTCAAGGGGGCAGCTAGGTGGCACAGTGGATGAAGTGTGGGGCTTAAAGTCAGGAAGACTCATCTTTGCCAAGAAAACCCCAAAAGGGGTCACAAAGAGTCAGACACGACTGAACAACAAGAAGAAGCATTCAAAAGACCCAGCCTGCTTCTGCCATCTCTCCTTTGCTGCCATTTTTTCGGCCTCTTTGTTCCTGGTGGAGTCACTCCTTTGCCCATAGAGCAGCAGTTCTCAACCTGTGGGTTATGTTCAATTTGTAACAATGAAAATACATCCTGCATATCAGATAGATTCATAATAGTAGCAAAATTACAGTTATAAAGTAGCAATGAAAATAATTTTATGGTTGGGGGTCACCACAACATGAGGAACTGTATTAAAGGGTCACAGCATTAGGAAGGTTGAGAACCACTGCCACAGAGTGTGGTGGGAGACCTTGGGAGAGAGACCTTTGGGACTTCTCCCCTTGGAAGCCATAAGAAATGGGCCTTGGTCTTTGACCTCTGCATTTGTTCATTTCTCTTCTAGATGAGGGGAGTGGAGCCTCTACAACCTTACAAATTGTAAAAAGTCTGGAAGGAGCCTCAATTTCCCAGAGTTCCATAGTCTGAACTACACAAGTCTCTTAACCTTGGGCCTCTCAGTTTCCTCCTCTATGAAATGAGAGTATTGTACTAGGTCAGGGGTGGGGAACCTGCGGCCTGGAGGCCACATGTGGCCCTCTAGGTCCTCAAGTATGGCCCTTTGACTGACTCCAAACTTCACAGAACAAATCAGTCAGAGGATGGCACTTGCAGCCTTGAGGTCACAGGTTCCCCAACCCATAAACTAGAGAATTTGCTAAGTTCCCTTCTTATTCTAAAATTGTTTTTCATGAAAACCTCTTCCTAGTTCCTAGTGTCACCAGAGGGGGTAGTGGCAAAAAGTGCTATTTATAGTCCCAATTTTCTGTCGTTCGTGGTCCTTGTTAAGCATATTCCATTTCCTATTGCACTCTATGACCAATGAGCTCAACATTCTTCCAAGAGATCCACACCTCCGGACTGACTGATAACTAGAACATAATGCTTTAAGACCTCTCTACTGAGAGAGACTTTGGCCTCTCACTGTTGGGCAAATGACTTCAGCTGAGTATGAGGTAATCATTGGATGCCTTGCCCGCTATAAAAGACACCAACTCCTTCCTGTACATATTTAGCAAATAGAAAGATTCTGGAGTGAGGCCCAGAAAGACTTAGAGAAGTACAGATGTGTCTGCTTTAAGAAGAACTGCTAGGAATCTAGAAATAGAAACTTACAAAACAGATAATTTAGGGGTAGTGGTGATTATTTGTATTACAAAAAGATTTTTGCTTTACAAAATAATTCTCTCCAGACTCCCTTTAAATGCTGAGCTCCCCTGGTGCATTTTGGTTTTGATGTATGGATCACTAGCGATTTGAAGGGAGAGGCTGGACAGCTGGGGGGGAGCAAAAACATCTTTAGGCTTAAGTGGTATTCAACGCCATTGAAATTTGAGGATCCATTTTTCTCTCATAAACTAGAGGTGATATTAAATGGTACAACCACGACTGAGTCTAATTTGAAGCAATGGTCTGGCAGTGAAAGACTGTAAAACCCTGTTGTCACACTCCACTATGTCTTGTGTCAGTGTACACCTCTACCCCCACCTCTCCCTACCATAAGATCAGTAAGCAAACCCTAAACAGTCAAGGCAACTAGGTGGCAAAGTGGATATTCAGCCCTCAACTCTGAGAGACTTGAGCTTAACTCTAGCCTCAAGATACTAGTAAGCTGTGTGACCCTGGGCAAGTCACTTAACATCTATTTGCCTCAGTTTCCTCATCTGTAAAATGGAGGTAATAATAGCACCTACTTCCCAAGGTTATCGTGAGGATCAAATGAGATAATGTTTGTAAAGCCCTTAGTACAATGCCTGGTACATAGTAAGCTCTATTTAAATGCTAGTTATTATTATTTTGAACCATTGTTGGAGTGGCTTTGGGAAAGACAACCTGTGCTACTTAAAATGTGATCATAACAAAGAATTCAAGGTTCCTATTTTCAGGCATTTCTGACAAATGGAATGAGCTTGTTACCAGAATCATTGTCTTTCCCACTGAAAAAGCATGTGATGGTTTCCATATGCCCAGTATTTTGTGAAGGTCACGGGTCACTGAACTGGAATTTAAACTTGGGTTCTCTGACATAGAGTCAGCACTCTTTCCATTCCTCCACAATTTCTATGTATCACCAATAACTGTTTCTCACAATAATGCCATTACGTGTTTCCTATGTGTTGGTTGACCACAGTCATGAGCACCCTGCTCTCTAATTTTAAGATAATCTCTTATTTGCTACTGTGATTTCTTAGCACCCCAGAATTATATAGCACATCATCTGAGGTTGTTCTTCAGGGTGTCCTTCAAGTGTTACCACACTCAGGCTCCCTGGTTCAGGTGACACTTGAGCAACCTGGTATCCTCCATCCTGTTCCTGTATCCCCCTCAGCAGAGCCAGGCTTCAGTCAATAGAACTATAACTAGCAATTTTTGCTCTCAGAACAAGTAGCACAAAATGTACCAGGGCAGGCAACATGAAATAATACTAACTAGTATTTACAAAGGTTTACAAAGTACTTTACAAGTGTTCTCTAACATTATCCTCTTAACAACCATGGGAAGTAATTTCTATTAGTTCCTTTTTATAGATAAGGAAACTGAGGCAGGTAGGAAGTGAGTGATTTGCCCAGGATCACACAGCTGGATTTGAATTCAGATCTATCCCGACTCCAGATCAAGCATTTCATTTACTTCACCGACCAGCAGCTGCCTAGTATGTTTAGGCAAGCCACTGAGGTTAGGAGAACAGCAACAAGGAAAGAAGAACTCACCTGCCATGCAGCTGCTGTTGTACCAGCTGGCTACTTCTTATTTTAATGAATTATTCTTGCTAAGTAGGCACTAAACTCAGATGTTTCTTTATTGCTAACATTTTTGTCACCAGTGCCTTTTAAATGTGGATGACCTGGAGCAAAGCCCCTTTCACCCCACCTTAATTTCAATTCTTTCAGTCAGCATAACTTCAACTCTGAATTCAAGGATCTTACAGGTGATAAGTCTGCCTTACAATTGAATCATGACAGGCCGGTCTGTGACACTGAAGAAAGTGTGCAAAAAGTTCCACGTCCAGGACTAAGCCTGGACATCTTAACAATAAACACATTTATACAGTCTTCTAAACTTTATAACTGATTTCCTGTAAGACAAGTAGGGTATTATTATCCCTACTTTAGAGATGAAGAATTATTAGTTAAGTTACAAATGATCTCTTCATTGCTAAGTCTAATTACTTTTTCTTGATCCTCATCCTTGACCTCTTTATAGCATTTGATGTAATCCTGTGCATTTTATTTTGTGCATTTAAAAACATGACTCTGAGGAGGGATGTTTTTAAATGCATAAAATAAGATACACAGGATTATAAAGGAAATTAATTATCTTGAAATGTGGTTATTAAAGTATTAAAAAAAAAACAGTTTAAGGGGGCAGCTAGGTGGTGTAGTGAATAGAGCACTGACCCTGGAGTCAGGAGGACCTGGGTTCAAATTTGATCTCAGACACTTGACACTTACTAGCTGTGTGACCTTGGGCAAGTCATTTAACCCCAATTGCCCTGCCTTCTCCCTTCCAAAAAAAAAAGTTTAGGGACCCCAGAACTAACAGGAGGGGGTAGACCATAGTGCCAAATGCTGTATAGAGAGATGAAGGATTAGGTTCAAGAAAAGGCAATGAAGAAACCATTAGTAACTTGGGAGGGGTTAAGTTCTTCATCTCTATAATAATGTGAACAGTGGAAAGGAGAGAGAATAGATTTCTGTTAAAAAACAAAAACAAACACCAAACACATAAAAAATGGATTGTTGGGAAGAGTGGTGCTACTTACAGATGTGAAATATTGCATCTAACAAAAAGGAAAAGGGGAGTTCTCTTCTGTTCCCTGACAGCAGCAATGGTGGCTTCCAGGACCAGGCTTATTATTGGCCATTCAATGAAAACCAGAGTGATTTGGGCATTGTTAAATGCTCTCTTTTGTCTCGATTCTTACCTAGCCCTTAGTCATTGAATGGGTGTTGTCCCAGACAAACTGAGGCCTGGGAAAGACCTTAAATTAGAAAGACCAAGGTTATCCCAGGCCGTCACCAGTTGTCTTGACTTTTGTTTGGCCACTGGACGTCAATGACTCCTTAGGAGAGAGAGGGCTAATGACTTCAGGCTGTTCTGCCTCACTTATTAAATCTAATTCACCAGAAAATCGAGATATCACCCTCATGAGGTCATTGGTTCTCTTGGAGAAGGAAAGACAAACAACAATAACATAGCAGCAGGAAGTAGATGCTTGCTTAGGTAGGTCTAAGATGGGCCCATGGATACCTGGTAGCCTTCTTTTTCCTCTCTGTTTACCATCCTGAACCTGAGAAATGGGCTTTTTCCACCTACATGATTAGCTTGTGAGTTCAGGATATGAGCATTAACTGACAGGAGGAAGTGACTTCTCTATCGGTATGTTTCTGAAGAGAAAATTACCTCTGCTAGGAGCATCCTCTAGCAAAAGGACTACAATAAGCCGTGCCACTGGACTGGCCAGGAGAACTGGACCTCGTGAGTTGTTCAGACAATGTAAGTCTGAGATGAATTCACGATATCTGTCCAGTAGTCCCACAAAGATATCTTTGCCATTTGGAGGGGGTAGGAAGGTTGGACAGAGCAAAAATGAATATAATGGGCTCTTTGAAATGTTTTATGATTTCTGTATTTTTAAATTCATGCTTATTAATCATTTTTATCTTATACCATTTCTGTGATAAGAGGAAATAAACAGCTGTCCTATACCTTAGAAATGTATTCTACATTGAGTTACTTTTGAAGAAGGGAGCCTGTAGCCTACATTTTGGGGAACCCTTAGACATTAGCTATATCTTTTAGTTTTAGAGATTTTCTTGGAGTCACTTGGTGGTGGGGACAGAAGTAAAAAGAGAAATACTTTGGGGTCAGCCCGATCCTGCCCATGATTGAACCTAGCTCCATGTAAGCCAAGAGTCCCTTGCAGGGGATACCTGGGCCACAGGGTACATTCAGAATGCCTACATGAGAGTCCCAGAACCTGATAAGGACATGATTCTCATCAGCACTTAGCTATTCTGAGCTGAGCATGTGTGAAGAATGATCCGCATGATACCCAAGAAGCCACAGTATGGTAAACTGAACTGAAGCAATTGTAAGCAGAGAGGACAGAAAGACCTCTTGAAAACTTCACTGAAAAATAGTCCTAAGCTAAACTCATACTGATCAAGGATGGGATGGCCCCTTGAGAGTCCAACACAGTTCTAGTCTAGCCTGAGAGAGATACAAAGGGAAGGAAGCAACGAAGGAAGGAAGGAAGAAAGGAAGGAAGGAAGAAAGGAAGGAAGAAAGGAAGGAAGGAAAGAAGGAAAAGAGAGTGAGAGAGAAAGAAGAGAAAAGAAAAGGAGAGGACAGACAGAACCAACCAAGATGACCTATCTGGATGACTGGGAAATAACTATAACAGACAGAACTTATAGCTTAAGGTTAAAGGCATACAGTTGCTCTTTTGTAGCCTAAAAATCACAGGACTATTTTCATTGTGTTCACTGTGGAATGGACTTCTATTCCATTTAGTCATATCCAAAAATACAGATTATAATTAATGCCAGCAATGTCACCTTTAAAAGAGAAATGTATATTTAATTCATGTATGAGCCATCTTCCTCCATGAAAATCCATTTTCAGAATGGATAAAGAACTGTAACTAGGGCAGGGCACCTGGGACTTTGTCCCAGGACATTGAAATATAGAGGGTACAAAAATTTACAACATGCACCATAAATAATTGAGCACCTAGTTAGCAAGAATAATTTGTTAAAATAACTAGTCCTCTCCCACCTCTATCAACTGTATTTGCGTTGATTACTTCTTGGTTTATGTTCATATCCTGAATTACAAAGTTGATTCAAGGGCCTATTTATGGAGAGACAGTATGCTATAGTTTTATAGAATGCCCAATTTGAAGTCAGGATGATGAACTGGGTTCAAATCATGCACCCGATAGCTCCTAAGTGTGTAACCTTGGGCAACTCACTTCACTTTTCTGTGTCTCAGTTTTATCACCTGTAAAATAGGAATAGCAATACTGGTAGAACCTACCTTGCAGAATTGTTGTG
This sequence comes from Pseudochirops cupreus, assembly GCA_028627135.1. Lineage (NCBI taxonomy): Eukaryota > Metazoa > Chordata > Mammalia > Diprotodontia > Pseudocheiridae > Pseudochirops > Pseudochirops cupreus. The sequence continues at coordinate 106,028,235 of CM053584.1, forward strand.
AAGCTCCAATGATCATAATATTGATATTTTAGATGTTTTATGTAAAGTTCATTGCAAACGTGTTAAAGCACTGCATGAATGCTATTCTTATTCATATGACTTATCCTAGGAACTAAAATGTTAAAGCATCACAGAAGTGTTATTATTATTATTATTCATGCAATTTGTCCTGGATACCTACCTAGGCACTAATATAGTGTAAAATGCACACGCTTAGATTTTATATGAGGTATTTTGGTAACTTGTCACTAAGCATCCCAAAATACTCTAGTAAGTTTTCAACTAAAAGCCTACCTTTAAATTTTGAACAATGCTATTAAATAATCAAATAAAATATTAACTCTTCAAAAGAAAAAGCAAATGAGGCAAGATGAAATACACAAGTAGTATGGTATTAATTGCAAAGGGTCTATAGGAGAGATATGGTAGGAATTGTAACAATTGATGCACTTGTCAAAAAACATATCTCTGCCCTTAGATCACAAATCAATGGAGGTGTACTAACCATTTGTTGTTGTACAATTTTTTCTTCTGAAATTGAACTAACCATGAGGCAAAATATTGTAGAAAGTGTGTTGTTGAATTTGGTGTTGGAGCACCTCTGTCTAAATCCTGACCCCGTTATAGGAGTCACCTTCTGAGCCTTAATTTCATCATCTATAAAATGAGGGTTAGATGAAACTGTCATTAAAATCTCTTCCAAGTTAATATGCTATTTTGGTGATCAAATATTTTGCTACATGGCACTTTACTCAAAGCACAACTCAAATGTCACCCCCACCATCAAAGCTTCCCTTATGACATGGAAATAGCAGTACTGGTAGAACGTAACTTGCAGAATTGTTGTGAAGCTCCAATGATTGTAATATTGATATTTTAGATGTTTTATGTAAAGTTCATTGCAAATATGTTAAAGCACTGCAGAAACTGATTTTTCCTTCATTTGACCTTACAGTATTTTACACTCTTATTTTCATCATATTTATATTAGGAGGCATAATATAGTGTGAGGAGTATTAGACTTGGAATCAGAAAACTACATTCAAATCTCACCTTGAGAACCTACTAGCTTTATGATCATGTACATTCTCTGAGGCTCAGCCAACTCATCTATAAAATGGGGAAAATAATACCTGTTGAACTTTAATTACAGGATACTTGTGGGGCTCAAATGTGACCACGCATATAAGACACTTTGCAAACCATAAAGTATCATATAATTTCTCAGGCATGATTATGTCTGATCATTAGATCTGCAGGCTTCTACAGGACAGAACTGAGAGCAGTATTTGGAAATTATAGAAAGGTAGATTTAGGTTCAATGTAAGGAAACATTTCCCAACCATCAGAGCTATCCAAAAGTGGAAAGCACAACTTAACCTACCTCAAGAGGTAATGAATGGATTCTTCTTCACTAGAGTTCCCCAGAGGCTGTCTGACTGCCTGTCAGCTCTACCACTACCATCATCACATTTCTTTCATTTGTAGCCCCCAACCCCTTTCTCTAGCTCAGATCCTCATTACCTCTTGCCTAGACCATAGTAATAGCCTCCCAATGGGTGTTCTTGTAGGCCCTCTCCTCTCCAATCCATTTTTCACAAAGTTGTCCTTCAGAAATCCTCCTAAGGTACAGATCTAGCCACATCACTTGCCTATTCTAAAATCTTTATTATTCCCCATCACCTCTAGGATAAAAAACAAATGTCTTAGCTTGGTATTTAAAGCCCTTTTACATTCTGACTCCAGTTTATAGACTTGTTTCAAATTATTCACCTTCCTGTGTATATTATAGCCAAACTGGTCTTTGCCTGGACTGGCCCTGATCCCTTGATTCTCATCTCTTAAGAGATTTATAGATATGGTGTTGCTTGATCAGGAAGATCTAGGTTTAATCCTACATTAAATAGCTATGTGACCACAGGCAAGTTCCTTCACTTCTCTGTGCTTCAGTTTTTTCATCTGTAAAATGGGGATAATTATACTTAAAATACCTTCCTCACAGTGCTGTTGTGAGGTTCAAATGAAATAAGATATGTAAGGGGTTTTGCAAACTTTAAAGTGCTATGTAAGCATTATCATTGTTGTTATTTGTATTACAGTCCAATTTTCTCCAAGGTTTAATGCCACTTCCAAATTTTTTTCTAATTCCCCTCCAATTTTAATACTCTTTCTCTCTCTCCTCAAATTACCTTGTGCATATTTATCTGTGTAAATGTTTCATTCAGCCCCACTCCCATCCCTAGTAGGATGAAAGCTCATTGAGGGCCTGGACTAATTTTCATTTTGTTTTTTGGATTTCTGGTACCAAGCACAGTGCCTTGCATATGGTAGGTACTTAATAAGTACTTGTTGAAATAAATTTAATTACTATTCAGATACAAGTACTCTAAGGTCCTTTGCAATTTTGAGATTCTGTCATTCTTAGGTGAATTAGGTGAAAAGAGGTAAGCCAGCATCTAACTGCCTTCAATAAGTCCAAATCACCTCACCCCGAATAATTATATCCCAAACTACTGAAAGAATTTGCAACTGGGATTGCTGAATAATTGTTAATGATATCTATGAAATCCTTGTGAATCGAGAGAAGCCAAAAGACTAGAGGTGAGCTAAAGAACTAGGGATGTTGATCCTAGTTCAAGGAATCCTTCAGATATTTAAAGGGCTATCATCAGGAAGAATTGGCCTTGTACTGCTTGCTCACAGAGAAAAGAATAGGTCCAATGTTGGCAGTTACGTAGAAAGGTAGATATTGGTTCAACATAAGAAAATACTTCCTAACAGAGCTATCCAAAAGTGGGATGGTTGCCTCATATGGTAGTGAGTTCCCCATTCCTGAAGCTTGATGATCACTTATTGGAGATGATGCAGAATAGGGTTGGGTTATTAACATCTGATGTTTCTGCCAATTCTATAATTCTGTGATTCTAACTAACCATTTGAAAAACATAATGAGTCTCTCCTAGAGCCCCCTCATGTCTTTCTTTTTGGGGGTGTGGGGAAGGCAATCAGGGTTAAGTGACTTGCCCAGGGACACCCAGCTAGTTCAGTGTCTGAGGCTGGATTTGAACTTAGGTCCTGGTGCTCTAGCCACTGCACCACCTAGCTACCCGCTCATGTCTTTCTTTTTTTGCTTTTTTTAAATTTTTATGTTTTTTGGAAGGGCAATTGGGGTTAAGTGACTTGCCCAAGGTCACATGGCTAGTAAGGGTTAAGTGTCTGAGGCCATATTTGAACTAAGGTCCTTCTGATTCCAGGGCTGGTGCTGTATTTACTGCGCCACTTAGCCGCACCTCCCCGCCCCCCCATGTCTTTCTAATGACTCAGATTGGACACAGTGCTAGGCCCAGAGTCAGGAAGATCTCAGTTTGAATCCAGGCTCAGACACTTATTAGCTGTGTGACTTAACATTTGTTTCCGTCATTTTTTTCAAACTGTAAAATGGGGATAACAATATCACTTACCTCACAGGAGCTTGTTGTAAGGATCCAATGAGATATTTGTAATAAGGACGTGGCATATATACATGCTTCTTGCCATATAAATGCTTATTTTTTCCCATATTCAGTTTTATGCAACACATTTTTAGAATCACATTGTAAAGCTGGAGAATATCCAGAAGAAGGTGACCAGAATGGTAAAAGGCTATCAGATTAAAAGAACTGGAGATGTTTAACCTGGAGAAAAACACAATTTAGAGAGATCATATTAACTGTCTTGGAGTATGTGAAAGACTACTGTTTGGAAGAGGGCTTACTTGGACTTGGTCATTCTGCTTGTCCTGGAGGACAGAACTACACACAAGAGGTAAACGTTGCAAAGAGGTCAAACCAGAAGGAAAAATTTCCCCAACAATGAGAACTTTCTAAACAAGGAAGGGGCTGCCTCAGGAGGTAGTGAGGTCCCTTTTCACTTGAAGGTCTTGTATCAAGAATAGGATGGCCACTTGGGTAATGGTCAAAGGGACTCTTCTTCAAATATAGATTGGATAAGATGGTTTTTGAGGTCCCTTCCAATGCTTAGACCCTATGATTCTCCCAAAACAAAAAGGGCAGTACTTTCTATTACAGTTCTCCTGCCTCTGCATTTCTTCACCCTAGAGCCCAGTGACTGGAATGTTCTCTTCCCCATTGAATTTCAACCTACCCTGTGTCAGCCTATGAAATCATTTATATCGGTCAAGGAAACAATTCTTGATCTGGAGGTAATCTCTCTCACTAAATTCTTATAAAACTTTTACAGAAATATTTATTTTATATGCTTATTAAGCTCCATTTTGTTTTACAGTTACTTATATATGGCTTATCTCTCCTATTACATTATATGCTCTATACAGGAAGGAAAGGTGTGTGCCTTATTCATTTTTTTAATGCCCTTCAGTGCCAAGAACAAAGTAAATGCTCAATCAATGTTTGATGCATGCATGGATAAATGTAAAGTTAATCTAAAAAAGACGAATTAAAGTTGTGTTGGCTTTGTACGTATAGTATGTGCCACCCCTTAGCTTAAGAGTTTAAGAAAGATGGGTATAAAAAGGGTTCAAGAAAAGAACCCAAGGTTAACAAAGGAAATGAATACTATTAAATAATATATTTATTTCAGAGCCCTTTTCAAAGGAACTCAAAGCAGTTTGCAAATAATTAGCTTATAAATCTGACTCTATGATCCTTTGAATCTCATCATTCCTGAAGTTTACATTATATTTGATGAGTGTTAAAGGAAGCAAATGAGATTAATAAAGGAAGGGAAAGAGAGCAGAGCTCACCTAGGCTCACAACTGAGGTGTCATCCTTGACTTTTCACTATTTCCCCATCCTATAGCCAGTCCTCAAGTCCTAGCATTTCTATCTTCCTAGTATCTCTTGTGCTGTACATGCCCTATTCTTTTCTCTAACACTACCACCACCCTGGTACAGTCCCTCATTCTATTCCAATAGCCTGGTTGGTTTTCCTATTTCAAGTCTCTCCTATCCTCAATCTATCCTCCACTCAACTGTCAGATTGATCTTCCTAACGGTGTTTAATCAAATTAGCCCCATATTTAATAAATTCCAAAAATCTCCTTATTTCTTCTAGGATCAAATATAAAACATTTGATTTGGTTTTTAAAGTCCTTCATAGCCTGGCCCTTTCCTGCCTTTCCAGATTTCTTACACTTTACTCTTTCTCCACATACTCTGTGATCCAGTCTTCCTTACTTCTTCTTAAATGAGATGCTTTATTTCCCAACCCTAGTCATTTTTACTGGATATCTGCAATGTCTGGAATTCTCTCCCATCTCACCCCATCTTGGCTCCCTTCAAGTCTCAGCTAAAATCCCACCTTCTGCAAGAAATCTTTCCCAGTCCCTACTCCTAGGGCCTTCCCTCTGGGATTGTCCCCAATTTATCCTAAGAATTAGAGAACTGATACATAATTGTTTACATATTGTCTCTCTCATTAGACTGTGAGCTCCTTAAATGTAGGAACTATCTTTTGCCTTTCTCTGTATCACTAATATATAGCACAGTGCCTAGCACATAGGAGGCATTTAGTAAATGCTAGGTGATTGACTGATTTGGTATCTAATTCTCAGTAGGAGTAGCACTTTAGGCAACCCAAAGGATTATGAAGCTTTCTTGATACCAATAAATTATATTTGCCCAGAAGGTGTTTAGAGCCAGTGTTTTAGAATAGAAGATTCTAGCACGTAAATCCTAATGGATTTGATTCACCTCAAAAAAGGATTATTATTTCATCTGAGATGGAGTGTGGTACAGATGTGCAATATGTTACAGTGGCCCTCCTAGAGATGATGTTGCTGAGGAAACAGACAGAATCTGCCAGGGATTCAGTTGTGAGAGACTTGTACAGCTGGTTGGGACCAACAGTGTGAGCTGCTTCTCTTTTCAGAATATTATGCAGAGGGGAAAATTACATGTTTGGCAAGAGAAGCAGGAAAAAGATTGTGAAAACAAGACTGTGGGCTTTCTTGTCTGTATCTGCTGTGATTATTTCACATATATACTGGAGCGTTTCCCTTATTTTGAATTTATATTAAATACTGTGGCTTTAAGACGCTGATATTTTAGGGTAGGGTAGGGTTTTACTAAATGTTTGTTGAACTGAATTACCTAAATGTTCTCTTTGTGTAAGAGAATTTGACAGAAACAAATATGATGAAAGTGACTACACCCATGATTATCCTGAACATTGAACACTTGACAACTTTAGATTCAGGCAAAATTAAGCAAATAAACAGAAAACATATGTAAGAACAAGATTTCCAACAAAAATTAAAACCACAATTTTTACAGGGGAGGTAGTGTTATTCAACTACTTTATGATTCTGGCACCCCATCTATAATAAATAATTTTTAAAGAGCATTTTTCAAATTAATATCTCATCTTTTCCTCACAAATCTGTGGGCTAAGGCAGCCATTATTATCTTTGCTTTATTGATAAGGGAATTGAGGCACAGAGAAGGTAACTGACTTATCCAATATCATAGAACTAGTCAGACATGAAATCAAGATTAAAACCCAGGTCATTTGACTCTCTCTTTTGCAGCTTTTCCCACAAAACAAAGGGCACAACTTGCCAAAAAGTAGTATGTAAAAGAATTTCCAGCCAAACAACCTAGGTACAAATACCCTAGGGTTATCTATATTTTTAGAGAGCACTCTGGAAGAACCAAGCAGTCCATAAACATTTATTAAATATCTACTTTGTGTGATGTATTTTGTTAGACGCTGAGGATACAAAGACAGATATGAACAGTCCTTGCCCTCAAGGAGTTTAAAGTCTACAAAGGGGACAATATGTACATATATGTACATACACATATAGATACATATATATACACAATACACATATATGCATTATACACATATGTATATACAATAAAAAAACATACTATAATTTCAGATAAAGAGGCCCTAACAGCTAAGGGGATGAGGACAGACATCATATAGGTCCTATTATAGGAGATGATATTTTGAGTTAAACTCTAAAGAAAGCTAGGATTCTAAAAGGAGGAGATAAGAAGGTAGTACATTATCAGACATGGAGAATGGCCTGTGAAAAGGTAAAGGGAACAGAGAAAAATGTCATATGTAAGAAATAGCAAGAAGACTTGTTTGGAAGAACCCATGTGTAACGAGGAATAATATACAAGACTAAAGATACGTTGGAGTCAAGTTGTAATGGATTTTGTTGTTGTTATTGTCCATCATTCACTTTCTTTTTTTATTTATTTATTTATATTTTTTTATTAAATTTTTTTTGAGTTACATATTTTCTCCCCGTCTTTCCCCCGCCCACCACCCCAAAACAGCCATCCCAGTGTTTCCCCCCTCCCCCAGTCTATTCTCTCCTATGTCACTTTTTGGTAGGTGTAACAGCAAGCACCCCAGCACACCCAGGGCGGCTACTAGCACAGGTTCTTAGATCTGCTTTTCTAAAGGAAAGCAACTCAAAATGGGTTAACAATCTTACTTTAATCGATCAAATATCATTTACCTAGTTCAGGGGGAAAAGCTGGCGCCCTGAACTTCAGAGAATACAAACAGAAGTTACAAACAAACAGAAAAAC
>CM053584.1:106036305-106135809 GCA_028627135.1 Pseudochirops cupreus
CAGATTAAGAGCTGAAATGGATCTCATAGGCCATGTAGTCCAGTTCCTTTATTTTCAGATGCAGATACTGAAGTTCAAGAGCTTTAGTGACTTGCCCAACATCACAGAGGTAATAGGTAGGAGGGTTGTGGGAATAAAACCCAGGTCCTGACAATGGTCTTTCTGGTTCTATAGTTGGCCCACCTGGGGCTGAATCACACGTCACTTTTAAGATTGTCTATACCTGGCCATTTTAGTTTTCAAAGAAACAATCTTATCAACTAGCAGATTTGCTATAGCTGCCATCCGAGGTCATGTAAGAGCTCCCCAATTTCCAAGAGATGATATTTTCTTTCAAAGCTCTGTAGACACAGATATATATCTTTTAGAAGTTAATCCACAGTCAGGCATGATGGAGTGCTAGAGCTCTGAGCTGTAACAAGTTAAGTCAATCATGTGTCCACAATAAATTTAGCACCAACATGGTGAGTCAAGGGCTGCCAGGCTACCTAAGCAGGGTGTGGGTTAACCTGTATAGGAAACAGGCAGATAAATCTACTAATCAGTAATGCTTCTGGGGAACCTAAGTATCTGTTGCAGTTCTAGCTAGGGTAAGACAGAAAGACCCAATTAAAAAAAAAAAAAGACAAAAAAACTGTTACTCTGGACCAAATAAAGCAAAAAATTTCCTTTAAATACCTAGTACCTCAAAGATCCCTCTAAATCAAGCCATTTGGGGGGTCATGGGACCCTTTCATAATTTGGTGAAATTTATGGACCCTTTCTTAAAATAATGTTTTTATTAAATAAAATAATTGAAGGAAATGTTAAGTTTCTTTTAGAAGTTAGTGAAAACCTAGACATTTTTCCCCCTAAGTTCACAAACCCCATGAAATCTATTCATGGACTTGGACTCCAGGTTACTCTAATGCAGTGCTTCTCAACCTTCCTAATGCCCCAACCCTTTAATACTCGTATGTGGTGGACCCACCTGGAGAGGGACAGAGGAGCGCTTTTATCGGAAATACGGGTTTTCCGATGGTCTTGGGCGACCCCTGTGAAAGGGTCATTTGACCCCCAAAGGGGTCGAGACCCACAGGTTGAGAACCACTGCTCTAATGGTTAATTAAGTCCATGGCTTGGGAGCTGAACTTGTAAAGAGAAATTATTTTTTTCAACTGCTGAGACAGGCTGGGTTATGATATAGTCAAATGTCTAGTCCTTTTAGTAAAAGAAAGGGATACCTGTTACCTTAATATCGGTTTTAAGCTTCTCGTAGTTGACATCAATGGGATCCTTGCTGCCATCTTCAGACCCACCACGGAGTAGACTATATGCCACCTCAATGTCCAGGAGGTTGTCTAGCATCTCTACTTTGGCCTAGAGAATCAAAAATGGGTCAGATGCTGAGTTTCCATCCAAACTTTGATAAGTGTGAAAGATAACAGATATATATGTAACTAACCATGTCCTGCGTGGAAAACAGTATGCTACAGTTCCCCAAGGGACAATGCAACATGCCTTGAGTTGATAGTGTAAGAAGATGTGGAAGGATAAGAACTAAAGAAAATAGGTCACCACTTACCTGGGACTAATTCTGGTCAATCCAAGTCAGTCAGCAAGTATTAACTAAGTGCTTACTCTGTGCCAGGCACTGGCTAAGTGCTAGGGATACAAAGAAAGTCAAAAACAGTTCTTGCCTTCCAGAGGCTTACATTCTACAGGGGAAAGAGCAGGCATATAGACAGACAGAGAGAATCTCAGAAGGGAAGGCACTAGCAGCTGGGGAGACTAGTGAGATTTGAGTTGAATCTGATGAAAGCAAGGGGGAAACTAAGAGGCAGAGGTGAGGAGGGAGACAATGGGGCACAGCCAGATATAAAGGCATGGAGATGGGATATAAGAGTCTCATGTGCCAAAAATGTTAAACAGGCCAGCATTAACTTATTGTAGAGGGTAAGGGAATAAAAGGTTAAAATGACTGTAAAGGGAGAAAGGAGGCAGAATATGGAGAGCTTGAAATGCCAAACAAGGTTTTTCTATTTGACCCTGGAACTAACAGAGAGCTACTGGAGTTTACTTAGTATGGTTGTATGCGACACGGACAGATGGAAGCATTAATAAAATCATTCTGGCGTCTGAGTGGTGAACGGATTGAAGAGGAGGGGAGTGTTGAGGCAGGGAGAACAATCAGGTTATTGCAATGAGATCCCTAAAATTCCTGGCACACAGTAGGCACTTAAGGCTTTGCTCAGATACTGGCACATTGCAGATGCCTAATACATGTCTGTGGATTGACTTGTCTTCTCCTTGGAGGAAATGCTTTCCACATTATTACTAAGCTAAGGAGATGGAGGAAGAAAGAAAGATCTTTCCCCTACTTGTGATTTCTGGTCTCCAGTGACTTTAATTCAATTACATGTGATTACCTAAGATACATGATTTTTCTGGGAAGATCAGTCTTGAAAGGCAAGAGAGACAAGCTTAACTCTCCCTTGAGCCAATTCTTTATGAAGAGGTAGAGTCTGACATACCGATAAATAAGTCATCTACATCTTAATTATCTATGTAAGTGCCAAAATGTATCTGCCATGATACCTCAGAAGAAGGGATGAGTGTGGGAGGGAGGGGAGGATGATGTCAAAGGACCATGGCTCAGCAGCCTTCTCTAGCCTGTCTGCCCAGGAGTGCTCTTCCTTACCTGCACACAATCAATGTTGTTCAGAAGTGGGGGCTTCTTCATTCCAAAGTCATGGGGGATCAAGGTATAGAAGCGATTGGAGAGGTCCAGAATCTGAGAGTCGCTGCCACCCTGGGATACCACCTGTAGGACAAGACACCAGAAAGGGAGGTAACACATAGTTAAGAGAGACAAAGGGGAAGGAAGCTGATTATTAAGCAGCCCCCGCCCCATTTCTTCACCTCCCTGCTTAGAAGGATACGACATAAAATATATTACCCCAGACAGGTCTATATAGAGGGTAAGATGATTATGGGACATACCTAAATTCTACACAGACACTAACCTTTTGTATATTGTGTTACTGAGGACATCTGGGTGTTTTGTAAAACCAGTACTCAAGAAAGGAGTTAACAGTAATATTAATGAATATAGAGGACTGGACATTTTTGTAAAAGTGGTTTCTGGAAAAATAAAAAGCCAAATCCACTGCTCACACGCCCAGAAGATACACGTTAAATAGCTTCTATTCAATCTCTGCCTTCTCAGTCAGGGAACTGGTTGTCCAAAGCAAGTTACCTTGTATTATGCTTGCAACCTGGCCCTCCTTTGATGGAAATCTGTTTGGCAGAATGTGTACAGAGGTGTTCAATAAGTCTTGCTAAATTAATAAAAGCTGGGTCACCCAGGTGAGAAGTGGTGGAGAGACCCGCTGGCTGCCAAAGGTTCAATGAATCTGCAATGTGGTGGGCAGTGACTCTGGGCAGAGCATAGCCTCTTGGACCCAGTCTCCCTTTCTTTTTCCCCTCCTAAATCCCCGCCCTGACACACAATAGGAAGATGGCACTGTCCTTAGCGTCAAGGAAAGATGCCATTGAGAGGAAGCAGCTATCTCCAGTCCAAACACTTGCTGGGAATCCTCTCCACTGACTACCAGAATCTTATCTCCCTAAAATAGACCTGTCCTTTCCCAGGGATGGATCCACTGAGAAGGGCTTGAGTCTTTTTCCCTTGACAATAGGCCCCTGAGAGTATTTAAGTTTTCTACATAGAGTCTGTGATTTAACTGCAAGCTACATTTTCCACATTTAGTTCGGCTTAATTCAACAGCCACCTACTAAGCACTTACCAAAGGCAAGGCACTGAGCCAGGTGCTGGGATAAAAAGACACGCCCCCCCCCCCTGCCAAAACCAAACAAAAACCAGTCCCTGATCTAAAGATACACTCCACTCTCCTGGAACATATATAAAATGTATAGGTAGCTAAACACAAGGTCATTTAAAGGAGGAGAGAACAGTAAAAACTTGGGAGATCTAAAACTGATCCTTGAAGGGAAAGTAAAGATTCTGAAAAATAAGGAGTGAATTTGTTCTTTCCCAGGAATTAAGGAGTGAGGAGTAGTGGGTGGAAGAGAATGGAGACAGCTTGTGTGAATGCAGAGGTGGAAGAGGGAAATGACACATTCTTGAAGCCAGTAAGTAGTTCAGTTCAGTTGAATGCAAAGAGCATAAAAACAGAGTAATATTTAGGTAAGTCTAGAAAGGAAGGTGGGAGTCAGACTGTCATGGGTCTTAAATGCTAAGCTGAGAAGTTTTTTATTTCAGCAGTAAAGGGGAATAACAGGAGTGCTATGTATGGTCAGGCCTGTGTTTTAGGGTTATGTTAGCTAGGCTGTACTGAAGAAGGACTGGAGATAGGAGAGACTGGCATTATTACAGGAGACCAGGGGTGACGATGGCCTGAGCTAGGGGGTTGGGTGAGATATGAAGAATGTAGACATGCTGGTGGGGGAAAGAGATGAGTCACAGATAATTGTGGTTACAAACAAGAAAGTAGCTGTGCCCTTAACATTTCGAAACAGGGAAGTCTAGAAGCGGGAATAATTTAAGAGGTGAGATCGCCAGCTGGCCTTGACAAGAAGGGACATCTTTTCCTCATAGGCTGCCACAAAGGAGAAGAGAATGGGTGAATATATGGGTAATATATAGGGCAGATTAAGATGCAGACTAGGAGGAATGCGTGATGGATTGCCGTTTTTCTCAGTAAAGTAGAAGGCAAGATCATAAACTGAGGAGAGGTGGTGGTGGGCTGAGGAGAGAAAAGCTCTAGAACTATTTGGAATGGCAACAGAAAGTCAATAAAGAAAGGGTTTCTGAGTAGCTGTGAGAGCCCAGTTGAGATTAGCTAAGCTAAATTTGTAATTGATCCAGTTGGCATGGTTATGTGGTACCTTCCAACAGTACGGACAGAACAGGAGTAGGAATAGAGAGGAGGGATGTTAACAGTGATCCAGGGCTGAGGATGAGCAACAGGACAAGGGAAAAGGGAATCCAAGAGTGGAGACAAAGGCACAGGTGAATTGGCTAATTCTAAGGTCAAGACTATGATGCGACGTCTTCCATGGTGACTTATTTTTATAGGCTGGTTAAACGAAAAAACTCCAGTAAGCTTTTAACTTAAAAAAAAAAAAAGATGAGGTTTACCAAATTTCTTAGAATTATCTTTCCTTTTTCTTGAATTTCATCCTAATAGAAACTTCCTTGAGATAAATTAACTGAGAAGACTGTTAAAAAGTTAAACTGTTACTACTCTGTTCCTGCTCCAAATTGAGTCCTGACTTCTATAAAGATGTGGCTCAATAAAAGCCCTGAGTGACTAATAAAATGCTTGCTATGTCTTGGAGAAGTGAAGGTAAATGAAAGGGGAGAGGGTACAGGTATGTGATGGTAACATGCTTCACGCTTACCTGCTGGACCTCGCTGAGGATTGAATATGCATTCTGGATCTGTCTCTTGCTCAGCTTTCCCAGTGGCATCTTCTGAAGGTCAATCTGATGAAAGATTCATTCCATTACAAGTGGGTTTCCCTAAAATGCTATGAGATGATACCAATAAATCTTTAAGTGACCACCTCCAAGATGAATTCCTAACTGGTGTGGAGAGACAGACATTAAGATCCATGTTTGATAGAATATCTACCACCGGAAACAGAGACTATGGCTATAAATGCAATATGTCAAATAAACAGAACTGGTCCTAAGGTCTTCTGTAAAAAAGGATACTGCTGTTCATCATTTGCTTTGGGGGCTACTAAAAGCCTTCTGGTTGTCTGAAAGAAGTCACTATCAATGGAAAAGGACACAGTCATTTTCATCAAATCTGGAGCCAACCAAACTGTGGCTCTTTCTTCAGTGCCTCTAGAAGAAACCTGGTACTAAGGTTTTATTTTACTTTTAAAATTGTTCCCCCTCCAAAATTAACAAGCAGTTATTTCACCCAGCTCTTATATCTACAAATGAGAAGGAAAAACAAAATCACTATTGTGATTTTTCTTGCAAAGTCAAGAAAAACAAATTCCCACACTGGTCATGTCTAAAAATGTATGTCTCATCTTGTAATTTGAACCCATGATTCTCTGCCAAAAGATGGGTAATATGCATCTTTATTACTAATGTAGGAGATCTTAGAGCATGGTCAGGGCTATGTGGATTAGCCTCTGTATAGCATAGCTTCAAATCTATACAGTCAGAGACTATGACTACAAAGTCAGAGTTATGATTATAGAATTTAAAGAGTCTGAAGGGACTTTAGATGTAGATCCAATACATTATTTATATTCTAATTTTACAGGTGAGGCAATGGAGAACCAAAGGTGAACCAAAGTCACACAGCTATGTGATATCTCTTATGGTGAAGCCAAACAGGATGAATTTGCCAAGGGCAATGTCAAACATCCAAAGACAGAAGCAGAAGAGAAATACTGCTCAGTTTCTACCTTAAAGCAAGGACAGACTCCTTCCTCTTTCTACCTGGGGGGGAAAGGGTGGGATCTAGGAAGAGCAATTCCTTTAACAAAGGTGATACTTTCAGTTCTACCTCGTCTTAATAAGATGATACACAAATCAGTTCATAGTGTGCTGGGAAAACACATCACTAAAGAAATTATAGAGCCAGTTTTTCTATTCAATTGGCCTGAACTGTAATTTTTTTGAAGGAGCAAGGGAATAAATGTGTTACTGGCTATTTTCTCTTTTTTTGCTTTTTGGAGGTAGGAGGGCAGGGCAATTGGGGTTAAGTGACTTGTACAAGGTCACAGGCCTAGTGAGGTGCCTGGCTATTCTCAAGGCTGATCTAATTTGCAATTCAGACTAGTAATTCTCTTTAACAGCAAACAGACTAAGCACTTCCCCCATAACAAATGGGAGACAGAGAAATTTTTTATTTCTGAAAGAAAAGAATATAGAAGAAAGAAAAAGGAGGTGAGGGGACAGGGAAAGGAAATAGAGAGAGAGGAAGGGAGAGAGAAGATGGGGCAAAAAGGGAAGAAAGGGACTGAGGAACTCAGGTGTGTCTCCAAGCAGCTTAAAATATCTGTCATCAATACAGTTTCATATTAAAATCAATCTCTGTGGGGAAATACATTTGCCACTATAGACAAAGAATTCATAGTTCTTGTCCCTAAAGGGAGGCAAAGAAAAGCTCCATTTTGCTTCAGGCTCTTTACCTAAGGAAGGAATTCCTAAAAGGAAGCTCACAAATACAGGACAGAGCCTCAACATGTGAGCTCAGTCTAGAGGTAACTTTCAGATGAGGAAGCACCCTTCACCAACACCTTCCCTTACAGTGTTAGAATTGCCTTATACACTAAGAGGGGAAGTAACCAGTAAGGACCAGCAGTAGGCCTTGAACCCAGGTAAAAGTTGGTCTTCTGCCCACTACCCCAGCAGCTCCTCATGCCATCCAACATTGTCAACACACGGGCTGGCCAAAGTTAACAATATGTAACAACCTCGAATTCCACCATAGCCTTTTTCATGCTCTCCACATCAAAGATCATCTTGATGAGGTTCTGAACTGGTTTGGGGAGTTTTGACTTGGTGCCAGCACTAACAGTCAGTTTCTTCAAGGCCTCTTCATCCTGGAGGAGGGGTGAGGGAACCAGAAAATAAAATCAGTGAAACCAGGGAAGGAAACAGACCTCAATGCTTCAGAAACTCCAAGCCATTAAGATCTATCTATACTGGACTCAGCGGGCAAAAATGATCCTGGCCTTCAAGTATATTATATTCTAATATTTACACTGCAATGACCACACCATAGGTTTTGGACAACTGATTAAGGGGTAAGAAGAGAAAGATCTAAGATGGTCTTAATTACAATCTGCAATTCTCAAGTGGCTTCCCCACCCCATTCATCAGACTTTCAATTTTATTGGTGTAGGGATGCCATCGATCCAACCACGGTCACAGTAAGGAGCAATTGCACTAGTAGTCTGAACAGTCTTAGAGCATTTGCCTGGAAGTACTAAGAGGCTTTGTTCAAGGTCACACAGTCAATAGAAAGGGTTTTTAATGAATGATTTAAAAAATACAAGCATGTTTAAATGAAAACAAAAACAAACAAAAGAAAAAGTTCTTAAGAAATGCTAAGAGCTCTCCGGTAGAAACAGAGAGGTACAGAAGAAAACGCTATTAAGAGAGACCAGAAACATCAATTTAAGATTTTCTTTCCTCTCTTTTTTGGAAAGTAAGAGAACAAAGCACTTTTAAGGCCTTGTGAACCACGGACCAGCATTAGATTTAAATTTATGACTCACAGCTAAGTCAGGGAATCTGGCAGACAGATTCCTTAGTTCTCTATCTAGACTAAGGACTGGGAAGCTGCTTTCTTCTAATTTGTAAAGTGAGGTGGGGTCTAGAACTATGCCTCACTACTGACCACTTTTAGGGACATTGGTCTCTCCGATCATTTATTAAAGAAGATTGCATTATAGTCTTGTCTAGGCTTTCCTTCCCATGTCTCTTCCTATAAAATTTTAAAGCAAAGACCTTCCTTCACTGGGCTCTAGGAAGGGAATACTATTTCTGATGGAAGGCTATTAGAGGATTACCTGCCCATAGTCAATCTCCAGGGGGTAGAACTTCTTGGGATACTTAGTGAAGTTGCTGGAATGCCAGGAGTTGCCTGTTTTCTCCTCATATAATTTCAAAAAATGATCAATGGCATCTTCCCTGGATGACATTTGCTCTAGTTTATTGCTGCCAATCACAGTACCCACTCGGCCCCAAGATCTAAATATCCAGTACCTGTGGTAAGGAGCAGGGAAGATGGAGAGGGAGACAAAAACGGAGTCAAAGGTCTGGATTTTAGTTGCATGTACTGAGGGGAAAAGACTTTCCAAAGAAACTTTACCAAACAGCAGCAGCAAAAAAAAACCTCAAGGACAATTAAAAGTTTAGGAAAATTCACTAGCTCTTTACTCCCCCTAATGTGTTCTATCCAAGGTCAGCAATAAGCTGTGTTTAATGTGAGCTGCTGGCTTACAGAGAGCACTAGGGAATTAAATTTCCATTTGTGTCAGGCTGGCCTAAGGATTTCTTAAAAATGCTATTCCTGACTACTAGGAGAGCTCTCCCCTCAACCCCATCCCAAAGTAGGCTGTCATTCCTGCTACTGGTGCACCCCCCCCCCCACCCTTCTACCAAACCCTCTTCCCAAACAACCAGAAACAAAGTTGAACCCAAGACACATTAGTTCAAGTTTGCTCCTGGCCCCCAACAGCTGTACTTGGAACTTTTAAACTCTTATCCTTTCTGGCCCATGAACTTCCTCATGATTCACAACTGGTAGAGAGAAAAAATTGCTACCCTTGGTTATTCTGGTTGTAAAAACCATTCATGGAGCTAAGTGTGGAATATTAGATTAGGGGGAGTGGTGCAATCTATCAAATGGGATGGGCCCACCATTTTTTTTCTTTCTTTTAAATTTTTAAAAAGTAGTATTTTATTTTTTTCCAATTACATGTAAAGAAAGTTTTCAACATTTACTTTTATAAAATGTTGAGTTTCAAGTCTTTTTTTCTCTCTCCCTAGACAGCAAACAATCTGATACAAGCTATCCATGTATTAAACATAATTCCCCATTACTCAAGCTATGAAAGAAGAATCAGAACAAAAGGGAAAAACCAAGTGAAAGAAAAAAAAAACAAGGTGAAAACAGCGCTTCAATCTGCATTCAGATTCCATAATTCTTTCTCTGGGTGTGGCCAGCATTTTCAAACATCATCAGTCTTGCAATTGTCTTAGATCCTTGCACTGCAAAGAAGAGCCAAGTCTATCAAAGCTGATTTTTGCACAATGTTGCTATTATGGTGTACAATGCTCTCCTAGTTCTGCTCACTTTACTCAGCATCAGTCTTTCCAGGTTTTTCTGAAATCTACCTGTTCATCATTTCTTATGGCACAAGAGCATTCCATTACATTCAAATACCACATATACCACAACTTGTTCAGTCATTTACCAATTGATGAATATCCCCTCAATTTCTGATTCTTGGCCACCACAAAGAGCCGCTATAAATATTTCTGTACATGTGGGGCCTTTCCCCATTTTTATTCTTTCTTTAGGATACAGACCTAATAGTGGTACTGCTAGATCAAAGGGAATACACAATTTTATAGCTCTTTGGGCATAGTTCCAAATCATGAGTCTATCATTTCAACATTGACATTATTCTAGTGATGGTACAAAAGAAAGAACATCAACATCTTCAAAATATCTCATCTGCAATGACCAGAAGATAGCGTATTAACTCACAGTGATTACTGGAAAAGAAAAAGTCATACAAGATATCATCCAATAAATGCAAGACTGGAAAAGGAGACAGGCCAACCATGTAGTTACAGGTGCCACAGCAGATAAGAATGCTAGCCCTGGAGCCAGGAAGACCTGATTTCAAACTTGGCCTCAGACTCTTACTAGCTGTGGACACTGGGCAAGTCACTCAATCGCTGTCTGCCTCAGTTTCTACAATTGTAAAACGGGAATGAAAATAACACCTTCCTTTCAGGGTTGTTATGAAGATGAAATCAATGCTTATAAAGTAAAAGCTGTGCAAGCCTTAAGGGTTATATATAAATGTTTTTATATAATAAATTGCGATTGTTAAATGAATAGTCCTACACAATTAACATTAAAATATGTAGAAGGCCTCCAGAAATGTGGGAGAGGTCCCCTTTGAAAGACTCGTGGACAGGAACTCCACAGGATAAGAAGGCATGGATAAGTTGAATGAAGTATAGATGTTTAGCCAGAAAAGGAAATCGGGGAGGGAATAATGGACGTCTTCAAATTTGTCAACTCCATCATGTGGAAAAGGAATCATGTCTGTTTTCCTTGGGCCCAGAGGGCAGAACTACAAACACAGAACAGATGTTTCAGAAAAGAATGTTCAGGCTTGATAGAAGGAAAAAAACCTCCTAACTGTTAAGAACTGCCCCCAAACTGAGTAAGTTCCTTTTCACCAGAAATTGTCAAGTGAAAATGAGGCCAGATGAGTGCTTCTTGGGGGACACCGTAGAAGGACTCGATTCAGGTAGGGGCACTTCTAACTCAGATTCTGTTTTCTCGTTGTAGCGGGGATACTTTTTCTTGTATGGGCTTGACTATGTGGCTACTGAGGAACTTTCCAATTCTTACTGAACCCAAAACTCGAAAAACTGCTCTAAGCCATGCCCAACTATGCCCCAAGAACCCACCTGATTTCTCGATCATCCTCCAGGAGCTGTAGTTTATAATATGAGTTGGTGCCTTTAACAATGTCCACAAGGCCAAGGGTGGCACTAAAGATTTTTCCATTTTTTTCAAGTACGTGAGCTGAGTCTTCAAGTCCTGATCAAAGAGGCAAATACTCAGTTCTGGAAGCCGTTTTTGAGAGACAGAACTGGACTGGACCTCAGAGGTCACTTGTCATCTAGTCCATTCCCCTCCCCCTGCAAATTTACAGATGAGTAAAGAATACGGAGACCCAGAAAACATAAAAGGGAACTTGCCCAGAGCCTTGGAAGTAGTAAATGGGAGAGCCAGGATTTGAATCCAGTTCCTCTGGACTCCAGAACTCTTTCCCACTACACTAAACTTCTCCTTTGCCATGTAGGATTAAGGATGTACTCAAGAAAGAGGAAGAGGGAGAATTCTAAGGCAGGACACTCTAAAGGGGTATGATGCTGACTAAATTCAATTATACCAACTTACAATTCACTATCTATCCTATAGGCTTACTGAGGGGTGGGAGGTAGAAAACAAAGACATTAGATAACCACATATTCACAAGAATAAATAATTCCTCAGGTGATCTTTTTTCAGATTTTCCTCTCCTCAAACATTACATCAAAACCCTTTAAGACTGTTCTGCCGCCCTCTAAGTTTCTCTCACCAGAATCCGGATCCACAGCTGCTCCACCTTTTAGTGTTAATTTCATTTTCTTCTCTGATTTGTTGGTCCCTGCAAAGGAGAGGCAGAAAAGTATTGAGTGAAGGACTACTTTAGGAAAAGGCAGTGCCTGAACCCTCCCTGACTTTATAAAAATGAGATGCAGTATAATTAACATGAAAACTAATTCCTGAGAAGAATGTATATAAGCTGGTGAGTGTCCAGAGGAAGGCAGTCAAGACTGTGAAGGGCACTGGACCTGAAGTCATGAGGACTGGTAGAAGGCACTGGACATGAGCAGGCTAGAGGAAAGAGGGCTCAAAGGGAAGGGACAGCAGGCTTCAGACTTCCTCTGTTTGGCAATAAAGGGCAGAACCAGGAGCAACAGAAAGAGAGAAAAGTACACAACATAGCGGCAAATTCAGACCTGATGCCACTTTTTAACAAAGAGAGCCCTATCTCAAAGTAGAGTGGGCTGCCTCAAGAGGTGGTGAATTCTTATTCCTTGGAGGTCTTCAAGAAGCTGGTCAACCTCTTGTTGAGTATGTTGTAGTGGGGATACTTTTTCTACTATAGGCTGGACTATGTGACTGCTGAGGAACCTCCCAATTCTCGAACTGTGATGGTACACCGGTACTCGATAAATAACATATCTTGACCCAGCTGGGTAGCACTAGGCCAAGGCTAAGACGACCTTACTAAGTGCATAGATTTTGAAGCTAGTACAGCAGCGCAGCTGCCATGGTGTTGTACCCAAACCCAAATCTCAGGTCACTACACACCACCTGACTTGCGGCCCACCATTAAGCCCCTTTTATATTTGTTTTTCTCTATTTTGGCTTGAAATTGTTTAAGGCATGTCTGGACATATTGCTCAACGTGTTCCCTGACTCTCTCTCCCCTAATCAGCATTTCATATTTTCTCCTTGAATCATTATAGTGTACCAGGCTCATTATGGTGCAAGGATCTTATCTAAGTACCATCCTGTCCTGACCCGCTGACCAAGTGAGGCTCCCACTCCCTTTGCCCCAAACATGACCCTGGCCTGTTCTGGGAAATTCCAGTCCCCTCATCCCACGACCCTCCACCCAGTTCTGGGAAAGACCCTCGCTTTCAGAAGGTTGCACCCCTGAGTCATGTGCCATACTCCCCTGAGACATATAGATTTAACCAATGGCTGTTCTCTGCTTCTGTAGGTCACAGCTTCTGCTAGCTCCTCTCCCTATTATAATTTTGTGGTTTTTAGCCTCTATAACCAAGACCTGAAAATCTAAAAATTACTACTCATTTGAGTGCTGACCACTCGGGTAGTTGTGCACTTATTCAATAAATCCACATCTAAATTGATCTTCAACCCAGGTCTTGGCTTGCTCTTATTTCTCTGCACAACAATGGCCCTAAACATCAGAAGAGCCAAGCTAAGCCAGTGTTGGGGCAGGACCCTGATGAAGCCTCTCTCTGAGCTCACCTTCCTCTTCCTTGACTTGACTCTTGCTCTTCTTGGAAGAAGGGACACCTGACTTCCCTCCTGGCTTCACTTCAACAGGTTCTTGCTTCACTTCAGCACCCCATGAGGACAAGGTATGCAGAGAGAGCAGCTCCTGGAGGCTCTTGCCGGAAGCAGAGATATCTTGGAGGAAATCCTCTGATACTACTCGTACGTTGGCTTCTTTAACCTCTTCCATTTTCTTATTCATCTTCTCAACCTCCTCTGTTTAAACAAATGAGAAGCTAGTTGAAATCAAGATTCAAAACTACATTTGATAAAGGCACATTATTCTAAGGAAAACAAAAACATTGTAGGACAGAATGGGCACAAGTGCTGGAATCTGAAGACCAGGGTTCAAATCTTGCAACCAACACTTGCTACCTATGTGACCTTGGACAAGTCAATCTCCTTGGGGCTCAATTAGAAAGCTGTAAAATGAGGGGGGGTTCTTAGATCCTCTTTTTTTCTTTGTTAAAATCTCAATCCCTTTCTCCTGCCTAAGCTCCTTTTCTTTCCTTCAATACTACTATTACAACTATAGGAATGTCTAAATTATTTTTCTAATTTAACAAGTTCACTTTGCATCATCAAATATTCAACTAACTGTAGGCAAGATAGTATGTGAGGCATTGTGGAAAACAGATGAAAAAATATGTAAAACATGGTCCTCCTCCTAAGAAGAGATGAGACAGAAACACTAAAAAATGAACAATAATCTAAGACTGTGGACAAATCACTTGACCTCTCTAGGCCTCAGTTTTATCACCTGTAAAATGAATTAGATGGCCTCCAAGTTCATTCTTGGCTTTACATTTATGATTCTGTAATATATACTAAGCATTTAATGAATTTAAACAAAATCTCAGCAGGTACTAATAAGCAGGGTCCATGAATTTATTTTTAAAAATATTTTTGATAACTATTTTAACAGAAATAGCTTTCCCTTTGTAATCCTATGTATTTTATTTTATACACTTAAAAACAGTTTTAAAAATTTTACATTAAAAAAAAAACCCTCAAAAATTCAAAAAGACCCCCAAAATCACGCTCAGAGATCACCAAACCAGATTACCAAAGAAACCCCTGCTACAAAGGTTCCCAGGGAGTGAGAGTTGGTTCTTCCTTCATTAATCCCCTAGAATAATGGGAATATAAGGTCAGTGAATCAGTTCTGTCACTTTGTCCCGTTTGAGGTTCTTTCCTGTTCTTTGCCCATCTCAGTGTTAAATAATGAAGGCAAAATAATCCCCTGAAGAAGTGATTTAGAGAGAGGGAAGATTTAAATTTGCAATTTTTCACCTATTTACTTTCTGTGTTCAAACTGACACCTGTCTATTCCTATTAATATGGGTGACTGGGAAATAGTGAAAAGGTCAAAATTCTGTGCTCTTACTTCAGACCTGAAGCATGCCTCTTGTACACACTGTGGTTTAGCCTTCTATCTATTCACAGGAAAGTTGTATTTTAAAGTCATACTGTATTCTTTAGGTTCGAACTTACGATAATGCAATTCCTTGGACCAGGCAGTAAATATACACAACCTGATTTCCCATGTGACCTGCACCTGGGGAAAATAAACAACTCTATATTTAAGTTCAGGAAACAGGATATTTACCCACAAAGCGTCCATAGCCATTCCAGCTGTTAACAACAGCACACTCAGGAAAATGATATGCATGAAGACCAGTCTTACAGTTTCCCTCCTGCCAAGTAGCTTATGGGTCTTCATTCACCTGGAATCACTCATTATCACTCTACTCTTTAGGTGAAACGTTAAAAGGAACAAATTTCAAGGGGACAATGTGAGGAGGGAAGAAGATTCTTCTAGCCCAGAAGAATGCTGCTAAGCAATGTCACAGGGCCTTGGTTATCAGGCACTGAAGATGGAGAAAGGTGAGGCCTGCCTGTTTGTTCAGTAATTGTTTCATGTACCTTAGTTTCAGTTCTTTAATTAGATTGTCAGCTCTCTAATAGTAGGACCAAAGTCCACTTTTTCTGCAGAACCCAACCCTGTGTTGCCTGGAACAGTGCCCCATAATACACAATGTTCTGGTAAAAGCTCCCCCTTCTCAAGACCAGTTGTTCCACGGACTCTAGAAAGACAAGTAAAGTCACACAAACTCACTTTTGGTACTAACGCAGAGCGAAGCTTTGTTAGCTGTCCCTGTCAGCTTCCCCCCAAGTTCTTCTAATGTGGCTTTCATTTCATCCTTGTTTCTGGAGAGCTTCCCCAGAGTGAGAATCTTCATGCTGGACAATGGCTTGTCTACGATGGAAAGAAACACAACTATCAAGCAGGGATGACACTACAACTGCTCAGGGGAGTCAGACTGGGGTGGGGAAGGAAGAATTCGGGAGAGAAATCAGACACTGTGGAAAACAGGGAGAGCCTCATACCAACCCAGCTTTGTGCAGGCTACAGACACCACCCCCTTCATCAGAGCTAAGAGTCTGGGCAATGAAAATAGTCCAGTTGAAAAGAGTTAAGTCACAGTAAGAAAACAGACCCTGCCTGTTTAAGGGATCCCCAGCTCTAAGAAGAAACAGAAAAGGGTGAGACAGAGGCCACACAGACTTGGGCTCCATGGTTCTGTTCCACAGACTTCCTGCTGGGGGAAAGGTATATAGTGAGAGAAGGGGAGAGAGGTATGGCAGGAGGATGAGGGGAGATTGGCACAGGCTGGGATAGCTGTGTCTTGTTAAAAGGAGACCACAGTACTTCTGGAATTGGCAACACTGGTCTCCAGGGAAAAATCTGTAATTATGATGAGGAAGATGACAACAGTAAGAGCAGCTTGCACTTGTATAATGCTTTACGGCTTGCAAAGCACTTTCAAAGTAATATCACGCTATGGAGACAGGCCCAGGCAAATAAGCTCCAACAACACTGTGCTCTAATCAACTAAAGACAAACCCCTAATATCCACTGGGTAGACAAACCAGCTTAATCTAAGAAGAACTGGCTCCCACCTGACCTTGCCTCGTGGTGGTGGGGAAAGTGCTAGCCAATGTTCCCGGTGTCTCTCACCAACACCAGTACATAATCAACTTGGCCGTGATAGCTTCTGCTTCCCTCAAAGGAATCCCCCGGGTCCCAGAAGACCTTCCCTGAGGAAATGACCAAGGGTAAACACAGTACCCTGTTTTTTTCTGAAAAGGTCAGGAGGACGCTTTGGATTCAAACCTATAAGCCAAAGGCCTCAGGAGGTACCACAGAGTCTCTAGAATCCGACAACCAATCAACAAGCATTTATTAAACACCTAATGTGTGCTGGTCCCTGGTGGTACAGGGTCCTACAAAGGGAAGACAAAGAAAAATGAAAGTTACTGCTCTCATGGAGCTTATATTTTATTTGAATGACAACAAAAGCTTCATGTGGTCTTTTGATACTTCCTGGAAAGAGGGCAGGGGTAGGGAGAGAAGAAAATCATCTGAAGGGAAGAGGAAAAGAAGCTAGCTTTGTTGTATCCTGAGAAGCAAGAAACAGAAAGAAAGACCTCTATAACAGAGAGGTTCCAGAAGAATAAGGCTCTTCATTAACTAAGTCAAAGATGATAAGGTCCCTACTTTTGGGCCAACATAAACCTTACATACAGGCTCCCCCTCAACTCCCTTTCCAGCTGCTGCAAATGAAAAAACAACAAAAACAAAACTTAAAAAAAATGATGAAGGAATTTGCAGGTGGCCAAGCCAGGTTGGTGTACTGGGCTTCCAGAGAGGAGCCTCAAGAGTCCCCTCCTAGATCTCCAGTCACTTACCTGGTGGGGCTGAGGAGTTCACAGTGGGAGGGGAGGCCACTGATGAGGGCAGTGGTTTTGAAGCTGGGGCATTAGCTTCTGGGGGGAACACTCGGTCCTGCTTTTTGCACTTAAATTTTTTGAGGTAAGAGATTTCCCGGAATTCCTATGGAACATTAAAGTTTAAGGAGGTCAGAAGAAAGCACCAAATTGAAAACCCTAGAAACAGCTATTGCTGATGTCTGAAAATCTATTCTTGTGGGCTTTTGTCTTGGAGGGTAACATGATGGAGCGGACTTACTTCACTAATTATTACTGTAATCTTTAAATTAAAAAAAAAGTAGTCTCTGCTTAATAAAACCCCAGTTAATTATACAGAACAGTGATAGGAGACAGGATCCTAAAATGGCTGTAGTCAGAGAACCTGAGTTCATGAGTCTTATCCCTGACCTTTGGTACCCTAGGTAGCTACCACCTAATCCTTGGTTCTGGTCACCTAAGATGCCTGAAAATCACCATCTAGGTGACTTTTCTTCAATTTATGTCTTAAAACCAAGCGTCCAAAACTCAATGCAATAAAGTCTGACCAACTCAGAGCATAGGGTTACTGTTACCTCCCTTTGTTCCCACTTATTTTTTGTTGTTCAGTCAATTCAGTCATTTGAGGGCCCATTTGAGGTTTTCTTGGCAAAGATACTAGATTGGTTTGCCACTGCCTTCTCAAGTTCATTTTTACAGATAAGGAAACTGAAGCAAACAGGGTTAAATGACTTGCTCAGAGTCACACAATTAGTGTCAAAGGCTGGATGTGAACTCAAGTCTTCCTGGCTCCAGGCCCCTCTATCCACTGTGCCACCTATCTGTCCAAGTACTTATTACACATATATTATAAAGCTCCATAATTTTATCATTTTATGTGTCCTCTCCATCAAAGTAGGTCACAATCTCTCTGCACCTTAAAATTAGCCTTTGTAAATTGTGGTGGCCAAACATTCATCAACCTTCTGGTGAGGCACCTTGCCAACCTAAGTGGGCTGCTTCCCAGGTGAGACATGTCTTATCACTGAAGCCTTTTCAGTGTGGTAGGAATTGCCAGGCTCATGCTTTGCTGTGGGAGCCCAAGATCATCTCCATGCCAATGAGTCACTGATCTTTACATCAGTGAAGGATTGTATTTGTTTTTGCAAGGCAATCAGGGTTAAGTGACTTGCCCAGGTCACACAGCTACTAAGTATCAATTATCTGAGACTGGATTTGAACTTCCTCTTCCTGTCTCCAGGGCCAGTGCTCTACCCACTGCACCACCTAGCTGCCCCAGTGAAGGATTTTAAAAGCTGTATTTTTGTTGTTGCTTGAAACTCTATCAATGTAGACTGAGAACAATCCTATAACTGACAGATCTAAAGAGGTGACCATAGAAAGTCACTTCAACTAAACCAAAATAGGGATAAGAATGCCTGTAGTACCTTTCCCCTGGGGTTGTTGAATAGATCAAATGAAGTAACACTGTGTGAAGCATTTTACGAAGGTTAAAAGCGCATACATGTCAGTCGTTGTTCTCAATGCAGATTTTCAGTTGGCTTTCTATTTATCATGGCACTGCTGACTCTTACTGAGTTCTGGAGTCCATTCAACCTCATTAACCTCTGGGTCTTCTCAGTATGGAATCAGTAAGGTGTGAATCTCTGTTCCTGCACTTGTACAGTGATTTTAAAACTCAAATGCAAGCCTTTATATTAACCCCTAAGTTTCATAATTTCCTTTTTGAATTTTGATTTAGTCATCCTGGGCGCTAATTCAATGAGCATGTATTTAAGAGCCTAGTACGCGCCAGGCACTGGGCTAAACATGAGCTATTCCTTCATCTGTGTGTCAACTAAACAACACAGTATCTCATGACCACACCCAAGTTACTGCCGTATTTCAAACTGTTAGTTTCCATGACAAATGTTGGAGGGGTTGCAGGACAACAAGCACATTAATGCAATGTTGGCAGAGCTGTGAATTGGTCCAGTCATTCTGCAAAACAATTTGGAACCATGCCCTCAAACGTAACTAAAGTGAGCATGCCAGAAAGAGGAAAAGGACCCATATACCAAAATATTTATAGCAGCTCTTTTTCTGTGAGGGGAAAGCAAAAGAAACAAAGGGGGTGTCTATCAACTGAGGAAAAGCTGAATAAATTACGGCATGGGAATATAATAGAATACTACCGTGCTGTAAGAAATGATGACTTGCATGAACGGATGCAGAATGAAGTAAAAAAAAAAACCTGAAAAATAATCTATACGGTGACAACGTTGTGAATACAAACAACTCGGATCACCAATACAACGACCAATCGCGATTCCAGAGTCAGAACCGCGTTTAAAACCACTTTTTTGGTAAAACTGTTAAGTATTAAATAATACTTTTTTCCTAAAGCTCTTTTCAGTCTCCAGAGAAAAGGCCCAGACAAGGTCAGAAATCTTTTTTCTTAAGGAGATAGTGAAAGACGGCACTCAGCCTCTGACAAAGAACGACGCTGGTCTAACTTACATCCCTGCCTTCCCCACCCCGAAAGGATCCAATGAAGCGTCTCCTGCTCCCAGGGAATGAAGCCCCTGCAGCCCCGACTCAGGAAAGACTCTCTCGCTCTCCCCAAGACTCTCCCCAGGGAGCAGCTTAGGAGGGGACGGAGGGTAGCCGTCCACCAACGCTACAACGCTAACGAACTAATCCAAACGGCATTCTCATGTATTGTGGTGTTTTCCTGCGTCAAGATTCCTGTAATGGTTCCCTAAAATTGTGCTGAGACGACACTTACAGTGCAGAGGATGGGGGAAGAACAGGGGACTAGGCCCATTTGGGTGTCTCTCTCCTCAAGAAAAAAATGCTTGAACAACAATTAAAAATTTTTTTCTGGTAGACTTGAAACCATAAACGCACGAGTATTTTTTCTTTGCTACAAGACTGATGATGGACACTACTCGCCCTCAAACAGAAGCGGACTCGAGATGCAGAACGAGACAGACGTGCGGCCAGCGTGGCCATCTGTCTGCGTTAGCTATGCATGATTTGTTAGCACGGTTTTGTTTTCCTTGGTTTCCCTCCCCTCCCCAGTGAGGGCAGGAGAAGATGTGAGGAAAAGAAAATAAATGCTTGTTATTAACTGAAAAACAAAATGAAAAGGAAAAAATGGGCAGTTTCCAAATTTCACCTCTTTATCCCATCTTCCAAGAGTTTAATTCTACTACACATCAATCCAAAAAAAATTTTTTTGGTCACTGCAGTTTGACCTGCATTGTAAATGAAAACTAGGCAATTACATGGAGGCAGCCAGGGGCACAGTGGATAAGAGCACTGGGCCTGGAGTCAGAAAGGCCAGAGTTCAAATCTGACCTCAGATACGTGCTAGCTGTGTGACTCTGGTCAAGTCACTCAAACAATGCCTGCATAAAAACTGGAGAAGGAACCGGCAAACCATGCTAGTATCCTTGCTAAGAAAACCCCTCGGACAGTTGGTCCCATGGAATCATGAAGAGTTGGATATGATTGAACGACAACAAAAGGCAATTAAAAATTCTCAAGGGAAGGTTTAGGAGGCAAACAAAAAATGTTTCATATGGTATATTTAGGGATATACAAAAGTACATCCAAGATTCATGTGAGCTGGGAACACTTTGAAAAATAGCTCTCTTGGGGGGTGGCTAGCCGGCACAGTGAATAGAGCACTGACTCTGGAGTCAGGAGGACCTGAGTTCAAATCCAGCCTTAGACACTTAACACACACACACACACACAAAAACCTAGCCGTGTGACCTTGGGCAAGTCACTTAACTCCAATTGCCCTCCAAAAAAAAAGCAAAAAAAGCAAAAAAAAAGAAAAATAGCTCTCTTAATTGTTAAAAGACTGAAAAATTAGCTCAAGCTTGGCTCCTGAGAAAGAGATACAAAGGCAAATTCCTTCCTTCTTTGATGAAACAGAAGACTACTGAAGCTTAAAATGACACTATGACTTCTGGGGCGTACCATACTGTCGGACGTTGACATGTAGTTAGCTTTGCTGAACTGCTTTGCTCCCTCTTTATGATTTATTCTGGGTAACACAGGGGGAGGGATGTTAGGATATAAAGGTGATGTAAAAAGAGATGATCAGCTTTTCTTTTAAAAAAGATTACCACTGGGGGTGGCTAGGTGGTGCAGTGAATAGAGCACCACCCCGTGAGTCAGGAGTACCTGAGTTCAAATCTGACCTCAAAAGCTTAACACAAAACTAGTCATGTGACCTTGGGCAAGCCACTTAACCCCAATTGCCCTGCCTTCCTCCCTCCAAAAAAAAAAAAAAGGTAACCACGTTCTTGCTCATACAGAAGACACTGCATCTGCTGTGTAGTGGCCTGAGTAGTGAGGGTCTAAGGAGGAAGCCCACAAGTCCTCTCTAGCCCTCAAACACCAAGTCTGCTCACTTACTTTGGGGATGGTCCACTCCTGTCGGTTGGGAGTCTGTGTCTTGGCAACGCACTTGGTCCAGGCAGTGATGTCTCCAGTGCAGTAATATGCATCACTCTTGAAGACAAACTGTCCCTTGCACTCCTCACATGGAAGAAGAGCTCCAAAAGCCATCCCATCGGCTACTCTGTCCAATATCTTCAGCAAGAAAAGGAACAAATAAACCCAAACATGTTAGAGAACTATGGAGGGGGTTGAGAAGACAGAAAAAGCCACCTGTTTACTATGAGTTGGAAAGATCTGGACAATTAATAAGCATTTACTAAGCAACTATTTTAGGCACTGTGCTAAGCATTAGGGACAGAAAACAGATATGAAACTGTCTCTGCCCTCAAGGAGCTACATCCTATCAGGAGGAGACAGCAAATAAACAAACATATACAAAATAAATACAATGAAAAATTTTTTTTTAGAAGTAAGGGCACTAATAGCTGGGGGAACCAGGAAAGACTTCATGTAGAAAGTGAAGCATGAATTGAATTTTAAAGTAAACACAGGAACCTAAGTAGTGCAGGTGAAGTGGGAGTGTATTCCAAGCATGAAGAGAGGGCCAGTGAAAAGCCACGGATCTAGGAGATGAGAGTGTTTGGTTTAAGGACAGCAAGGTGGAGAGTTTGCATGCACCACGGTGAGAGGGAAAGTAACGTAAAATGAAGCTGGAAAGGTAGACTGTGGCTACATTCTGAAAGGCTTTAAAGGCTGAACCTCAGTTCAGTCTATATTTGATTCTAAAGGCAACAAGAAGCCACTGGAATTTATTGAGCAGGAAAAGTCACCTGCACTTCAGGAAAAATCCCACCAACAGTTGTATATGGACCGAAATAGGGTGGGAACTGTGAGTAAAGTGCAGGGGAAGAATGTGAAATACCGGAGGTAAAATGGCAACATCTGATTAAGTGATGGGATATGAATTAAGGCAGAGTGAAGGGTCCAGGACAACACTAAGGCTCGATTCCTTGGCTAAAAAGGATGGCATGCAGAGGGAAGGAACAAATACCCACTGAGGTGGTCCTTCTATTTATATACTGGTGTTTATGTGTGTATAAATGTATTCTTATGGATAATATATGAACATATACGTATATCTATATATTCATCTAGCACTGATGTTTTCCTGGGACAGTAAACTAAAGTATCTTGCCAAAGTTATCAAACCACTGAATATACATCACTGGCACAGCATTATTCCCAGAACAAATGAAAGCATAGGGTCAACTTCTATTTTGGGGATGAAGGGCAATGTTACCTATACAATTCTACCCTTCACACCTGCACAAGAGCATTAAGGACCAGACCCTCAGTAACATATCTGAAGGTCGAAGCAGCTCCTGGTATTACAGGAAATGGATTCCTCTCCATTCTCTCTGACATCCCCTGAGCAAGAATAGCAGCTTCATTCCCAGACCAACCTGGGAATCCTAAGATAGTCTATGGTATAGATCAGGGTGTCAAACCTAGCCAGCCAGCAAAACTCCTCAGTGCTCCCAAACCAGATTAAATTTTAATTGGGAAGTATTTAACAAAAATAAAGATACAATACAACATAGATAATGTTAATCTATGGTTTTCTAAGTCAATATGTGAGGTGGACCCCTTTCTATATCACTCCGACACCATTGGTGTAGCAGCACTGAGGGGAAAAAAAAATCAATAAAATAAAAATCCAATTCAAAGCCAGATGTTAATACATGAATATTACCAAAGGTAGAATATAAGCTCCTCAAGGGCAGGAAATTTCATTTTATGCTTTAGTTCCTAGTGAAGGGCCTGGACTCAATAAATACTTGAAGTGAATAAAAGTATCAGTTATGAGTGGAGCAGAGGGGCATGCCGCAACCTGCTACTGGGGAGGCTGATAGATCACTTGAGTTTGGGAATTCTGAGCTGAAGCAGAACTGACTCTCATTGGGTATCAGCACCAAGAGCCTCCAGGAGCGGTGGAGATGTACCCACCATGCTATATAAGGAAGGGAGGGAATCAGTACAGCTAAATTAGCTCCCGTACCAACCAGTATTAAGCTTGGGCTGGTGAAGAATGACTGCACTTCAAGCTTGGGTGAGATAAAGAAATCTGGTCTCAAAAATAAAGACAATGCAAAACGCACCCACCTACACGCTGTCTACTCACCGCAGAGTCCCCAGAAGGTACTTCCTGCTTGTTGGCTATCAACAACTCTTTTAGGTCATTTGTAGAGCAGACTTTCTTCAGTTCATCTTTGATGCTCCAGATGAGCTCTGTCTGTGACTGTAGTAGAGAAGGTAGTTCAAAGACCTGCTGTGAACACCTGATTCTTACTATCCCTGAAGGACCAGTCCCAGACCCTGTTCAACGATCTCCCCTTTAGATGACAGACAAATCACTGGGCCAAATTCTAGCCTTGGGGTCACATGCCTACTGAGGCTTTAACTGACAATGGGGGAGGGGAGAGTGGAGGGAAGGCACAGAACTGGTGATTTTGCTGGTAGTGGGGAACTCCTGATGAGAACTTTCTTTACACAAATCATTCTTCTATGTCCTGACCCCTCCATCCCCCAACAGTAGGCTCATGGAGCCATCCCTTTAGCTCCTTAGGCAGCTAGTCTATCTTACTAATTTCTACTCAAACCTCACTTAACCTTCCCAATTCTCAGAATTTTCTATGAGAAAATGTAAATAACCCTCTAAGACAGCCTCAAAATTGTGATTCTTATAAACCACTAGTACACGGTTATATAACCCTGGGGACACAGATGAAATGAACATTATCCAAAAAGCTACTGACCTATTCCCATAGGAGTCTATAAACTTTTTCTACTTTTCATTTCCTAGAAATCTGAAGATCATAGGGGTAGGGGTTCTGATAATGCATTATGATGTACTGAAGACTATAAAGGAAAGAAGGAAACCAGCATTTATTAAGCACCTAATATATGGTAGGTGCTGTGATAAGCACAGATATACTCTACGAATCTACCAATCAGCCTAGTCAGTAGCTTTAAGTACTTAACTATGTGCCTACTGTCCAAGAGCTCACATTCTAATGGGGCAGACAACTTGTAAATAACTAGGTGAGTAAAAGATCTATAGAGTCCATGAAAGATGATCTCAGAGGGGAAAAACACTAGCCTCTGTGGAAACAGAAAAGACCTTCTGCATAATCAACAAGCAGGTTCTCCCTCCAGCCCCCAGAAGAATCTCCAAAGTCATTAAGTTTAGAAAAAGCAAACCTAACACAAAGCACTCAAAATAAAAGCTAGCCTGCACTGCACCCAACTGAAGGTTTCAACTTGTAGAAAATTAATAAATTTTTTGGGAAGATGTGTACTGTTTTTCGTTTTTATGAAAACTGTTGAGGAAGCCAGATAAAACATTATTTCTGTTAGGTCTTGAACACCAAAACAATGAGGCTGAAAAGGATTCACTGCCCATGGAAAAGGCCAAGCAGGTGCCTTGAAGAAGGCCAGCAATCAACATGACACATACTGGGACTTAGCACTGCTATACCCAACTCTCACATTAAGCTCCTTCTGGTGACTTTCTTAATATGCTTTGACAAAGAATTAAAAATGGAACCAAGCTGTCTGGTTCTGGTCAATAGCAATGATTAACTTTCTTTTGCAGCTCTCAATTTTTCCTCCTTCTCAAATATCTCCCTGTGAGAGACCCTTCCACAGTTAAACTCACTTTCCATGTGGGCAGAGAGACATGAGCCAGACTATGAAAGCCACTCCAGCACCCCTTTCCACAGCACAAGTGTCTGGCCCACTAAAGGGACAGGTCTTGGCTAAGGAAAGCGGGCTTTATTTCTCCTTGGAAGGCTGTCCTAAAAAGAAGAGGATGGTCAGATTGAAAACTACACCCCCCCTCCCCCACACCCACTTTAGAGGCTGGAAAGAAGGGAGCCATGGATTAATAAAGTGTGCTAACCTTGAAGAGCTTCTCTTGCTTCGTCTCTTTGTCCTTTTCCTTCTTGGCCTTCTTCTTGGCTACACTGTCTCCATCTACCTCATCTCCTTTCCTCTTCCTGAAAGAGACACGGACACGTGAGAAGAGAGCCTCCCCCAAACCCAGCACTGTCTTTCCTTTCTGAGAGATACAGGCCCTTGGAAGGAAAAGACAAAAACAGAACATTAAATGCCAATTCACATGACATGGCCACAACGTGTTCCACATGACATCTAGAAAATTTTGGGGTTCTTCTGGTGGGGTGTGGTTGTAGTGTGGCGATGGTCAGCTTTTAGTTAGTTAAGAGTATACTGGACTTGGAAAGACCTGGGTTCAAGTCTCCCCTCAGACAACAGACACAGGCAGATTGCTTAACTTCTTAGCCCTACTTTCCTTATATAAAAGGGGACCAATAACACTTGTAGTACATCTCTAAAAGGCTGCTGTGAGGATTCAAACCTGTGTAATGGAATCTCATATAAATGTCTACTATGTTTAACACCATCCTTCCTGGCCAACACCAACTTCTCAATGAAAATCCAGATGCATTTTCTTTTTGTATTCCCAGATGCCCTGAGGAGAAAGCCAGAATTTGCATAAAGCAACAGAGAAAATAGGAAGCTCAAATCACAAAACACTCAGGCACAAGAACTCACAGTCCTGTATCAGTGATGTCAATGCATAGCAAACAAAATTTAAGCTACAAAAAGCTGCTGACCAAGAAAGAGGACTGAATGTCAGGCAGTCAAGCTTGTAAAAGGTTGGTCTGGTCATTATCATGATGTTACTCACCCCATGGGTGCCCATGATCTAAGGATTGAGGGGAACGGAGAGAAAGGGAAGAAATGCACCTGGTTAAAGTTTGGTGAGTGGTTCTTGGTACAAGAAGCTGCAGGCAGGGAGGGAGCCAGGACGGGTCCCCAGAACATACACAGGGAGAAGGAAGAACCAAGAGCCAAAGGCTGCAGATGCTGCCCTAGGAGGGAGCAAAGGATGCATGCTACAGAGCTCCAAACGTGGTCAGAGGCCAATTATTTCTCATCTTTTAGCTTCAGGTCCTCATCCACAGAATAGGGAGGACCGGAGCACAGGATCTCTAAAGCTCTTTTCAGGTCTACATCTGTGATATTATGTGCAAAACATTGATGGAAAGTGAGGGATGGAAGCATGCCAGCATGGCTTTTATCATCTATTCCTAAGTGACATCAGCAGCATAACTTCTGAACACAACACGAGCCACAAAAGGCAGGAGCCCATCAATTCCATATTTATGCCATTTTACAAACTGCACACGAGGGCTCCTTTGTAAGAAGTGGTAATACCTGGAGGATTTATGCTGTTCCCTGTGCCTGATTTTATGTTACAGGAATTTCATTGTATGGCTATACTCTGTGTAAGTTGGGTAAGTCAGTTTTGCCCTTTAAATCCATCCTCAGGGTCATTTTCAAGTACTCATCCTACATATTCAATTAACACCATGTCTTTGACATCTCTCCAGGACATCTCTTCTGTGAGCCCTCTTCTCTCTACTACTTACAACCCCCTAATTGGTTTCCCTACCTTGATTCTCTCTACATATCATTTCTACCCTTCATACAATCACCCAACTGATTCTCCTCAGTACTGGGCTACCACTGCCTCTGGAGCAAACACAAACTGATTTGTCTGGCATTTAAAGTCCTTCATGATCTGGCCCCATCCTACCTTTCCAGTATCTACTGGGGTCCAGCCAAACTGGCCCTTTTGCTGTTGTCCTCACACGTGACACACCCCTTCCTATCTCCTGGGCCTCCCTCAGGCCTAGCTGAGGGCCTAATACATAGGAATCAACCACTTAAATGTTTGTTGCTTGATTACATGATGGTTAAAAGCTCCTGAAGTACATTTAAGGTATACCTACTACACAAGATGGGGGAAAAAAGGGAGAAGGAATACTCTTTACATGGACTTCATTCTCCTTTGGCTCTGCTCCTGACTTTCTGGACTTTAAAGCCAGGCCTCAGTTGCTATCAATTGGCCTCACCAACTCAGGATAGCACGGGGCTACTGTAATGACTACAGCTCTCCAGTGCCTTTTCCTCACTCACCCTTCAGTTTTGACTGCTGGGAGCTGTTTCTTGAGGGTCTCCTTGTCTTCTGGCTGCAGGATACTGAATCCTTTAAACTGGCTAGCACTATACTGAGGCAGGAATCCTAGTTCATCACGGCATTTGACGAAGCAGTCTGGGTGGTACCATCGGTCAATCATCCCCAGCTGTGGTTTCTCTGGATCAATCATTTTCTTGGACAACCGTACCTGACCCTGTGAAGGCCAGAAGTGGGAGACAGACATATAGTACAGTCTGAGTTAACTTGGAAGAACAACTTTACCGGAAACCCAAATGAAGGTTAGTCCTCAAGACTGCCAGTAGACAGTGAGGAAAAATAACTTTTAAATTCAATGAATCTCATTCCTCCCCTAATAATTATCAGGGCAAATTGACCTAAGCTTCTGGTTCAGAGCTGAAAAACGGCCTTGGATATCATCTAAACCAGAGAGGTCAAACTTGTTTACAGTTGCAAAACTCTCCAGGATGTCTCAACTATATTAAAACGTAAAATATCAGAGTCACACAACCAGTGTCTCTCTGATGCAGCACTTGAAGCCAGGTGAAACCACAACTATTTTGACAGAATCACCTCTGGGTTTAATGCTAATAGCTAACATTTACCTAGATCTCAAAACTGATAAAGTGCTTTTGTCCAATCTGCATCTCACAACTATTCTGAGAGGCCACCCGATATTCCTGTAGGTCCCAGGATTGACAACCAGGGCTCACTGTGGCTAGTCCTGGGAACTGAGAGTGCCTATGCATTCTCAGAGGGTATTTATTTTCAGAATTATGATGAAGATTTAACATGTATATACATTTTAGGGTTTATCAAAGTGCTGCATAGATGTTCTCTCATATAAGCCTTTCAACAACCTTAAAGGAACCATGATTTCAGAGGAATGACAATGAAGAATGCTACCCATCTCCTACCAGATGTGATGGACTCAGGATGAAGCATGAGACATACAAGCCTGGACATGAAAAACGAAGGCATCTGTTTGCTTAACTACGTATATTTATTACAAGGTTTTCTTCTTTAAATGGGATGGGATAGAAGGCATTTTCCTAATGGGAAGGAGGGCGAGACCATCTCAAGGAGTTTCAATCACTAACCTGTGCCTGAGTAGAGAACCCCAGGTGAGTGATGGAGCCCCTTCCCACTCTGTTAGAGAGAGAGTTACTGGAAGCCAAGTAGACGGAGTGGTAGGCATTTGGAAATGGGGAACCTGTGGCCTCCACCCCTGCCCTAGAAGTTAGCTAAAGTTCACACTTCCAGGGCACCTTACACTTACAATGCACTTTTCTCATAAAAGACCTAGTAGGTCTAGGTAGTACAGCCCCCTTTTTAGAGATAAGGAAACAGTGGCTCAGCAAAGTGAATAGTGATAGCCAACATTTATTTAGCCCCCTAAAGTTCTGCACTTTTCCTATAATTAATTTGATCCTCTGGTTAACTCTTTCCATTGACATATGGCTAGGGAGTAGGAGAACTGGAACCTGAAGCCAGTCATTTTATTTCCAAGTTCAGCTTTAGTTTAGGTTCACTTAGACAAAATCTCAGGGAAGAAAACATCTTCATCATCAATATTTACATAGCACTGTAAGATTTGCAAAGCACTTTACAAATATTACCTCATTTGATACACATATCAACCCTTCAAAGGAAATGCTATTATCATCCCCATTATACAGATGAGGAAATCGAGGCAGACAAAGGTGAAGCGACTTGCTCAGAGTTACAGAGCTGATAAGGGCCTGAGGTGGGATTTCAATCCAGGTCTTCCTGACTGCAGATCAGGAGCTCTGCCCACTGAGCCACCTGGCTGCCCTTGCATTCCATCACCCATTCCCTCCCCCCAGATCATAATAGAGACATTACATTTTACGCTCAGGGAGCTCTTAGTGGCTTGAGGAAAGCTATAAAAAACCTTAGCCATTTCTTAGTTTTCAAGTAGGAAACATCTGAGTAAGCCAAAGCCCAGAGACATTAAGTGACTTGCCCCAAAGCACATGAGTCCTAAGCAGGAGGGACACGGTTTGAACACAGGCCCCTGGGACCACAGTTATTAGCATGTAATGCCACTGGATTCCTCTCCTTGACACAAGACAGCTTCTCCTACCTACTCTCCCTCAGACTGATGTGCATCCGAATCTGCCCCGCCCACATGACCAGACTGAATGAAGATATGATCTCATCCTCTTAGTTGCACCACCATCAGGGAAGGCCTGCTACCTGCCTGTTGGGGCCTGTGCTATCTGCTCTGCATCTGGTCAGCTCTTCTACAGCCAAATGGACCATCAGTGGACTGGTTTGGGATGCAGGCCCTCCTGAAACAAAACCTGGAATCTACCCATCCAGTTTCAATCTCTGACTGCCTTCCCTCCACACTAATCTAGACCAGCAAAGTCTTGTTTTCTAAGTATGGGACAGGGTGTTGAACTTAGGAGTTAGAAGAC
Organism: Pseudochirops cupreus; assembly: GCA_028627135.1. Taxonomy (NCBI): domain Eukaryota; kingdom Metazoa; phylum Chordata; class Mammalia; order Diprotodontia; family Pseudocheiridae; genus Pseudochirops; species Pseudochirops cupreus. The sequence continues at coordinate 106,066,370 of CM053584.1, forward strand.
CTGAGTTCAAGTCCCACACTGGATATTTACTAGCTGTTTTTTTTCTCCCTCAGCCTCAGTTTCCTTCTCTGTAAAACAGGGATAATAACAGCTGACATTTATAGTGCATTTTAGATTTTACAAGGCTCTTTACATAAACCTTGTCTCATCTGACCTTATCAATGACTGTACACGGGAGGTCCCACTCTAACTGGGAAAGGCCTCATTTGGTCTGTGGCCATACTATGGCCTCCCTTGCCACCTGGCCCACTACCACTCTTACCTTTTCTATTTTCTGCTGACACCCTTTGCAAGCGCTTCTATTGGATTTGGCGTACTCGACCGCAAAGTTGATCAAGGTTTTCTCTCCCTTGCCACCTCCATCTTGACTCCCGCCTTTGCCTAGGCAAGAAACACAGAACAATGCTCATCTTATCCACTTTGTGGATTCTCCAGGTGGAAAGAGGGTTGGACTTTAACTCAGGAAGATGCAAGTTCCAATACTGCTTTAGAGACTTACTAGCTGTGTTTAAGAGGTATGAGAAGTTCCCAGAATAAGCACAATTAGAAAAGTGGGTAGGGATACGAGTGAGACACAAGGACAACTATAACAAGGCCTTTCTGACCAAAAAGCTGCTGGGCCCTGCATTCCTTTTGACCTAGTACTACCACTACTGGGCCTGGATCCAAGAAGAAAAGGATGCTTATGTACAAAAATATTTATAGCAGCTCCTTTTATTATGTCAAAGAACTAGAAACTGGAGGAAGGAAAAAAAGAACTAGTAGTTGGTAAGGAGGATAAAGTGTCCATAAATTTGGGAATGGCTAAATAAATTTGACTTAGGAATCAATCGTGCCTCAGATACTTACTAGTTGTGTGACCCTGGGAAAGTCCCTTAATCAGCCTCAGTTGCCTTGCCTATACAATGGAGATAACAGCCCGACTCCCAGGATTGTTGAGAGGATAAAATGAGGTAATATTTACAAAATGCTTTGTAAATCTTCAAGTACTATATAAATGCTAGTTGTTATTACTGTTATTAGCTATTATTATAGGAATGTACTGGTATGCTACAAGAAATGATGAAAGACTTGGTAGCACAGTAACCTACGACAACACGCATGAACTGAGGCAGAGTGAAGTGAACAGAAAGAGAATTTATACCATAATAACACTGTAGAAACAAACACTTTTGAAAGACTTACGAAGTCTGATCAACGTACTGATCAAGCAATGATTCCAGAGGACCAATGATGAAGAATCCTGACAGAGGGCTGAGGGACTAACATGCACCATGAGTCACACTCTTTTGGACATTCATTGCTAGTGCATATTTGTTATGAAGTTATTGGTTGTTTTTGGGAAGGAAAGAAAAAAATAAAAGCTCAATAACTGAAAATAAAAGACATAGTTCAAAGTTTAAATAAAAAGTCCTGACAGCAAAGGAAGAAAAAGAAGAAAATGTGTAAAAGGCAGACCCAAGAAGGCAAAGTGACCTGAAACTACTAAGTGTCCATTGCATATCATTAGGCTCCCAGGATGCTGCTGCCCAGATCACAGCGTGCACCTATCATTACAAACATTCACAGGGAAGACCTTAAGTCTTCAAGAAAAGGCTAAATTATCTTCAGTTCAATAAAGGCAAGAAAAAGTATAAACCATTTTAGAAAAACTTCCTTGAAAGTTAAAATTTTTTAAAAAAGTTTTGGCACTTAAAGAGATATAAACTTCACCTGGGAAGATGGGGGAAGAATTTGCTTACATGGGACAGTTCATTCCTCTACAACGATGGGTGAGCAACGTGTTTCTGTAATACCACTACTACCAATTTACCCGTGTCTGCTTTGGAGAGAATAAAGAAGAACCCCAAATGGTACTCTGGGTTCTCCCCTGAAGTTCTGTTGTTGAGCATTAAGAATATAAGGAAACAGCATCTAAGGCAGTGGTTCTCAACCTTCCTAATGCCTTGACCTTTTAATACTCGTATGTGGGTGGATCTGCATGTGGGCAGACCCACCTGGAGACAGATAGAGGAGCAGTGTCTTGGTTCCTAAAACCATTGGAAATAATGGTCTTAGGGTGACAGGCAACCCCTAAGTTGAGGGCCGCTGATCTAAGGTCTCCTATGCATCCTAAGTGAATGTGTCCCACTGCAGACACCCTCACTAAGTTATCTTTCGGCATTGCACCTGCTTCGTTTCTCAGACAGATTATTAACGAATGAGAAATCTCGAGTCCCTAGTAAAAATCTCTAGTCTTTGGCAAGGACAAACCACGCACATTTACCTACACAGACCCTCTGTTTGCCTTCCAGTCTTGATGGTCATGTCACTTCCCTGCTCAAAAATCTTTAGTAGCTTGCTATTGCTTCTAGGACCCAATCCAAACTACTCCTGGCATTTTAGGCCCTCTAAAATCTATCACCTCCCTGCCTTCCCAGACATTTCATATAACTCCTCTTCCTATACTCTAGGCCTTTGAGCTGTTACCCTAATACAACAAACTGTCATCTCATGTCACTGTGGTTTTCCACAGGCTGACCCCATACACTCCTTACCTCTAAGTCTCAGAGGCCCCAGCTTCCCCCCCTCCCCCAGGCATTAGTTCTCTCTCCTCACAGGACCTTGTATTTAATTATCTGTGTATATGCTGCCTCCCACCAGTAAGTTCCTTGGGGGCAGACGTCATAGCACTTTTGCAGTACAGTGCACCTATTAAGTATCCACCCCAAGTCTCCTTAACTGAAGTCAATCTGCTTTTGATACCCATGTCTTCCTGGTTCTAGCTGTTCTACTTTCTTCTCTAAGGCCTATGGTGGGGCACCCAAGGAACACAGCGCTAGAGTGTCAATACACAACATTATGATTTCCACAGACCTCCTGTCAGCCCTCCTGCTTCGATGGTCTTCTTAATTTTCTGCTGGTCATCCCATCGCAGCTCCAAGAACCCATCTACTTCAAGTTCAGCCTGAGAGATGACGAGTCCACGCTTCCAGAAGCAAGCATAGTGATGCCAGTTTGGGACCTTCCCGTCAAACATGGGTGACTGAGAAGAAAGCAGAATCACAGGAAGATAGATGAATGATTAATATAGGTATGGATTTCCCATGTCTAGAACAAGGGTTCTTAACCACTTTTTGTGTCATGGACCCCTTTAGTAGTAGTAGCAAAGCCCCTTCTTAGAACTATTTTTTTAACGTGTAAAGTAAAACACAGTCAGGTTTAGTATAATACTTGTTTTTAAAGTGCAGATTTGTTCCAAATATATCCAGATGACATATTAAGTAGCAATTTGAGTATAATACAGATTTTGCACTTTCCTGTGTGAGATTTCATGGGTGAAAATCCAGTAAACTGCACTTCACAATAATTCACAAGATGCAACCCTTTTGACATCTACTTACACAAATTTCAGGTTTTTCCTCAGTCTCCTGCCTGGCACCCTAATTTCTGGGAGTTTCAACAACCCTCACTTTGCCTGTTTGTGCCCCACAGAAACTGGAGTGTAGGCCCAGCTGCAACCCAAGGCTGGAGACATCACTATCATAGTATTTCTATTTCTTAACTATTTAACATGTACAAAACTGTGATACTATTTTTTTATCAAGTTCTTATCTTTTCTCCCCTCCCTTTTTGGAGAGGGGAAGGCAGGGAAAATTGGGGTTAAGTTACTTGCCCAAGGGCACACAGCTACTAAGTTGTAAGTGGCTGAGACCAAATTTGAACTCAGGTCCTCTTGACTCCAGGGCTGATGTTCTATTTACTGTGTCACCTGGTCGCCCCCTCATCTTTTTTTTTTTTAAAGGTATCACTGATATTTTGAGTATTGTATTCTTAATCCCATTTCCCCCATAAACCCTATGGGTTTTCATTGTACGATTTTAAAGAATGCATCCGTCATTTTATAATAGAACTGACTACATAAAATTATAAAGGAAATCAAATATATTTAGACAAATGTAATTTTTTCCCCATCCAAGTTCACTAACTCTGAAATCTATCCACAGACTCTTTGGGGTCTACAGACCCCAGTTCTGCACTGAATAGGGAACTTCTGAGCACCTTAAGAAGCTAAACAACATAGTACATATTCTGTACTTGCATTATTCAAATGGGAACAGCCACTTATATTCTATTTTTCTCTCACAGAAGATGGAAAGTGAAAGGTTCCTAGAACTCCTAATAAGTATTTTACTTCCTAAAGCTAATCTGGAAGCTGACCATTTCTCTCATATTATTCAATCTGAACAACAAACTATCACTTTATAACGCTGGTACTAGAGAAAAGGTACCCATTTTAGAGACTGGTCATGTTAACTCAGGCTTTTAACCCACGTAGTTATATATGGAGACCTAAGGATCACAGATGTAGGGTTAGAAGGGAAATGAGAGGTCGTCTAGTCCAGGGGTAGGCAACCTTTGGCCTTGAGGTCACATATAGATCTAGATCCTTAACTGCAGTCTTTTGAATGGATCCAAATTTTACAGAACAAAAGTGAAAAGGCTGCTCTTAAGGATCTAGAAGGCCACATGTGGCCTCAAGGCTACAAGGTCCTCACCCCTCAACCATTTTAGAGGTAAGGAACTACGGTCACCTAAGTGGTAAATTGGCAGACCTAGGATTTAAAACTCAGATCTTCTGATGCCAGCATCCTTTCTGTTACACCATGCTGATCTGATCCAGTGTTTGCCATGTCATATGTAATAGAATTCACCTGCAGAATATTGGGAAATAAGCATCAACAACTGATCCATCGATGGGATTAGAAATGATAGCATGTTCAGGTCTTGAGTCAGAGAGTCTACCTCATAGTACTGATGCCAAAGAGAGGGGGCAGAGCGCCTAGAAATGCTTTTTGTAGTCAAGAATTCATAATGGAAGTAATAGATGGTAAGCAAGACAGGAAAATATGTTGGTCAGAAAGAGTCAAGTTAATTTTCTCAGTATTTAGCAAATTTATATCAAAGCTCAGGAAAGAATAAAACACCAGAAAATGGGAACCATTCAGAAAGAACAAGAAGTATTTGAAAATTAAGAGTAGGAATGAAAAGCCAGTCCTTGCTGATCACTATAGTTCAAATTCTAAATATGAACAGTTCACCCATAGAGTTGGCTTGGTCTTTTCCCTCCCTCTACCCTCTTTCAAAAGCTTTCCTTTCACACTCATCCTCAGATTACATGCCCCCAGGATGGGTTTAAATGACACCGAAAAAAGGCTAATGTTGAGTATAAACAGCATTTTGTATTTGCATTTGTAGAAGTAACCAGACGGAGCAGGAGAATTTGGATGATACTTGGGACTCAGGTGGCACCCAAGGACCTAGAAAGCCGTATGTGGCCTCAAGGCTGTAGGTTCCCCACCCCCAGAACAGTCTGATACAAGGCCATATCAGGCAATCTGGGATTTGGACTTAATTTCGCCACGAAGTAGATGTGTAATGAAGAGCAAATCTGTTCATCTCTTCCATACTTAAGTTTTTTCATCTCTAAAATGGGAAGACAGACTGAACCATATATTTAAAGCTAGAAGGGAGGTCATATGGGGCTAGAAGGAAAAGTGGCCTTTGAGATAAAAAACCTGTGGTCTCAGAAGGTAAGTGGTTTGCCTGAAGTTACCATGGCAGAGTTAGGAAATCTTGTGACTTTAGTTTTCTCTAAAATCTCCAGTTTTCTCAAGTGAAAATATTCAAACAAAATTTATTTTTAATTCCCTTTAATTTAAAAAAAAGAACTATTTTAGGAGGCATTCTTTTGGAGAGACAAATGTTTTATGAGTGGACTTCTATCTTAATGCATTTACTATGAGAAATTTAAAGGCGAAAAAAGGACCTTGAAGAAAAAGGGATCATAGCAATGAATCCCAATTGACCTATATTTATAGGACAATGAAATTAAAAAACAGGGATTCCATCGTCACTTCAACATATATTTCAAATTGAAATATTTACATGGGAACAGGGGGAGGAGAAGGAGAAAAGGAATAATATTGCTCTCAGTATAGGATATTCAAAAAGTCTTAGTGTAGTTTAAGCTAGACTTCTGGGACATCTTATGCACACATGTATACACTTACACCTCTGTCCCCCCCCCCACACAAGGGGAAGACAAAGTGACATTTCTAAAATTGGATTCATGCTTTTCCATTCAAATTTACCACCTGATTTTATGCAAATAGACAGTGACCCCGTGAAATTTCTAAAAGTGGATTTATGCGTTTACATTCAAATTTGCCACCTGATTTTATGAGAAAAGACAGTGACACCACCCACCTCCCCTGCATCAATCTAAATCTCTGAGCATAAGAATTCAAACATGAGCTTATTTTTCTGCTCTACTGCAAACACAGGACCCTGCTTCTTTCAAAAGAAAGGGCCTAAGGAAGCTTGCACCAGGAGTTTCTAGCACCAAGTGAGTCCCTTGCTTGATCCCCAAACACCATTCTGAACACCAATCACATGCAAAGCAGGATGCATATGGCTCAGTGGGCAAAGCACCCAAATGGAAACTTGGGGATGAGGAGTTCTAATTTTGGCCTTGGGGAATCATCATGCAAGTCACTTAAACTCTGGGTACCTCAGTTATCTCATGCACAAGGGTAGAACACAATGCTGGTCCCAGAGCAGATGCTCACTAAATATTTATTGATGGCTAAGTGGAACAACTCACTTAGTGGAAAACCTGCCCTGTCACAAATACAGGAAGATTCAATAGAAGGCAGCCATCTGGGGAAGGCAGAACCACTTAGCTTTTGTTTTCTAAATGGAGTACAGATCTGTAGGAGCAAATTCCTCATGAAAATTGCTGTCACTTAAAGCAAGGATGTAACTGGGAAAGCTAGACTATGAGGCAGAGTTTATGGGGAAACATGAACTAATGAATAAAATCCAAAGGTGAGAGATAGATCCATTTTATCCTTTCCTACTCCAAACAGGCTGAAAGAGACCTCAGATGGGCCATCCCTTCCCCACAGCCTCCAGGTAAGACTGTACTTCCAGCATCAGGTAGCAGATGGGCAGTTTCTGAACAATGCTCCAAACAAGTGTAAAACAAGCCATCTGAGGCCAAGAGCTGAATGTGAATGCCTTTTTCTTTATGCCTCAATAAACTAACAGAAAGACCCAAAGACACATACACCCAATAAATTAAATCTAAGTCTCCACAAAGGCATTAATAAAGTATTCCCCTCAGAAGGTCCTCCCTTCTTAGAGTAGAAGTTCCTTTTAGAATGATTTCTTTGGTATCCATAGTATTATGAATTTTGCACAGTGAAAATCTAGGAAAGCATTTCCATATGGGGGAAGGGGGAGGAAAGAGAATGGGACAACCTGGGGTCATGGTGGATAGAGTGGTGGGCCTGGAGTCATGAAGACTCATCTTCCCATGTTCAAATCTAGTCTCAGACACTCAGACTTTGGGCAAATCACTTAACCCTGTTGGCCTCAGTTTCCACATCTGTAAAATAAAGTGGAGAAGGAAATGCAAACCACTCTAGTATCTTTGCCAAGAAGACCTCAAATGGGGCCACAAAAACAACAATCCATATAAGCAATTCTAAATTTTAGGGAGGATCACCTCCCTAAAAAGTTTATCACAGTGCCCAACATATAGCAGGCATTTAATAAATGTGAGGTTTCTTACAAAACATAAAATAACTTTGATTACTTGAAACTGAAAAGCTGCTGCACAGACAGCATTAATGCATCAAGGATAAAAGAAGGGAAGTGGCTGCATGAGAAGAAATCCTTGTATCAAATTTCTGATTAGAGTTTGGTATCCAAGATATATAAGCTATAAATAAACATATTTAAGACTAACAGCCATTTCCCAATAGATAAATGAAGTGTAAGGATATTGACAATTCTCAAAAGAAGAATTGCAAAATATTCACAAGAAAGAATGTTCTAAATCATTAATAAAAGAAATGCAAAGCTCTCACTATAGGGTATTTCAAAAATCTGAAAAGATAACCCCCCCCCCAAATGGCAATAGTCAATGTTGGAGGGATTGTGGATAGACAGGCATGCTACTATATTGTTGGTGGAGCAGAGAAATGATATAGCCATTTTGGAAAGCAATTTATAATTATGTGAGTAAAATGTATATACCCCTAAAATGGAGACTCCATTATTGGGTATATATCTATATCTATATATACACATCTATATATATGTATATATACCCCAAGGAAGCTAGCGATAAGAAAAAAAAATCTCCATATACACCAAAATACTTATGGCTGCACTTTTTGTGACAGGAAAGAATTGGAAACAAAATAAACGCCCATCAACTGGTAGAATGACTAAACTGTGGTACATGTAATGGAATATAACTATGTGGTAGTAAGTGATATATGTGATTAACAGAAAAGCACAGAAAGATGTATGTGAACTGATGCAGAGTGAAGTAAGCAGAGCCAAGAAAATAATATATACAATAACTATAATGTAAATATTAAGAATAAACACATTCCAAAAAAACAAAAGTGAAAATAATAATTATAAAGATTAGAAACATGAAGGGATACGAGGACATCCCAACCCATTCCCTCATGGAGGTGGGAGGTCTATGAGTGTTACACACTGCACAAGTTTTCAGACTTTCAGACAACCTTAGTTGTGCTAATTTTTCCCCCTTTAAAAAATACTATTTATTGTATGGGCCGGCTCTCTGGGAGGGAGAGGGGAGAAAGATACCAAGGATAACTATGAAAATGTAAGAATCAGAAGACATCAATAAAAAACAACAATTTAAACAACAGTAAGGTTCCTCCTCCCCCACCCCCAACATCCTTCAGACCCAGGAATTCAGGTCTCAAAAAGAGAAAATGGAAATTGCTGGAGGAGCTGTGGGAGGACAGGTACACCAATGGCTAACGGGTCTAATCTCCTGAAAAGTAATTTGCAATTATACTAGAACTCATGAAACTATAAATACCCTTTAACCCAAGATAACATTACTAGGCTCAAAGAGGTCAAAACAGAGGGGAAAGGACCCATATATACAAAAACATTTATTGCAGCATTTTTTGGCCTAGCAAAGTGGATGCACCAACTGAGACAATTTTGGTATCTGAACATAAAGAGTTATTTTGCATTGTAAGACAGATGGATTCAAAGAAATCTAGAAAGATTTGCATGAACAGCTGCACAACGAAGTGAGCACAACTTGTACAATGAATACAACAATTTAAAAGAAATACAACTTTGAAGGACACAAAGAACACTGAATAATTCAACGACTGATCCTGACTCCAGAAAACTGAAAATGAATCATGCTTTCTACCTCTGCATGGAGGGGTAATGGATTAGAGCTGAAGAATGGGAGACACAGTTTCAGACTTAACCAATGTATTAATCTGTTTTGCTTGACAACATTTATGTGAAACTAGAGATAGAGAAGGAAACCCCCCCCCCAAAATCAAGAGCTTCAAAGAGACACACCAACACAGATAAATAATAATACATAAGAGAGCAGAAAGAAGTTCAGAACGTCAAGCAGGATAATGTTGATATTACCTTGTTAAACTGAGATACATTTAAAACTGTATGTAAGACAGACCATGATTCCATATGGGTTTTATTTAGTTCATGAGTTTAAAGTTAAAATCAAACTGAAGACTTTTCAGATACTCTGCAATAATCCTTTTTCTGTTCTTTGCATATGAAAATGTCAATGTTTGATAAGTCTATAATAAAAAAGAAAAAATATTAAAGTGTCAGGCTATATCCCAAAGACAGATAAAAAATAAATCCTGGTACCTAGGCTCCTTTCCCAGGGAAGCGGGCAAGGATCACTGGATCTAGGGTCAGAGGAACGCCTTTCTCTGCCCACTTACTGCCTATGTGATCTTGGGCAAGTTTTATTTCAATTTCCTCAACTGTAAAATGAGAGTTGTATGAGATAACCTCTAAGGTGGTCCTACGATGAATGCATAAGATGGAACACGTAACTGAATGAGTATTTACAGCATATTGTAGTAGGCTGGAGCAGAGGACTGGGCAGCTGGGATGGCCTAGGTTCAAATCTTGATTCAGAAGTTAACCAGCTGTGTGACTCTGGGCAAGTCACAACTTCTGTGGATCTCAGTTTTGTCTTTTGTAAAATTAAAGTGTTGGATTCCATATCCTCTATCAGCTCTAAATTTATGATCCTATGATTTTCCCATCTCTATACCTTTAAAATTCTTTATCCCAATAATGAATGACCAGGGAATTAATTTTTTGCCTAAGTTTCCTAATTATCTGAAGATATTTTTTCGTCCAATACTCTTCAGAAAAATTTTTCATTTGGGCACATTTCCTTATTAAGATTGGTAGTGCTAGGATTACTTAGAATCATGGAAGCTTAGCTCTAGAAAGGACCTCAGAAATCAGCCATTAAGTTCAATGCTTTTCTTTTCCACAGAACAAAACTGAGAAAAACTGGTTAAGGCTACAAAGGTAGTGACAGACAGAACATAGTCTACAACTTGAATCTCTTTACTCCAAACCTAATGCTCTAGCACTAATGTTTCTTCTGAGGTCCCCTCCAGGTTTTATCAATGATTCTAAGGATTCTAGAGGTAGAATGTGAAGGGACCCCAGAGACCAACCAGTCTAACCCTTTCTTTTTTCTTTCAAAAAGCATTATTTTTTTGCTTTTTTTCCCCAACATGGCTAATATGGCAATGTTTTATATAATTTCACATGTACAACTGATATCACATTCCTTGACTTCTTTGATGGGTAGGGGAGGAGAGAGGAAGAGAATTCAGAATTCAAAAGAAACGAACCTCAAAATAAATAAATAAATAATGAATGTGTTTAAAAACAAAGGTATGGTTGGATTGCTGTCTGCATTGGGGAAGAGGAGAATTCACTCCTACAAAATCAAGAATATTCTAAGTAATGAAATGTTATTTTTAAAGCACTTTAATGTTTAAAGAAGTTACACTCTGGAGCTCCCCAACCTCGATGCCTCAACTCTTAATCCTGAAACTTCACTCCAACAAATAATTCACACCTTGGATTCAACCCTTTATCCTCTGCTTGGATGCCTCCTCCCATAACCTTTATTTAAAGGAGGCTCCCAAACCATCCAAATCTCCAACTTCCTTTTTTTTTTTTTAAACAGCTTAAGAGCCATGCCTTCGGCCATACAAACAGAAGTGGATTTGAACCCCATCTCCTGACTCTACAGTCAGAATTTTTCCTACAGTGCTAATATAAGATTCCATAACTCTTAACAGCCTAATTGAGATAAAGCTAAGACATATGAACCCAATCGGCATACAGGGCTGTGTATTTTAGGTCACAAGTGACAACGTGCCATTTCTAGGGTAAATGAACGAAGGTTGATGTAAAACAATGGCTCCAAGGAAGCAGATGGGTAGGACTTGGATAGATATGGAAGATACTGTGTAGGTTTGCCATTTCCTTCTCCAGTTTATTTTACAGGTGAGGGAATGGAGGCAAACAGGGCTAAATGACATGCCCAGGGTCACACAGCTGATACTTACAAGTGTCTTGAGGCCAAATCTGAACTCAGGAGTCTTCCAGACTCTAGACCTGGCACTCTACATTAACACCTAGTCCAGTACTTCATGATCAACAAAAATTAGTTGAGGATGGCGAGCTCTTTGTTTAGAAGTAAAATGTTCCAGAAAGCTGATCCAAACTTTAAAGAGAGATAAGGAGATGGGAGAAATAGAGGCACCTGAATGCTGGTGGCAGCCTCAACAACAGACTGGAGAAACAATAACTTACAAGCGAAATTTAATGAGTTAAATGTCCTCCCAGATGAACTGGATATAATTGGGTGTGCACTCAAGGCCTTCTGGTGGGACCCATTCAATCCCTGCGTTCCGTCTTCTATTAGGAAAAACTCCTGCAAGTCATGTTTCCAGTCTCAAATACCAACACCTTGCAATCCCAGAAGCCTGTTTTGGAACACCAATGGTCCAACAAGGCTCTGGTGGGAATACTAACCCCTCCACAAAAGACTTCAAGAGCATAGCCCGGGGCCAGGCATTTCTGGCTGTCCTAGCAAGTTTGAAAATTCTATCCCCCTTGTGTATTTCTGAAGTCCGGGGCTATCTAAACGCCAAGAAGAACTGCAATGTCCCAGCATCAAAATGTGTACGCTTTTTAAACGAATTATTTTAAAAAACATCCCTTGCAGGCAGCTGCTCATCTTTTTTCCTAGCCCAAGCTCAAGGAAAATGGCAGCAGAAAAATAAGAGCTCTCCGGGGAACAATTTTAAAGGACAAAAAATTAGGCCACTTTGCTTTTTTTAACCCCCTTCTATCTGAGGGTTTCAGGATCCCACGTATGGTGCTCAAAGTCGGACCCGCTCCTCCCCGGCGAGGGGGAACGAGGTCGGAGGTGGGAGGGAGGGGAAGTGTGCAGAGAGCCCAGAACCGAGGAAAAGCCCCCCGGCCACTCAGCACCCAAGCCCCCCGCAGCAGGGAGCACGCAGTCCACGCGGGTTGCCGAGCCCCACCGAGAGGGCGCCGAACGGAGCCTGGTTCGCTCCTTCCCAAGGCCGGGCCTTTGCTGGCAGGGTCCGCAAAACCTTCCTAGGGACACCTCCTCTGCAGGCCCAGAGAAGCACCGGTGCCTACCCCATTCCCGGGGCTCCAGGGACTAACCAGACTGACCGGGGTTATTGTTTTTGTCGTCGTTTTTAAGCGGATCAGAGAAAGTTCAGAAGCCTCCCATAAGTTGGGGAGAAGCAGCCCCATTCGCTAGCGAGACAAGTGCATACAAAGCCGGCCCACCCTGGCCCAGCTAGGGGAGGGGACGCGAAAACCCGGCGGGGGCGGGGGGTAGGGTGCAAGGCCAAGGGCGCCCTTCCCCCACCCCGGGCGCAGGTTCGAAGCCTCCTGGGAATGGAGGCCGGGGGAGGGGAAGGCCCGAAGAACTCCGGCTGGCTTCCTCCAGGCCCCGCAGGAGATGCCATCCGAGGGGCTTCCCGGTCCGTCCTCTTACCTGCACCATGATGGCCAAGCGAAGCGAATCCTTGGCGATACTCTCGCCGCATTTCTTGCAGGAGGCGCGCCCACTCTTCGCGTATTCGGCTCGGTAGGGCTTATCCGCCGGCTCCGCCATCCTCTCACCTCCTTTTCCTTCCTTCTGCTCTCGGGACGCGTGTAACGGCGGCGCGCCACCCGAGCCGGGCTATGTGTGTGGGGAGGGGAAGTTGCTTGTCCCCACCTACGCCGCGTGCCGCCTGGTCTCCGGCTCTCGCGCGCCTAGCTTTTTCTCCCGCCCACCGCGGGAGGCCCAGGGGGAGAGCTCCGGAGTGAGCGCCGAGAACCCGGCGCGCGCTGCACCGCTCTCCCCAGATAGATTGCTAATGTCTTCGCCTGGGGGTTGGGGGCAGGGAGGAGGCGCGCGGGGGAAACCCCTCCCAGGGAGGTAGGCGCCCTTCGGCTGGGTGTGGCGGGAGCTCGCTCGAAAGCGTAAGGCGCCTCCTGGCGGGGTGGCCCGGCATAGCCGCTCTGCGGGGCAATTCAACTCAGTTGACCTTTGTTAAGCCCGAACTAAAGCTAGTTTATTAGAGAGAGCTGACCTGAAAGCCTAGAGTCTGCGGGACCCTGGACGAGGCACTTCCGTTTTCAGAGCTCTAGAGAACTGCGGCTGCAAGCTGCAGAGGAGGTGCCGACTTGCCTAAGAGGAAGCTTCCCGATCTAGGACTTAGGCCTGTGAGTTGGGTCCGAGAGCATTTATTAAGTGCCTGCTGCGTGCTAAGCGCTGGGAATACTGAGAAAGACCAAAGACCGGCGAGGCTCCCCAGGTGCTCCCAGTTTAACGGGGCAGACCACATGCAAACAACTATGCACAGACCAGATAGATGCGCCATACATGGGAAAGAATCCGTAGAGCGAAAGCGCTCGGATTAAGGACGGAGGGGGAAGGCGCCCTGTACCTAGTGGGTCGTTATTCGGGACTTGGAGGAAGGCAGGCAGCCGGGAGGGGCGGCATTGCGGGTGTGGGTGCAGGAGCCGGGCAGATGCGCAGGGTGGGGAGATGGAGCAGAGCAGAGGAAGGAGGCCGGCGTCTCCCGAGTGCAGCTTGCACGGTGGTGGTCGTAGTGGTGTTGGGAGGGGGAGCTCAGGGTAAGCTTGGAAAGGTAGGATTTTTCGAATGCCATGCAAGATTTTGTATTTGATCTTGGAGGTGATGGGGAAACATGATTGAAGGGGGAGTTGTGCCTTCCCTCTGAGATTACCCCCCTATCCCCAATTAATTTTTTAGCATCGTTTCTGCATAGCTGTTTGCATGTTTTCTGAGCTGTTTGAGAGCATATAGAAGGGTTTTGTTTGCTTGGATTTTTTTTTTGCCTTTGTATCCCCACTGCTTAGCAGTGTCTGACATTTAATACTTGTTCTTTGGTCGTTTTTCAGTCGTGTCCCACTCTTCACGACCCCGTATGAGGTTTTCTTGTCAAGGAGGAAACTGCAGTAAACAGGGTTAAGTGACTTGCCCACGGTCACACAGTTAGTAAGAGTCAGAGAATGGACTTGAACTCATTTCCTCTTTGCCTCTGGGCCGGGCCTCTATTCATTACCCCACCTACTGTCCCTGCAAGTAGTAGGTTCATTAATAAATAAATGCTGCTTGACTTTATCAACAAGTTCTGCCCAGTCCCCCTGGGCTAGGGAGAGGAATAGACAGAGTTTACATAAATACTGGGACCTGGCTGGCACTTTCAGTACCCGAAGGGTAAGACCTCGACGTTAGCTGGTTTGCTGTTGGATTTGAATGATGGAAAGTTTGTTGTGGGTTCTTAAAAAGGACCCGTGACATCAAAGGGTGATGTCTTGCCTCTTGGGTGAATTGGATTTAAGTGAGGCACCAAGTTCTCAGCCTCACTCTCTCTTCCAGAATCATCAAAGTCCAGCCATTTGTCCCTAAGAATACTTAGGGAAACAGCTTGTTGACCTTCCTCTAATCTTCAGCCCCCACCCCCTGTGTGCTTGCATTTGAGAGAATCCTCCCAGAACCTTTGTAAAGAAAGTAGGGAGCGTGGGAGCTGGGCTCTGTGGGAGAAGGCAATCCTGACCATTTGGGAATAATAATAACTGACCATTGATAGCCGTGAGTTCCTCACCCTGGACTTAACTTACTGATCCATTGCTTCTCTGGGTGGGACCTGTGGCGGGGAGAGGGGTGGGTGAGGAGGAGACACAAAGTTTAGATCAGACCCTAATTGCACTTTACCAGTGTAGAGGTGGGGGTTGGTTACTAAGACACATTATTAGAGCTTCATAGCAGCCAGCTGTCTACAAGAAGCCTTCCAGATGCCCTTTATTGCAGGTGTTTTCCCTCGGTTGATTATCTCCAATTTATCTTGTTTGTATATAGTTTTTAAATTGTCTCCCCCATTAGACAGCAAGCTCCTGGAGGGCAGGCACTGTCTTTTGCCTTTGTTTTGTATCCCCTCTCCCCCCCCAGGTATTTAGCCATGGAAGGGAAAAAAAAGGAAAAAAGTTTACATGATAACTTTATTATATATTTTAAAAGAATAGGAAGTCATACATAATAGATTTGCAGTTTCATGTGTAGTCATCTTTTTTTATTCTACTATGTTATGGAAATGCTTGTTTCATTTCATAAATTACAAATAAATAAAATTTTAAAAAATTAATGCTGATCAACTAATAGGGAGATTATCTGAAGAAGTTGTGACTTGCCCATCCACAATCACATATCTCGTGGCAGAGGTGAGATGTTTTATTGATTCCATACTTTTGGTTGATTTTCCTAAAATAAGAATGCATTTTTCACTAGTTAACTTTTCTACACTCCTTTTGTATGGGATGCAAGAATATTGAATGGAGAAAAAAATAGAAATATTGTACATATTTTAAGCTTATTTTGATCGTTCTTTGTCCCTGAGATCAAAGGTGTAGTGACAACATCTTACTATCAAGAAACTTACAATCTATTTGGGATGGCAGAACTTTCATAAGTATACTGCAAGGGAGAATGTGGAAAGTGCAGAAGAGATCCAAACTGCTTTGAGAAATTTGAAGCAAGAGAGATCCTGTCCAGTTGGGAAGTCATGGAAGCTTCATGGAAGAGGTGGCACCTGAGATAAATCTTGAAGGAAGAGAAAGATTCCCACAAGTGAGATGAAAATGGGAATGGGCATCAGCCCTGGAGTCAGGAGGACCTGAGTTCAAATTGGACTTCAGATACTGTTATGGGAATCCGAAGATCTTCCCTGCCCCCAGGCCCTTTGCTTAAATGGCTTAAGTGACTCTGAGAACCTTCCCTGATTTGAGGGTATACTCTGCCCCTTAATAGGCTGAATGTGGCCACATGGAGCCTGTGTCGGGAAGCTTGTTCTTCAGGAATGCCCACGCCTTATTACTTTGTGATTGGGCAGTTGGCCAAGAGGGCTGTGACATTCTCCGATCCAGGAGAAGGCTATATACACCCTGATGTGAGTTTTTACTTTGGGGCTCACTTTGGAAAGAGTCATGTGATTTGGCTACACGAGACTCTGGGCAGTTGCTGAGCCCCCCAGGCTTTGAAAACCCAGATGTTGGTGCTTCCCTCTCTGGTAACTGACTAGGTATGGATGTAATGGTCAGATGGCTGGAAGCCCGTCAGCTGATCTCTTTCTTTGTCTGCTCATAACTTCTCCTTGTAACTTCTGTTTGTATTCTCTGAAGTTCAGGGTGTTGACTTTTTCCCCTGAACTGAGTAAATGGTATATGATTGATTAAAGTATGATTGTTAACCCATTTTGAGTTGCTTTCCTTTAGAAAAGCAGATCGAAGAACCTGTGCTAGCAGCCACCCTGGGTATGCTAGGGTGCTTGTTGATACAGATACCTACTAGCTGTATGACCCTGGGCAAGTCACTTAACCCTGATTGCCTCAAAAAAAAATGGGGATCGAGGATGTGTCTATTTTTGGCAGCATGTACAGATGTACAGAGATGCAAGAGGACAGGAGAGAGTGAATAGTATCATAGAGCTGTACCAGGAAGGGGGAGGACACATGGCCTTATAGGTCCTCAAGTGCAGCCCTTTGGCTGAATCTAAACTTCACAGAACAAATACTTTTATTAAGGATTAGTAAATAATAAATACCTAGAGGGTCACACATGGCCTCAACACCACAGGTTCCCCACCCCTGGTCTAGACTGTAGAATATGCAGAGAGTAGAGTGAGATAATCTTTTAAGCACAGGTTACAAGCTACCATGTAAGGGGAGCTTTAAGCTAAGACATCTTGACTTTATTTGAAGGCAGTGGGGAGCCACTGAAGGTATTTGACTTGAACGTTGTGAAAATTTAATTTGCAGTCATTTAAAGGATGGATATCTATTATTGTCACTCCAAATAAGGGATGGTATGGACCTGAATAAGGAAAGTTAGGATGGTTTGGAAAGGAGAGGGATGACTTCTCGATGTGTTGTGAATCAATAGCTTGGCACCAGGGGAAAGAGCCAAGTCAGAGGATAGGGGTTTGCCTTCCACCTCTGATACTTACTACCTGCGTATCCTTAAGCAAGTGATTTAACCTTTCTGGATGCTGTTTCCTCAGTTGTAAAATGGGGGAATTGGACTAGGTAATCCTGACGTCCTTTTTAGCACTAATACTGGGATCCAACCCTATTGTTTTATAGATGAAGAAACTGGAGACTTGCCCAGGTCAAGTATAACTCATTAAAAGTGGAAGATAAAGGGGAGACAAGACAAAATGACAGGTTGTTCTTCTCAATGAGTGGATCCGAGGGTGGAAAGTTGATGGATTAGGTTTTGGACATGCTCAGTTTATGATATATCCAGGTGAAGATATGCTATAGACAGTTAGCCATTTATGACATCTTAGTATATTGTGATTGGTGAAAGATGAAACTATAGGAAATAAAAATTTGAGCTTCTGAGCATATTGATTTATTAAGCAACAGGTGCCAGTTGCCTAACAAATCAGGACCATGCCCCTTCCTCAGCTCAGGGCTAGACCCTGAATACTAGGGGAAACAGATTTTTGTACCTTAAAAACAATTAATCACAAAAAACCAAATTAATTAAAAGGGAAAAATGAATGGGATACATTGATCTGATTTCTAACTGGAGGAAAGATTAGGGACTTTCCAAGTTGGGAGGGGAAGAGAAAACAGATGCAATTCCCTGAAATCAGAAAAAGAGGTGTCCTATTCCCCCCAAGTGGCTGTATTCAACCAAAGGAACATGAAAATGGTAACTGACTAGTTGGTATGGGGCCAGTTTTCAGATAAGACATATGGGTTACTTGAGATATGTAATTGTGAGAAAATTCCTTGCATCAGTCTTTAGATCAGACTGAGTTTCTGGTTAGCATAACCTAGGTCCTTTGTTAAGGGTCTCTAAGCATCGGGTAGAGGTGATCCAACTTTCCAGCCAGGCAGGGCTAGATTCAAACAATACAATAAAGTTTTGCTTTCATTCCCACAACTGAATAAATTTTTTTCACAAGACAGAAAATAGACTAGATCAGGGGTAGGGAACCTTCAACCTCAAGGCCACACGTGACCCTCTAGGTCCTTAAATGTAGCCCTTTGACTGAATCTAAACTTCACAGAACAAATCCTTTTATTAAGGGGGATTCCCCAGTCCTGGATTAGACCCATGATTGAATAGAAAGGGAACTGAGCTAGCTCCTGAACTGAGTCAGTGGAGTTGGTGTGGTTGGCTCAATTCCCACCACCACTTGTTGCAATCCCTTTAATTCCCTCAATATTAACATGTGTAAAGGGCTTTAAATGGAAAAAGGAGTGGAAGGGAAGAAACATATTAAACAGAGAGGAATCCAAGAAAGGAATCAGCAAAAACTCTTGGCTTCTAAAGTCAACGTGCAAACGTTGTAGTTGTTCAGTCATTTCAGACTCTGTGAACCCATTTGGGGTTTTCTTGGTAAAGATACTGGAGTAATTTTTCATTTCCTTCTCCAGTTCATTTTACATATAAGGAAACTGAGCCAATCTGGGTTAAGTGATTTGCCCAGGGTCACACAGCTAGTACATGTCTGAGGCCAGATTTGAACTCAGGAAGATGAGTCTTCCAGACTCCAGGCTGGCCATTCTATTCACTGTGCCACCTTGTATAACAGCAACCAAACTGACATACCCAGGATGGCTGCTAGCACATGTTCTTAGATCTCTTTTACTAGGAAAGAGCTGTTTAAGTCAACAGTCTTTTTAATCACATTCACTAGTTCAGGGGAAAAGTCAGCACCTTGAACTTCAGAGAAAATACAACCAGAAATTATAAGCAGAAATTACAAGTAGAGAAAATAGTACAGACCAGACAGGGCTTCTAATCATGAGAAATTAATACAGATCAACAGACAGATCCAACTGTCTGACTATAGCAATACATACATAGTTACCAGAGAGAGAAGCACCAAGTCTGGGTTTTCAAAGCAGGGGCCCCTTAATGGTTACCCAGAGTCTCAGTCTCCTCTGGCCAAATCACAGGCACAGTCTTCCAATGAGTGAGGCCCAAAGCAAAATGCTAGCCTCAGAGTATATAGACTTCTCAGAGCCAGAGGATATCACAACCCTCATGACCCAGTGCCTTATTAGAAATTAGCAGAAGGTGTGGGCCTTCCTACAAAACAACCTCCCCATCAAGCTTCCCTTAATGGGTTCCACCTGAAGCCTATTAATGGGTTGGAAAGATCTTCAGCTCCCATTAACATTACACTTTATTGCCCATGTAGCAGCACAGAATCAGAAGGAACATCAAAAGGTCATCCAACTCAACCCATACCTGTGCTCTCAGTTTGGTAAAAGCAGGCAACTAATATATTCTAGTTGGTTATTGTCCTTGCTTGAAGAGGATCAAAATGTTGAGGGCAAGGTACAGTGTGTCTGCCTGTGGCTGATCAGAGCAATACAAGCTGTGAAGGCTCTATCACCAGTCTGGCACAAATAGTCCATATGAACATTTGGAGTGGAGATGGCTCCAAATTTGTACATCTCACATTTCTAAAATGGTAAGGGTGATGTCTTTTGACTTTTACATAAATTGGATTTAAGTGAGGCAGAGCTGCACAAAGCCATCAGCCTCACTCTTCTGGAGTCATGGAAGTCCAGTGGCAAGACAAAAGTCAGTACCACTGGCGATGGCCCAGGATACAGTGGATGACCTTGGTGTCTTTGATGTCTGGCCAGGCTCTGGGCCTTCCACAATGCCTGTTTTGGCAGCCTTCTTAGCCACTAGAACAAATTGTCCTCATCTGCCCATTCCTTTGGGGAAAGTCTTCATGTGCTTGGGGTAGACACTCCCCTAACTTACTGACCTGGTTGAGGCCCCTTTAGTTACTCCCTATCTGTTTTATTCCATTGGCTGAAATGATTTACCAGGGTGTGACCAATGTCCATGCTATACTTCTTGGAGCCATAGATGAGAGATGGGTGGCAGGTAGGTTCAGAGGTGGAAAGGAGCCCTTAAAAAGGGCTCTGCAGCCCTCACACCAGAAGTACTAGTCCTCCCTGAATACCTGTACACCCCATGTTCAACTGCTATTCTGATAAATTACACAATACAAACATTTAAGATAAAGAGCTGTCCCCCAATATATAAATGACTAAGAGATATGAACAGCTATCCAAAGAATAATTAAAAACCATTAACAATCATATGAAAGCCTGGAGAGCCTTATACAAACTGATGATAAGTGAGAAGAGCAGAACCAGGAAAAATTTGTACACAATCACAGACACATTGTATGTGTGATGACCATCTTTGATAAACTGGACTCTTCTCAGCAATGCATAGTTATGAGACAACTCTACAAGTCTCAGGATGGAAGGACATATCTACATTCAGAGAAAGATCTAGAAAGAACAGAGTTTAAATGGAGACTGAAGCAATCTATGTGCTATGGTTCTTTTTCATGTTTGGTTCTCTTTCTTTTTTCTCATTGTTCACTATGTTGGTTACAACCCTTCTATACAAGCAGACTAATGTCCAATTTGAAAATATTTGCAGATCCAGTACTTGATTGCATGCCGCCATGGGGATGGGGGGAAGAGAGAGAGGAGAAAATTTGAAACTCAAGAGATTATGGAACTGAATCTTGTAAACTAAAAGTAAATAAACAAATCAAATTTTAAAAAAACAGGCCAAAATAATCCCAGAGCTCAGGAGGGAACAGAAACAAAAAGGGCAATTGTGCTAATACCGTATTAAATTTAATTTACATGTTTTAAAAATGTTTATGCAAATGAAGAATATGGTTACATATACAAAAAAAAAACCCAATCATATGAAAGATTACTTCATATACTGACAAGAGAGATATCCATTGAAAGGACTCTGAAGTTTCACCTTACATCCAACAAACTGGAAAAGAAGACAAAACATTTTGGGAGGCAGAATAATATAGTGGAAAGAGCCCTGGCCCCAAAGTCAGAGCCTTCTGCTCCTCAAGATTTTTATCAGTGATTTGGAGCAAGACATAGATAGCTTGCTTATCATTTTTTTTGGTGTGGGTTTTATTGATGACTTTTGTTTTCACATGTCTTTCCGGAGAGTCATCTTCCTCCCTGCCCTATGAGACTTCCATGGTATCAAACAAGAATAGGTAGGTGATACCACTTGATATTGAACAGCATATGCATATATGCATTCTATACCTATAGTCCCTCTTACCCCAATGTCTCCAACAAAAGAAAGGCATCTTTCCTCATCTCCTCTCCAGGTTCAACATTCTTTATTATAATTACTCAACCTTCAGCTTCCTATCAGAGAGATAGGATTTAATGTTTGTTTGCATTACTGAAGTAGATTCTTCTAAGGTTCCTTCCAACTCTAAATATATGATGTTATAATCTTCTGTTGTTTCCCTGATTCTACTTTATTCTGCTTCAGTTCATGCATCTTCTAATGTTTTTCTGAATTCCTCATATTTGACATATGATTTGGTATATGATATGATATGATATAATGGAATATAATGTAGAATTATATAACAATATTCCATTATATATGCCACAATTTGTTCAGTCATTCCCCAAATGATAGGCACACACTTGATTTCTAGTTTTTTTTCTACCACAAAAAGTGTTGCTATGAATATTTTTGGCATATGTGGAGCCTTTAATTCTGTCTTTGACCAGCTTAGAATATGTACCCAGTAGTTAGGTCCCCAGGTCAAAGGATATAATAGTTTAGTGATATTTCTCTGACAGTTTTAAATCGTTTTTCAAAAACAGTTGTACCAATTCACAGCCCATCAACAGTGCATTGATATGTCTTTCTTTCCACAGTCCCTCCAATACTGACTATTTCTAGCTATTGTCCTAACCAGATTTCAGGCTATGAGGTGAAGTCTTGGTGTTGCTTTAACTTATATTTTTATTCATTATTAGTAATTTGGAGAAATTTTTTGTGGTCGTTAATGGTTTGTAATTCTTCTTTTGAAAATTCTTTGTTGATAGACTTTGGCCACTTATCTATCATAGAAAGCTTATTAAAGTTGAAGATGAGGCAAAGGTAGGAGAATTAGCCAGCGTATAGGTTGGCAGAGTGTGGTAGGATGGTCCTAGCTGCCTGTTCATCTTGTGGATCAACAACCTTGTTTAACCTGGAATGATCTCACACATATTGAAATATGGCTGCTTTTCTGGAATGAGCTGTGATGGTGAATGAATGTATTATAACAAAAAATTTGTGAAGTGATTGGCCAATAGACTCTCTTGGTGATCTAGCTTATATGGAGGAAATTGCCTCATGGAGAAAGCTACTTTGGTTTGGGTCATGCATGATTGTAGACCTGTATATGTTAGTATTTCGTCAACCTCTCTCATATATGATGACCGTATTTTCTGGCCTACCTCCAATTTTTAAATATTTTGTTTCCTTTATAAATGGGGGGGGGAGATAGTTTTCATTTAATCATATGTCCCATGCTTATGTGAAACGTAGTATGGTATAGCAGAAGGTACCAAGTTTAGAACCAAAATATTTTGATTATAATCCTAATGTTGACCCTCTGGGGTTGAGGGCCTCACTAAGTCAATATATCCTTACTGTAGGATGGCAGTATAATCCTCATATTAACCTATTTTACAAGGTTGCTATGAACAAAATGCTTTGTAAAACATGAAGTATTGGATAAATGTGAGTTATTGATATTATTATGAGTTGATTTTGAGTCCTCATGGTATCCCAGTTGCTCTTTTCTAGGTTTCATTCCAACTTATCAGTGTATTTTTTTTTTAAATGTGGTACCCTGAAGTGAAAATGATACTATAGATGTGATATGATAATGGCAGAATCCAGTGGCACTATCCCCTCCCTCATTTTTCTGATCAACCTTTTACATCTTAATTATGGCTTTTGTTTTTACATATGCCTTTGGCAATTATACTTCTTCTAATGTTGTCTTATGCAGCAAAGTTCGTCGATTTTCTTGCCCAGACTTTATAGTCACAAAATCCTTTCCAGATTCCTTCTTAGGGTGTCATTTGTTTCTGTGTGAATCATCAGAAGTATTGCCAGTTGGCAGGTTTGAGACATCTCAGCAGGCTCTATACCACCTCCTACATACACAGCCCAGAAAGACAGCAGAGTACCTGATTGGCCATGTCAAGTCCACTGCAGCTCAGCAGACTGTTACTAACTGCCAAGAAACATCTCTTCTTTCTGGCCCAGAGCCTGATTGCTTTAAACCAGCTAACCTATGGATGATGCTTAAAGTAGACATCACTGGTACTGTCCTTATTAGAGGTTAACCTCATATAGGGCATCAAGCCAGAATTTTGATGCCATGCTCTGAAATGAAATAAATTAGAATCAATAGAAAATGATGAACCAAGTACAAAATTAATCCAGCCCAAGAAGGGCTTAGTGAATGGGATGTTGAGATAGCTTCCAGATTTAGTTAAGGAGTGCAAGGTGTTTCCCCAATCATCAAAGGACTAGGGTACCTCCCAGGGAGATAAGTCTAATTTTAAAATGTTAAGAATAATACCATAACCAAAAATTATATGGAATCTAGAAAAAGAAGCTGCAAGAATAAGAATTTGTTAGTGTTTATTCGACACATTCAAGGGGGAGGTATGGCTGACCCTTGGGAGTTAATAGGACAGAGTATGCCAGATTTAGAGTCAGAGAAAGAGTATGAATCCTATCTTTGTGACTTTTTATCTATGTGACCTTTAGCAAGTCACAGAACTTTCTGAGACTCAGTTCTTTAGCTGTAAAATGAGTGGGTTGGATTAGATGACCACCTTCAAGCTCTAAGTCTTTGATTCTGTCTCCCCATGGAAGAGATGGCTACATCCAACTATTTTAATATGGCATATATAGACTCTATGTTGTGTATCTATTCTATTCCGCTGGCCTATCTCTTTATTATTTAGGGTTTTTGGGGGTTAAGTGACTTGCCCAGGGTCACACAGCTAGTAAGTGTCTCAGGTCACATTTGAACTCAGGTCTTCCGGGCTCCCAGGCCAGTGCTGTATTCATTGCACTGCACTGTGCTACATCATGTCCCCCTTCCCTGCCAACCCCCTCCTCCCCCACCTTTATTGTTTAATTAGTATTGATTTGAGAATTCTGATTTTAGAATTACTGCTTTGTTTGAGATCTGGTACTTCTAGTCCTTCTTGCTTTTTTTTTTTCCATTTCCCTTAAGTTCATGATATGAGGGTGGTTAAAAGAATTGGAACTGGAGAAAAGAAGATGAGGAGAGGAGAGGTGGAGAGGAAAGAGCCACAGTCTTCAGAAATTTGAAGGATTGTCACATGAACTGTCACTGTTTTTCCCCATAGTGCAGAATTAGGAGCCATGGGTAGAAGCTGCTAAGAGGCCAATCTAGATTTGGAGAGGAGCACAACTATGTGGTACTTTGGAAAGAGCACTGGATTTGGGGTCAAAAGACTTGAGTTCACTACTCTCTGCTACTTGCATAAAATCAAAGTTGTTGTTCTTGTTAATTGTTATTAACAGTTAATTATTTTTAATAATACATTATTACATAAATATATTACATAAGGTATAATATATAGTTATATAATAATAACTGTTACAAGTTTTCTCCTGGTTCTGCATACTTTCCTCTGCAACAGTTAATCCAAATCTTCCTAGATTTCTTTGAATCTGTTTTCCTTCATTATTCCTTACGTATTCCATCTCATTTCTATACTTAACTTGTTCAACCTTTCCCTCAGGAAAACATTTTCTAATAATTAGAGCTGTCTCAAAGTGGAATGAATTGCCTCAGGAAGTGGCGGGTCCCCTTCCTTCAAGCTGAGGCCGGAGTTATAGTGGGATGTTATACTGGGATTTTGTGTGTGTGTGTGTGTGTGTGTGTGTGTGTGTGTGTGTGTGTGTGTGTGTGTGTGTGTGTGTGTGTGTTTGGATAGTTGCTATATTCTCTTCCAACTCTTAAATTCTGATTCTCTGACTACATGATTGCTAAGATTCCTTCTGGCTCTCAACCTATGATCCATAGAGCTGTTCCTACTGAACACATTACCCATACAGTAAACAAACACAGTGTTATTTTAAAATTCAAGGCCAATTTAAAGACACCCACAATTGTCTCAGAAAATTATGTTCCTTTCCAAGCCCACACAATTGCACTGTATACTGATTTTTATGTCAAGATAAAAGGCTTTGTTGCAATGAAACTGAACCCTTTGGAAATAAAGATTGTTAGATCATAATGTGACATATAGGGATAGTATTGCTTTGGGAAACCAACTGGGATCAAAATGAGCCTCATTTCTCATTCCCTACTTTTACTTTTTCTATCTTCTACCTTGTCAAGTGATTGAGTTGATTGAATTGTTACTGTTCGAAGGGACCTCGGAGATCATTTCATCTATTCCCCTTGTTTCCGGAACTGAGTACATCCTTTTTAATGTCTTTGTTCCTTTTTAAATACACATAAAGAGGAGAGTGAAGAAAATGAAGCCACAGATAGCTTACCACTTCCAGAGGGAAACAGGCTCACAAAACCACAGCTCTGTTATTGCCCTGCTGAGAATCTCTTTGTTTATGAAACAGTCACTCTGACAATAGTTATAAAATGCTAATCAGCATGGAAATTGCATAACCATGCTTGCACAGAAGCATTTTTCAATTGTTCTGATTTATTTCTGCAATAACTTTTCCTTTTCTTCCCTACACTAGAATTCTATGGTTCCCCACTGGAGAGTGTCTGAAAGAGAGCAACAGAATGGTGAAAGGCCTTGAGTCCGTGTCATATGAGGGTTGATTGAAGGAACTGGACATATTGGAGAAAACAAACAAAAAACTGGAGGGGTATGTGTGATGGTATGGGGATGGAGGAGGGGTAGAGAAATGACAATTGTTTTCAAGTATTTGAAAGGTTGTCAGTAGAAGAGGGATTGTACTTATTTTGTTTGGCTCCAGGAAGCACAACTAGGGGCCATGGGTAGAAATTGCAAAAAAGTCACTTTAGGTTTGGGGAGGAATATAACCATGTGATGATTTGGAAAGAGCACTAGATTTGGGGCCGGAAGACCCACATCTACTACTTACTACTCTCTGTGTGACTTTGGTAAAATCACTTCTCTCAGAGCATCAGTTTCCTAATCTGTAAAATAGGGGATTAGACTAGAAGATCTTTGAGTTTTGATGTGAATGTCCTTCTACACTGTGTGAGCTGGTCTAAGTATTGGGTTGTCTTAGATAGACCAGATTTTTTTGGCTGACATTTACAATGCAGGTTTGTAAAGGTTTATAGGATTTACAAATTATCATATTTACAAATTTACATATTATCTCAGTTGATTTTTGCAACAACATTGTGAGACAGATTGTGCAAATATTACCAACCCCATTTTAGAGATAAGAAGATTGAAACTTGGAGAGATTATTTGATATGGAACTGAGGGCAGCCTGTGTAGCAGTTCCAGCTGAAGACTCATCTTCCTAGAGTAGTGGTTCTCAACCTGTGGGTTGCAATCCCTTTGGGGGTCAAATGACCCTTTCACAGGGGTCACAGGGGTCACCTCAGACCATTGTAAAACACATATTTCCGATGGTCTTAGGAACTGAGACACTGCTCCTCTATGGGTCTCCAGGCAGGTCTGCCCACATTCGAATATTAAAGAGTCGCAGCATTAGGAAGGTTGAGAACCACTGTCCTAGGGTATGATCAACTTGGATGCAAGAACATTGACCTTATAATACCACATGAGTGTGATCTTTTCCCTTTTTTTGTGAAGAAATTTCTTTTATTGCACCAACCAATAGGACTGGGTCCTTTAAGAGACTTATGATTTGTTTTCAGGTCTCCCAATAATGACTTCAAGCAAGTCACATCTTACTGAAGCCACTTGGGGTCTCGGTATTTTCATCTTTAAAATGAGACCAAAATATAAATACTATATATACTGTGTTATGTACAATATACTAAATGATGAGGTACAGACTCTGGGAACCCCCTTGAGCTCTCCTTGAATCTTCCCACTGGATGAGGCATTTCCCTGAGGCCATAAACCTTTCATTATAGCTCTGCCCAAATCTCTGTTACTAGCCTAGCCCTCCTTTGTCCAGCTACTTCCCACCCTTAATCTCTCATTACTGAAATCTGACCTCATTTGACTCCTCCTGAAGACCCTCCCCAAACTCCTCCTCTAGACCACCCCTAGATTCCTCTCACAACCTTTCTATATATATCACCCATCTTGCCTCCATGAAGGAGCTGAAGAATTATCTAGTGCAGACTCACTCTGTGTCAGATTATTTTGACTTACTTGTCTGGTGTAAATGTCACAGATACCAAGGCTCCTTAAGAGTCTACCCGTTATGGGGAGTCTTCAACAAACTTTGCTTTTCTTTGACTGACAGAAGATTTGAGTCTAATTCATTTGGCAGGACCCAGCGTGTTGGTATTTTGGGGTCTTGCATACCCCTAAACCCTATACCTCAACATTTATGGTCCCCTGACCTCTACACTAACTACATAAATGCTATATTATAAATACATTAAAACTGTAGTGAATTCTGACTTGTTTGGTTACAGGGAGTTTCATTAAAATAGGCATTATATCCTCAATTTTTAGGACATGAAGTTGAAAAGGGGTCCTTTAATGACTAGGGAGGTAAAAATTAGTAGAGGAAAAGTAGTAGATGTCACATTTTCATTATCCCTAATTTTTGAGGAGTATATGAAATTGCATATTCCACAGACATTTATAACTCATCATATGCAAAGCTGAGTTTATTTTTCTCAAATGTTTCTCCTCCTCTGAAATTCCCATTATTATTAAAAGCCACACCATTTAGTCATCCAAATGCAAAACCTTGGTGTTCTCTTTAACTCTTCTCCCACACTTACCACATGTATCTAATTTATTGCCAGGTTTTGCCATTTATACTTTTATAAATAACCTTCTTGTTGACCTCTTCTTTGAGTGTGATCTTTTCAACACATGAGTTTTGCAATGTCATGTTGAAGGCTTTGTAATGGCACATGAGTGGTATTCTTATATTACAATAGCTCATCCTTGATACGTTGATACTTTACAATGCCACATGAAGGACATCAAGATATGCTATATGTGATATGTATATATTTACATTTATTCATATATTTTTCAAGCCCATAATGATTTCTTTTGGGATCCAAAGGTGGATCTGCTTGATTATTTTCAATAATAGAAACCCAAGTTAACGTACCAAAGAACTGGTCATTGATAGGAATTGTACTTAAATGTGCCAATTCTTAATATTTGTAGACTAAGAATCATAATATTTGTAGACTTAGCATGGTCTGTTCCCTTTTCTCTGCCTCCCCATCACAACGGAACAAAAAGAGATTTCAAAAAACCGTGCTTTTATCCATTTCATGGGTCCTCAAAATTAATCATTTGGTGTTAGATCTTCTGGTGATGAGCCTTTCTGTATTGAAAAGGCTGGTCCTCAGACAGTAGACATATAGTATACCCCTGGTCAATATTTAAAGCTCTTTCAACCTGGTAGAACTTGCCAAGAACTTGTGGTCTACTCACATAGCTTAGCTTGGGGGAAACTAGGACCACCACCTGGCCATAAAAAGATGTAAGAGTAGCACTTTATTGGATCTACAAAATGAATGTGTGTAATGCAATTAGAAAATAAATCAATGCTAAAATGGTATGGTATTGATTCAGATTCAATAGATTTTTTAGATGAAGAAAAGTTAGGTGGCTTGATAATAGAAAGTTTGCTAGAAGATGTAAAACAAGCTAGACCATGAAGGAGAGTCAGTATTTGGATAGTTAGAAGGAAGAGGGAAAATATTTGGAGAGGAAGCAGAGGTGGAAAGAGTTGTATGATAAAAGGCAGGGAGGATAAGGGGAGCTATGTGGTTTAGTGAGTAGAGTGCAGGGCCTGGAGTCACAAAAACTCATCTTTGTGAGTTCAAATCTGGCCTCAGACACTTGCTAGCTGGATTGCCCTGAGGAAGTCACTTAACCCTGTTTTGCCTCAGTTCCTTTTCTGTAAAAAGAGCTGGAGAAGGAAATGGCAAAGCACTCCAGTATCTTTGCCAAGAAAATGCAGTTACAAAGAGTCAGATATGGTTGAACAACAACAATGGAGGATGAATATAACCTAGAAATCTTTTGTTTCCCAGTGGTAGAGTAGTAGCCATGTTCATGAGAGGGCTGGAATAAATTGAGGTGAAGCCTGTGGCTATGAAAAAAGCTAAAGTAAGTGTTCTACATGGGAATCAAAGCCCTGCTGTCCTTTGTGCTGCATACAAACCATGATAGTGTGGTATATAAAGAGCCCTAGACTATAAGACAGAAGATGATGGGCTTAATTAAGGTATTGTTACTTACAGTGTGTAACATTAAGAAAGTCATGTAATTTCTCTAAGTTGATTTCAAACTATAATGTCACACTATAACAATTAAAACTATTTGATTCATAGGTAAGCAGGACCTAAAAGCCCTTTAACGAAGCATTCCATAAAACCAAAATTATTGAATTCTGGGGTAAGGACTCTAGACAATGTAACAAACACTACTAGGAAAATGAGAAAGTAGTATTGATGTGGTCTAAGGGTACTAGGAACCCTGAAGTGCAAGAGTACAGGGTGGGTCTGCTTCAGAAGAATTCTACCACTCAAACCTTCGTTTAGTCCAGGTAGTGAGTTTTTTATGACACTGGTTGGGTGAGCAAGATTCCTAGTGAGTCTGTGCTTAATGGGCGATGAGAATGGTATATGAAGATATTTCAATTTTTCATATGGTAAATATAAATAGATATAATTCACATAAACATAAGTTCTTTGGGGAATAATTTTTAAGAGTATAAAGGAGCCCTAAGTTTGAGAAAAGTTTAAGAATCTGCCTAATATCAAATATCACATATCAAATCCAAGTTACACACCATATGTAACAATAAGCTCCAAATGGACATGAACTAAATGTAAAAGATCACCATAAAAAATTTAGAGAACAATAAAGAAAGTACTTTGTACTGCTATGCCTAGGAAAAGAGTTATGAACTGAACTAGGGATAAAGGTGATCACAGAGGATAAAATGTACAATTTCAATTATATAAAATGTAAAACTTTTGCATAAACAAAGTCAATGCAGCTAAAATAGAAGAGGGAAAAATCTTTGTAACAAATATATTTGGTAAATATCTGATATTCAGATATATAAGTATAGTGAAACAGCTGTCTAATAATAAGGTCCAAGTCCTTGGGTTGTGCTCCAATTTGGCCTTCTAGATGAGTTACATGGAGTATGTGCAAATATTTCCTATTTGGTTCCAATCTGATACATGGAAATTTGGATGTTCATGATAACTCAGGGTTAGTACTCTGTGATGATGCAAAGCTTTCTTGTTGGCTTCAGACCTAGAAGACTGATGATCAGAAGAGACTGAGCTACAATTGAATGTGCAAAAGAAAGTAGATATCTACCTTCTCTGGAGTCTCTCACAGGAAAATGATAGACTACTGTGTCATTAATAATAAGAGAAATGCAAATTTAAACAACCCTGAGGTTTCTGGTCACACCCATCACACTGAGGAGGATGACCTAAGACAAAATGGTAAATATTGACAGGGCTGTGAGAAGATTTATGCACTGATGCACCATTGTAGGAGTTGTAGATTTGGATCAGCCTTTCTGGAAAATGATTTGGAATTGTACTTAAAAAGTCACTAAACCCTACATATCCATAGACTCCATGATGCCAATTCTAGGAAGTACCTAGGAAGTCAAAGACAAAGGAAAAGCCACATAGATACAACAATATTCACATCAGCACTTTTTGTAATAGCAAAGAACTGGAAAGAAAGTATGTAGTTGCTTGTCAATTGGAGAATGACTGAATAAATTGTGTGTGAGTTTAATGGGATGTTATTATACCATAAGAAATGATGAAAATTAAGCATTAAGATACATTTGGGAAAATTTGTATGAATCAATGCAGAGTAAAGTATGTAGAACCAAGAGAATAATTTGTATGATGAGTGTAATGGAAGTAAAAGAAAACAACATAGAGAGACTTCAGAACTTTAATCAATGCAGTGACCTCTCATGACTTCAGTGAGCTATTGGCAAAGCCTGGTCCTCTCTTCTCCTCAGAGAGACATCGGACTATAGATATAGGATGAAGCATATATTGTCAGACATGGCCAATGTATGCCTTTGTTTTACTTAGTGGTATTTCTGTTATTAGCTAGGGTTCTCTTTGTGGTGGTGGTGGAGAATCATTATGAAGTGATAGTGACATTAAAAAAAAGAAAGAAGTATCAATAAAATGTTTTTAAAAATCCCTTAAATTTCAGTTTTCCTTACTTATAGGGATAATAAGAATATATGAAAGTGCTCTGCAGATTGCAAACTGCTGTACAAAAGTATATTATTCTTATTATTGTTATCAAAGCCCCTACTTAAAAGTCAGATAAGTAATTTCAAGAGTCCAAGGAAATCCAGAGCCTCTTTAGAAATCATGTCATAATGATGTGATAAGAGAATTTTTCTGTATTGGCTTTATGACCTGTGTTTCCTTAAGGGAACTGTTGTTGTTTGTCCAAGAGGACCAATGACATCAAGGTAATTTTTTGATTTGCTCATGAGTTGGATTTAAGTGAGTCAGAGTTGCAAAAAATCTAGTTACATCTTCACTTATGCCTTGCCAAGCCCCAGCTCAATATTATTCTTGCCATCTGGCTCCTCTGCTCCTATACATATGTGCCACTGAACAGTGCCAAGATGAAGTTAAGAGATTGTGCTGACTGGGTCCCTGCCTTCCAGTGACATCCACCCACTTATTCTAAATGCCCCTTGAGGCTTCTTACTAAAAACAAAAACAAGAAAAGTCTCTGTGAAAGGGACCTTAGTCCAACTCCAGAATAGTAGAATCACACCATATCCTCCCCACCCCCCAATAATCTTCAAATCGGTCAACATTTATTAAGTGCCTACTATATGCCAGACACTGTGCTAAGCATTGGAGATACAAAAAAAAAAAGGCTGTTTCCATTTCCTGCCCTCAAGGAGCTTACAATCTAATTGTATAATATATACAAAGCAAACATATACAGGATAAATAGGAAATAATTAATGAAGGAAAGACACTAGAATTAGGAGGGGTCAGAGAAGGCTTCCAGTTGAAGGTTGGGACTTGAAGGAAGTGAGGGAGCTCAGTAGTTGGAATGGAGGAGAGAGAGCTCTGGGGAAGTACAGCATCCAGGTTTGTTTGAAGAGCCTGAGGCTACCCATTTTAGTTTGGGGTAGCTCCTGTGGTTAGGAAAATTTGTTTTATCAGGCCTAAATCTGCTTTTCAAGAAAGTATACAAATGGATTCTAATTCTGCCTTCAGGGATAAAGCAGAAATAATCTACTGGTTCCAGACAATCCAGACATTTGCAAATTATTCTGTTTCTACTTTCAACCTTAATGGTTTCTTTTCTTCAAGAATGTTGTTCTTCAGTCATGTCTTCTTCAAGACCTGGTGGATTACACTGTCCATTGGGTTTTCTTGGCAAAGATACTGGAGTGGTTTGCCATTTCCTTCTATAGTATGGTTCCCAGGGAGAAAGTGAAGCTGGTGACTTTGTCCCACCCTCCCTCACTTAAATCCAATTCACTTGCAAGTCATGGCATCACCTTCCTGATATCATAGTCCTCTTTGAGAATGAAGAACAACACAACAATAGATTAAGGCAAATAGAGCTTAAGTGACTTGCCCAAGTCATACAGCTAGAACATATCTGAGGTCACATTTGAACTCAGTTTTTCCTGACTCTAGGCCCAGCACTCTATGGACTGGGCCACCTCGCTACCTCCTTCAAATATAGCAGTGGATTAAGTAAAGTACTGGCTTGAGAGTTAAGAAGTTTGTTTCAATCCTGACTCAGTTGCTTCCTACTTGTGAGACCTGGAGCAAGTCCCTTAACTATTCTGAGGCCTCAGTTTCCATTTCTGTAAAATTGGGATAATAATTGCACCTACTTCATAGGATTGCTGTGAAAGTCATATGAAACAATATAGTTTATCCTTTCCACATCGCAGGGGTTGGGGGGAGGTGCCCCCACAATCTGGAAAATCTGTGTAAAATTTTTTTGGTCCTCCATACCAGAGAAGAAGTCTGAATTATTATGGTATTAAAAGATGAAAATACATTGATATTATACAATACTATACACATTTTTTATGCATCTCTGAGTTTCTAAACTTATTTCGTGTTGTCTGCTGGCCTTCTGCAAAACTCTTCCAAAATTTCCATTTGATTTCTTAGGTCAGTCTATGATATATTGAAACTGAGATGGGGAAAGATGAGATATGGAAGGGATAACTATATATGCAAAATGCTTTGGAAGCCTTAACAGAAAGGTCAGTTATTATCCTTGCTATCCTCCAGAAATTCTTCTCTTTATCAGCATCCATCCTGAAGTGTGGTGTCCAGAACTGAAGGTGTTCCCCACTGTGAATTCTGCATGCTGTAGAGTACAGCAAGGATTCCCCTGGGTCCCAGACTCTTTTAACATAATCAATGAACACATTAACTCCTTTGGCTGTCATATCACACTGTTAACTCCTTTATTTATTTGTTAATTTTTAATTTATGGAATGAAACAAGCATTTATATAAGATAGTATAATAAAAAAGATGATTACACATAAAACTGCAAGTCTATTATGTACAACTTGCTATTCCTTTTAAATATATGATAAAGTTATCATGTAATTTTTCCCCGTTTTTACTTCTCCCTCCACTGCCCCCCCCGCGTCTGCTTAAGACTTATTGTTGTGAAGATAAAATGAAATATTTGTATTTTGCAAACCTTAGAAAACTATACACATACTAGCAGATATTTTTCAGCTGAATTATTGTCTAGTCATGTTCTCTAATCCCAACTTTTACTTTTTTAAGTTGTTTGAACCCACATAAGACTTTACCTTTGTCAGAAGAATTGTTAATGTAATGACAGAAAATTGTGAATACCAAATGTAATATTACTTGCCAAGTCCCTTAAATGATCTAAGCAATGTCAGAATTTCAGTAATGTCCTTGCATTACTATTCTTAAGACATTTACTCTTCATTAGGTGGAGTCCCACCCTGGGAATCTTACCCTGTAAACAAAGCTGGCTTGGGCTAGATCTGTTTCCAAAGTAGTTCCCAATGTTCTAGCCTCTTTCCTTTGGGATTTATGGCATGGAGGGCAAAACAAGTGGAATGAAGTGTTCCTTGCTTGGATTGCCAACAGTGGCTGGCACCGCATGACCAAGCCTTGCTACCTAATGTGACTGCCTCCCTGTTTTCTGCTAAAAGTATAAGGAGCTTTTCCTGTGAGTCTGCTGGTGGGAATTCCCTCAGGGTGGCAGCCTTGCTACCCTGCTCTCTTGATTAAAGACACTTTATTCCTGCACTCATGAGTTTGATTTATTTCAGGACTTGACATTTCCATAACTAGTACATTTTATTTTATAAAATTGGGTCCAATGTTTATAGAACATTATTTTGTGGAAATCTTTCTGCATACTTGCTAACTTTGCTCGCTTACCCCGTGTGTTAACTATCCTTTCCAGCTTGGTGTCATTAGCATTTAATACTTGAGGTACTGGTCTGGGGGTGGATTTGTTCTGTAAAATTTGAACTCAGTCAAAAGGCCACACCCAAGAACCTAAAAGGCCACATGTGGCCTCAAGACCACAGGTTCCCCACCCCTGTACTGGTCACTCAAGGACCTCTTCTCCCCCATTTACTTAGAAACCCATTTATGTTTAAGGTATTTTGTTAGAATCAAGACACTGAAGATGAAAATCTGGGTGTTTAGAAAGATGGTGGTTCCTTCAACAGGGTCTCATTGGCCTCTGCCCTAAAATAAGAAGCCCACCTTCTGAGGGCACCGTGTGGTAGTGATGAGGTGCAGGTTTGGGGAACCCCCTTGAGCTCTCCTTAAATCTTTGAGGTACAGGCTCTGGGACC
Source organism: Pseudochirops cupreus (assembly GCA_028627135.1). Lineage (NCBI taxonomy): Eukaryota > Metazoa > Chordata > Mammalia > Diprotodontia > Pseudocheiridae > Pseudochirops > Pseudochirops cupreus. The sequence goes on from CM053584.1 coordinate 106,101,758, forward strand.
CCCTCCCCTTGAGCTCTCCTTGAATCTTCCCAAGCAAGGAATTTGCCTGAGGTCCTGAGCTTAAGTTGTGGTTCTGCCCAAGTCTTTAGCCCTCCTTTGTTCCAATAGTTTCCCATCCTTGATGCTCCTGTTCCCACCCTTGTACTGGCCTGGCCCACCATCATCTGTGGTCTCCAGGTAGTATCCAGAAACTTCCCACCCTTAATCACTCATTACTGGAGTCTGACCTCATCTGACTCCTCCTGAAGACCCTCCCCAAACTCCTCCTCTAGACCACCCCTAGATTCCTCCGACAACCTTTCTGTATATAGGATCCCATCTTCCTTCCATGTGGTGTGAGAGCCATAGAATGACCTAGTATAGACTGGCTCCTTGAGAGTCTACCCCATATGGTCAACTATTAATAAACTTTACTGTTCTTTGGCTGAGAGGACTTGAGTTGAATTCTTTCAGCAGGACCCGGCATATTGGTATTTTGGGGTCTCGGGCAACCCTAACCCTCTTTATGGGTACCCTCTTCAGTAGCTGGGATCCTAAGCAGGGTTCGGGAAAGGGGTGTGTGATTAAGCATTTACTAAAGCGTTGTCCTAAGCACTATGTGTGTGTTGGAAAGGAGTTTTGCCTGAGCAGCTGCTGGGTTAGAATTAGTTTATCAGTGCTGTAGGAATATCTGGGCTCAGTTAAGGTTCTAGATTGGAATTAAATAATATTTGTGGAACACTAAGCATTTAACAAAATGAGATTTACTTAGGGAAAGGGAAGGATTTTCAGTAAGGACGCTTGATTCAGCCAAGCAGAGTTCCTCTGTCTCTGAAGTGTTAATGGTGGCCCAGCTGGAGCTTCACCTAGCTTTTTGTACTCAAGTGACCCAGAAACCTTGGCTTAGTCCCCAAATCAATTAAATCTGAAGGACATTTTTAATATCTGTTAATAAACAACTGGCTAAACTCACATAAGGAAGAGTCATTAATGTATTGCTCCCACTATAGTGGCCAATATGCAGTATAACCATGGGATGCCAATGGTGGAAGGGATTTGAGAGAGGTGGTGTTTGTCTAGACTGGGTGAAGAGGCTGGGGTAGTTGTGTTGGAGACCACTTTGTGTGTGGGGGTTGGAGGTGTGGGTGGGATTCCATCCATTCACCTTCTAACTCTCAGACTTGTTAATAACACACACCCCTTAAGATCAAGCTGCAACTGCCTTAGGATCAAGGCATTTTCCTGCCAGCCCCAACTTTGGAAACTGCTGGACTAAGCCTAATAGCTATCATTGATAGAGTTCTCCCTATGTACCAGGCACTGTGCTGATCACTTTTCAAATATCATCTCATTTGATCCTTACAACAACCGTGGCAGGTAGGTGCTTTTATTATCCCCATCTTAAAGACTAAAAAAAAAACCAAAACAAACAACTGAGGCAAACAGAGGTTAAGTGATTTGTCCAGGGTCACACAGCTTGTGTCTGACTCCACATTTGAACTCAGGTCTTCCTGACTCTAAGCCCAGAATGCTACAAATTGCACAATCTAGCTGCCGTGGGCAAAAGAATAAGCATCAGACTGACCACATTAGAGTTCGGAGCTCTACCAGAGTATATTTCAATTAGAATTCTCAATTCTGCTGAATCTTATCTGATGGAAATTGAGGTCAAATTTGCTTTCTTGTGTGAGCATCTCTGATTCACTGTCACTACTGACTTCTTTTATCACTCTTTCCACCATACTACCTTACTTCGTTCTTCCCTTCAGGCCTGAATGCCGAAGGGTCTCTTTTGGAATTAGACACCTGTCATTCCATGAGGAAGCTACATATTTAAAATGATGGCTATTCTTGAGTTTGGAGCTACAGTTTTAGGGGTTCTTGCAGGTTGCTTTATTGGCCAGTAGATGGTGATCAAAACACACAGAGATTGCATTACCCATAAGCTGACTTCCACAGTCTCGGATCCACCTGCCTTATTTGGATCATAGATTAGAACCAAAAGCCATTTTAGAAATCATCTAGCCCAGTCTCCCATATTTTATAGAAGAAGAATCTGAGAAAACTGAGACCTAGGGAAATGTAAAGAGTTGCTCAAAGACAGAAAAGTAAAGCTCTGGCTTTGGAATCTGAGGACCTTGATTCAAAACCTCCTTCTGATGCTTATTATTATTAAGCAAGTCACTTAACCTTCATGGGTCTCAGTTTCCTCATCTTCAAAATAATTGGATTGGATGAGATGGCCTCTGAGGTCCCTTCCAACTCATTTTTGGTGCTAACACATAGATAAAGCAGAGGTATGCTTGAAAGAGAGAGGGGAGACCCTGGAGTCTTCTGGAAAATTGGAAATCATTCTGCTTTGGCAACAGAATTAGGAGCAAGGAGGGAAACTTAGGTTTTATGTAAGGAAAAATCTTAGAAGGTTAGTCCAAAAGTGGACGTGGGCTGCTTTGCTAGGTAGTGGATTACTCCCTGCAAGTAGAACTTTGATGACCACTTGTCAGTTTTATGGTAGGGGAGATTCTGATTCAAGCACTCATTGGGTTAGATGGCCTCTGGTGCCCTTCCAATTCTGAATTTCTCTTTTTTGTCTATATTTTGGGGGTTGGTGCAACTGGTTTCTCTGGTAGCCAAAGCAATATATTCAAAATTTAGACCTGTTCATGAGCCATAGAAGTGATTTAGTCTTCTTATTTTATAGATACAATAACTGAATCCTAAAGAAGTTGAGAACTTGCCTTAGGTCTCTCAAGAAGTAAATGGCAGAGCTGGAATTTGAACACAGGTCCTCTGAGCTCCAAATTTAATATTCTACATACCACAACCTTTTGCCTTTCTATAAGTAGCCTCCAAAGCCACAGTCAATCCAGAGAGAGTCAATTCCACCTTTTGGACTCATGCTGGAGAAAAGACCTCAGGCCACAGTTACTCATCTTGGAGTTAGTCACAAGCTACCATCTTTTTTAAAAATATATTTAATTTTTTTCCAATTAAAAAAAATTTTTTTTGAGTTCCAAATTCTCTCCCTCTCTGCCCTTTTCCCTCATTGAGAAGGTAAGCAATTTTATAGTAGGTTATACATATGCATTCATGTAAAATATAGTCCCATATTAGCCACATTGTGAAAGAAAACAGACAAAAAAACTTAGAAAAATAGGAAAATGCCAAAATATGCCTTGATCTGCATTCAGATTCCATCAACTATTTCTCTGGAGGTGGAGAGCCTTTTTCATGATAAGTTCTTTGGAATTGTCTTTTATCTTTATGTTACTGAGACTAGCTAAGTCATTCACAATTGATCATCGTACAATATCGCTATCACTGTGTACAGTGTTTCCCTGGTTCTGCTCACTTTACTTTCTGTCAGTTCATGTAAGTCTTTCCAGGATTTTCTGAAAACATCCTGCTCATTATTTCTTATAGCACGATAGTATTCCATCACAAGCATGTATCACCACTTATTCAGACATTCCCCAATTTATAGGACTCCCCTCAATTTTCAATTCTTTGCCATTACAAAAAGTGCTATAAGCCACTGTCTTAATAGTGACTTTGGCCACAGTGTATTATTAGGATTTACTATTTTTCTCCAAAAAAGAAAACCCTCCCACCAATTCCATAGTCATCACCTTTACGTTCTAACTGGGGAGCGGGGATACACATAGCTAAATAATAAAAAAGGTCATGAGGCAGCTAGGTAATGCAGTGAATAGAGCACTGGCCCAGGAGTCAGGAGGACCCGAGTTCAAATCTAGCCTCAGACACTTGATACTTAACTAGCTGTGTGACTTTGGGCAAGTCACTTAACCCCAATTTCCTTCCCTTCCCCCCTCCAAAAACAATAATAAATAAGGTCATAAACTAGGTTACCGTTTTTTCTTTCCTACTGGGTACTTTTCCCCATATAACTCCCAAACACATGGGCACAGATATTGGTGCTCATTTTGATGAGTTTACCAACAAGATGGGGTTGATTGTCATGATCCTGGTCATACTTCAGCTGACATGGTAGGGTACTCTTTATAAAATGAAATAATATTTGTAAAATACTTAGCATAGTTCCTGGTCCATAGTAGGTGCTCAATTTTTTCCCCACTGGGCATTTCATGCTCAGTCTGGTAGTTACACACAACCACTCTGCTTAAATAGAAGTGTGAGAGACAATTTTTTTTTGTTATTTGGAGGGCAATTGGGGTTAAGTGACTTGCCCAAGGTCACATGGCTAGTTTTTGTGTTAAGTGTCTGAGGCCATATTTGAACTCAGGTCTTCCTGACTCCAGGGCCAGTGCTCTATTCACTGCACCACCGAGCCACCCCTGAGAAAAATTCTCTCTGGTTCTCAGAAATAATAATAATAGTAATAACTCATATTTACATAGAGTTTTAAGGTTTCCAAATTGTTTTACATATGTTATCTCATAAAAGAATTGACAATTTTCTGTCCTAGCTACAATCCCAGGGCAGATGCTGTATAGGTGAGCTACTGTTACAGGCTGCCAACACACTTCTAAAGGCAGGGTTACTTGAACTTTCTCCTTTGCCCAGAGGCAGCTAAGTGGTTTGGTGGATGGAGTGCTGGATGTAGGCTCAGGAAGACCTCACTTCAAACTCAAACCCAGACAGTTCCTAGCTGTATGACCCTGGGCTAATTGCTTAACCTCTGTCTGCTTAATCTCATCTATAAAATGGGAAGTAATACTAGCACCTTCTTCCTTGGGCTTTTGTGAGGATCAAAATGAGCTAATATTTGTAAAACTCTTAACCCACCACCTGACACGTAGTAGGCACCTAAGAAATGCTTGATCCTTCTTGAAGACTGTGAAAACTATTTGCATTCAAATTACTCTTTGCCCTGCCAACTGTGAGCCAAGCCAGATGTAAATCCAGAGACTGATCTCCCATTGACTCACTGTAACTTTAGACAAGTCCCCTAATTTCTTTGGGTTTGATTTTTCCCCAAGAATAGCAGTCAGCACCATCTCAGTGCCCTACTCCTTTGAGAAGATGCATGGCACGTTGTATGGAAAGATGATATTGTTGTGCTATGTAAATGAACATGTTCTTCCTCCTATGATTACCATAATTATTATTCTGTCTGCTGCTTCCTGGCTGAATTAAGAACTTCTTGATTAATATGCAGACTGCATGCTGGTCGGTCTTCAGGGAAAAAACAGAAAAAACTGAATTTGGGAGAGGAAAAGGGGTCTCCCAAAGCCTCTTCCTTGATACTTTTTCAAATCAAAAGGGGCAAAGTGGAATTTTCAAAGCTAGAATTTGACCACAGGAGCCTGAATGAGGACTTAAGTTTTTTTTGTTTTCTTTTCTGGGAGTGGGGGAATAGATCCCGTCACTCCTGCCATTATCATTTAATCAGAGAGACAGGATTCACTCTGTCTTCAGTTATGACCAACTCTAAACTGTCTCTCAAGCCTGTCCTGATATAGCACATAAACATATATACATATATATATGCGGGGGGGGGGCACAGGGACCCCAAAAATCCCCTCCCCAAGAAAAATCAAAAGTCAGAGGCATCTTAAGGAAGGAACAGGAAGTTTTATGCTCTTCCCTCTCAGGAAAAGGGCAGTCCTTTCCATGGGGAGGGGGAGGGGGGAAGAAGATGGAACAAGAATTTATACCCTAAGCCGGTCAAGCCCTCTCCCCCTGGCTGTCCCTTCTTCCACTGGCTAGGAGGTGGACTCTCAGTCTTGGCATGAAATTTAATCCAATGGCGGATAACAAAGAAGCCTGCCACTAACTCCTATTGGCAGGGAGGTGGGACAGGAAGCCAAGGTATCATCCATGGCCTTATTTGGTAAAAGCCAAAGCAAGGGAGGGGAAAAGGTCACAAGCAAGGGTGGAGGTCAAAAACTCCAGAAAGGGGCCTAATGCTGATGACAATGAAGGAAGGGGGGAAGGGTCCTAGGTTGGGTAAATCCAGGACTCAGACCTGTCCAGTCTTATAAAAGTCTGTCTCTGGTTTCCAGATAGTTTCTCTCCCTTCTCATTCTGAGGAGTCTTCAAAGAGGGTACAGAGAGTGTACCCCACTCATGTATATATATATATATAGATAGATAGATAGATACATATATATATATATATGTATAAATCTATACCAGTATCGAAATCTACAATTGGAAGGGCCATCTAGATCAAACCCCTCATTTTATAGATGAGGAAAATGAACCTCAGGGAGGTTAAGTGATTTTCCCCAGGCTACCCAGGAAGTAAATGATAAATCTGGGATTCTGAATACAGGTTCTCTCACTCAAAATCCAAATGGGTCCAAATCAACAATTTCATTAGAACAGGAAGTTTCTGATATGGGAAGTTCCTTCGCCAATGTAGATCAGCAACTCATAGTTTGAGTGTTTCTGTGGTTACACTTTCTAGAGGTAACACCTGAATCCAGGTTTTTGGGACTGCCAGGCCAACCTACTATCCATTGCCATCCTCTAAGGATCAATCAATCAATTAGCATTTATTAAGCTCCTTCTATATGCCAAGCACTGTGCTAAGTCCTGGAATTCAAAAAAAGGAGTAAAAGACAGTCCCTGCAAATACAATTAAGTGACTTGTTCAGGGTCACACAGCTAGTATGTGTCTGAGGCTAGATTTGAACCAGGAAGATGAGTGTTCTTGACTGGCACTCTATCCTCTTTTGGCACCAACCTACTAGGGTAAATACAGAGGGAAGGTAACTGCACTCAAGTGAATCAATGCTATATTCATGCTGAATATTTTTTCCATGCAACGGCTAAATAAATTTCCTTTTGATCACCATTTTTTGTTCTATAAGTCTCATATGAAGTAGCCAGGGGGTATAGTGGATAAAGTATAGTGACTGGAGTCAGGAAGGCCTGTGTTTAAATCTTACCTCAGACACTTAATAGCTATGTGGGACCCTGAGAAGCCATTTAACCTCTATTTGCCTCAGTTTCCTCATATGTAAAATGGGTATATTAATAGCACCTACCTCCAAGGGTTGTTATGAGAAACAAATAGGATAATAACTGTCATGCACTAAACACAATAACTGGCACATAGTAAGTATTTTATAAATGTTGTTGTTATTATTTTGTTCCAGTTCCAAACCCAAATCACCAGACCAAGCCTAAGTCAAACCTAGACAACAACAAGGAGGGACACAGAGATACCTGTCTATGGGGAGATTTGGGAGTTTTAGCAAATAGTAAATGGCAATTGTGCCATATAGTGAAAAAGCTAATGTGAATGTATGCTGTGTGAAGAGAAAGTAATCATAGTAACAATAACTCGTGCTTTTGTAGTGCTTTCAAGTTTTCCTTTTTTCTTGCACTGATGCTTTATTTTTACATCATGCATTCCTTTATGACTATCTCTCTCCCCATCTTCTAACCAGCAAGTCTTTTTGTTAACAAAGCAAAAATTAAAAGAGGAAAAAGAAGAAAAAAAAACCCAGTTCAGCTCATCCTAACAATATAGTTTGTATAATATTCCTCACCCATAATCCCCTGCCCCAGCAATGAAGTGAGTAAAGTCTATTTTCTCATCTCTTTTCTGGGGCCAAGTTTGGTCACTATAATTAATAACAATGACAACTAATATTTGTGCAGCACCTGTTATATGGCAGATACTGGGCTAAGCACTTCACAAATATTATCTCGTTTGATCCTCACAACAACCCTGGCAGGTAGGTGCCGTTATTATCCTCATCTTACACATGAGGAGACTGAGGCAAACAGACGTACCCAGGGTCACAGGGCTAGTGGGCGTCTGGGTCAAATTCGAACTCAAGTCTTCCTGAGTTGGCACCTAGTGCTCTGTCCACGATAAACTGGGTTTATTGCTCTTCCCATTTACATCGTCTTAGTCATTATGGATGTTATCTTCCTGGTTCTGCTTATTTTAGTCTGCTTTAGTTAGCATTTTAATATTTGCAAAAGTGCTTTCTCTACATTATCTCATTCATTATCTTATACTGTATTGCTAAATTGGGCTGAACTGGGTTTTTTTCTCCCCTTCTTTTAATCTTTATCACAAGGAAAGACTTGTTGGCTAGGAGATGGGGAAAGAGATATATTCATAAATGAATGGGTGATATAAAAATAAAGAGCAGTACAGAAGCATCAGTTGTTATTACTGTGATTATTTTCTTTTCATGTAGTACACATTCACATTAGCTTTTGCATCATATGATACAATTGACATTTACCGTTTGCTCAAACTCCCAAATCTTCACAATTTCCAAGTCTTCACAACAAACTTTTGAGGTAGGTGCTCTGGATAAACTGTGTCTGACACAAGTGAAGGTTCTGGTGTTGCTCTGGTCAGCCCCAAGTGGACTATTGTGTTCAGTTCTGGGGGGGCTGCATTTTGGGAATGTATCCAGACAATGGTGACGAGGATGCCAAGATGATTGGAAACTGTGATTGGTTAAGGGAACTGGGAATGTTTAGCCTAGAGAAGGAAAGATTCAAGCTATCTTTGTGTCATGTGCAAGAGGGATTATTGCTGCTTGGCCATATTGGTGTAATTAGGAGTGGTGCATGAAAATGAAACAGAGGCAGATTTCAGCTTGGGGTCCTAATGAGAAACTTCTTAACAATCAGAGCTGTCGCCAAGTAAAATGGGCTGCTTCAGTAGGTAATTCCCCAACGCTGAGATTCTTCAAGTGGAAGCAGAATTGGGATATTGGAGGGCAGATTTATGTTAGACTGGATGACTTCCGAGGCCCCCTTCCAAACCTGAGATTCTGTAATTCTGTGCCCTTTGACTTGATTTTTCCAATTTTAATAGAAGTAGGCTTTTCCTTTCTCTTCTGTCTCATACTGTGCTTTTAAAAAAAAGTGTCATATCTGTAGACTTTTGCAATCTTCTTCTCTCTGTACTTTTTACTCTGTTCTTTCATCTTTACCATTCATCTTGCAGATATGCTAAGATTATGGCCTCACATCCATGCTCCTGATCTTTTCACACAAACTGTAGAGGGCTCTGTCTAGAGCTTCTTTTGAGAACCAATTTAAAGGTAGGGTAGGGTAGAATAGGTCTGATCTAGGCTATTTTGAATAGATGTGGGTTTGGATAGGTAAGTTGGCCATGCTATTGCACAGTTTTTGGGGTATGGTGGGCCCCTGGCTCTTTGCTCTCCTCTCATAGCAGATCTGCTCACAGTTCTGATCACAGACTTCCAGAAAATGCCCAGTTGCTTTGGGTAGTCTAAATCTCTGGGAAGATATAGCAGTGACCCGTTGCTTTGGGAAAACTCCCAAATTCTGCAGAACACATCTATTTTGCAGAGACAAGTACAAAGGAACAACTGTATTGGGCTCTTTAAAATTATTCCCTAATTGTCAAATCTATTCAAGGTTCCTGGTCTTGCCTGCTTCAAAAGGTGAGACCTGGACTGTGTCTATACTTTTTCCCAGGTTTGTTCCCGTCCCTTCCTCTCCTTAATATTGCAAATATCTGAATATGTTTGCTAGGCAATCAATCATCAGGTACATATGGGTAATTGTAATTATACATTGTTACACACTACTGTCTTTTACTCATTCTTTCATCTAGCCAAACTGTCCTTCCTGCCACGTGACACTGCATTCCCTGAGTCTGCAACTTTGAAAGGCCATCCATCACTCATTCTTGAAATGTATTCCTTCCCTACCTGCACCTCTCACCATCCTGAGGTTTCAGCTCAGCTTAGCTCCTACATGAAGCTCTTCTTGTTCTCCCCAGTTGCTTGTAATCCCCACAATGTTATCTGGTATGTGTTTTATATATATAGGAATATAACAATTCTCCTGGCAAAGCTTGGATTGGGCTGCCTTGTACTTGTACTTACTAAAGATCATGGGAGTTGTATTTCTTCCCTTTACAAGGCAGCCAGCCCAAGACTTTCCAGGACGGTTACACCTATCCATGTGTATGTTAGGGCAGAGACTATTTCTGTTTTGTATTTGTATCTTCAGTGGCTTATACAATGTCTACTACTTAGCAGGTGCTTAACAAATGCTTATTAATAAATAATAATAAATTAATAATAATTAATGCATATTGATTGATTGATTAGGGAAGTTATACCTTATACCTGCAGAGCCACATCATTATCTATAGAAAAGAAATTTAAACCTGATTTTAGAGATGAGGAAACTGTGGCATTGAAAAATTAATTTCAATTCAGCAAATGATTATTAAGCACCTTTTACACAGATGGCACTTTGTGACTTGCCCAAAGTTATACAGGTGGTAAGAAAGAGAGCCACTATTTCAATCCAAAGCTTCTGCCTCAGGAGCCAGGATGATTCCAAAATACCACTTTTCATCACTATTGCCCTGAGTCGTGGGTTGGTGGGATCATTTCCAAGGACTTCATGGTAGCCTCATTTTTGATGACATGTATAGCAGGGTGAATAGAGGGCTGACTTTGGAATCAATAAGAAATATATGTGTTATGTATAGGTGTACAATATGGATGTATATAAAATAAATAATTATACAAGTGATTTTTCTATGATTTTATCAGTTTAAGGTTAGAAGGAGCTCTTAGCCAGGAACTTCCTCAACCAATGCAATCCTTCAGAATGCTGCTTAAAAGCCATCTTCTACAAAAGAACTTTCCCAGTCCTCTCTGCTAGTAGTACCTTTTCTCCTAATGTTACATTGTATCTATTTTGCATGTGTCTTGTATGTACCTATTTATGCACATGTTATCTTCCTTATTAGAATGGAAGTTCATTGAGGGCAGGCATTATCTTACTATTTTCTTTGTATCCTCAACACTTAGCACTTACAGTGCCTGAAACTTAGGAAGCTTAATAAATGCTTAATTGATTGAATGTAGTTTAGAATCTGCTCCGTAACTTCTATAAAGTCTTAGAGAGTTGGCTGGGGACAATGAGAGATTGAGTAACTTGGCCAGAGTCCCATAACCAACACATATCAGTGTTTAAGAAGCAAGTTTTGAACTCCTACATGTATATATACACATATACATATATGTACATAGATATGGGTACACATGTTTATATTTATACATACGCATATATATGTGTGTCTATATATGTCACTCTATCCTTCTGTCTATTCAAAATTACAAGTCACGCTAAAGCAAATTGCTGAGAGCAGAGTCGTAAAGCCATTATTGGGCAAATAAAATGAAAGTATTTAATCATTTAACCAATAATCAAGTCTGAGATAAGCTTGGACAGGAGGGGCTTAGGAAGTAGGGGTTGGAAGGGAGGAGAACAACAGAGAGGAGGTGGGGAGGGGTTCTGCAGTGAGATGAGATTTAAAAAAGACAAATGGAGAGAGGGTCAAAAGGCAGGTCACTCTGTATCAGTGTTGCATAGCATTCAGAGAGCTTGACTTACAGTCAGGTTCAGATCTTGCTTTAGATACCTGATAACTGTATTACTATGGGTAAGTCATTTAACCTCAATTCTTTAATCCACAAAATGTGGATAATAATAGCACCTACCTCATAGAATTGTTGTGAGGATGACATGAGATAATGTAAGTAAAATGCTTTGAAAATACTAAATAAATGCCATCACGATGATCATCATTATGATTACAAGAGCCTTGGAAGAGAAAATTCCGCCTTTCTTTGTTAGTAACATTTTGGGAAGACTCAGAGAGAAGACTGGACTTAGGCACGTGCCAAAGTTTAGAGGAAGTCAGAAGAATCAAAATTTAGGAAGAAATCAGGATATTGAACTCATTTCGTTGGATGTGGGGTGCCTTTCTCTTAAAGATGATGGTTTCTCCTCTGCCTCATCCCAGAGAACAGACAGGAAGTGCTGCCATGGGGCAGCTGGGGGAGGGGAGAAATCACCAATCCTTCTTTTTTGGGTCACCCTTTCAGTGCTGAGAAATAGCCCTCATAGTAGTTAAGACTTTGTGTGTTACAAGACAATGTTACATGTTAGATCACTCTGGTGAGACATATGGCAGGTCGCATTAACCTGGGATCATATTTGACAGCTGAAGAGAGTCCAGTAGAGTGGTCTCACCTCCACCCAGCATTTACAACATTGTGCCAGAAATTCAGTGACCTAAGGCAGAGTGAAGAAGAGGTGACCTTTGGGGAGCTTTTCCTTTTTAAAGATTTTTTTTGGGTGGCAGTGTTATGCAATATTTTTTTCTGAACTTGACAAACCTCAATAAACACAAGCATTACAATTTATAAAGGACTGTAAGAGGATGTATATAATAAATTCAATATATTAAAGTTATCTGGCTTTTCTAGACCTACTGAACCTATTCTGTTCTTTTCTGTGTTTCTCAGTGAGTTTTCTTTTATAGAGCTCACACCATGACACTTTTGTAAGAAGTTCTTAGGGTTTAATTCCCTTGGGGGGCCCCTTAATTTCATTTTATTCCACAATCACAGGCTGTATGGTGGACTCTAGCCTCTAGGTCAGGTAGGTAACACAGTGGGTAGAAAGAATGACTTGGAGTCAGGAAAACCTGAGTTCAAATCCTACTTTATTAGCTGTGTGACCCTGGGCAGGTCACTAAATTTCAATTTACTCATCAGTACAAGGAGGGGGGTGAACTTGATGGTTTTTAACGTCCCATGATCTTATGTCATAAATGTATCCTCTTCACTCTCCCTAGAAATACCGAAGTAGAGGCTCAGCATAAACTCACCACCCCTTACAGAAAACCAATGTACAGCCCGTGGGTCTTGCTGAAGCTTTTGTCCTCCCTAAGAATAGGAAAGGCAATACTTTCCCTACTTGGTCTTGGGCTACTCAGGTTTAGAGCTGCAGGACTTTTAATTCCAGCCTATGGCAGTCTAAGGACCTCCTGGCCTCGTCTTCAGAAGTGGCTACGCGTCCTCCTGAGTTTCTCCCTGCTTGGAAAATCATCTTTTCCCTCTCAAAGGCAGAGATCAATTTCCAATTAGCCAGAGGCTCAGCAGGGAGTTTTGGGGCTTCAAGCCTCCTACATACTAATGAAGCCTGGGGCTGCCTAGGAAAGAAAATGCATTTCAAATGAAATTATTTGTACAGATCTATGTTTATTGCTTTTGCTTAAAGGTGGCTTATTGAGTATAAACCCAGTATGATTTATTTGGGAATTGGGATGGCGAGCAACCTTGCCATATATTCTTCTGGGCTCTGTAGCTGCAGGTAGGGACTTCAATCTTCCTCGTTGGCTCCCCAGGTGCTGAGGGAGAGGATTCCTTTGTCCTTCCCGCAGGTCAGATAAGAGGCACATCTCAGTGGTCAAGGCAATGGTGTGGCTTTAACCTACCTTTTCAGCCTTATTTCACATTACTTTCCTTTGTGTACATTTTATGTGCCAGGTAACTTAAACTGCTAGCTATTTCTTGGACAGCTAGGTGATGCAGTAGCTAAGGCAGTGGGCCTGGAGTCAGGAAGATGAGTCTCAGCCTCAGACACTTACTAGCTGTGTGACCCTGGGCAAGTCACTTAACCTTATTTGCCTCAGTTTCCTTATCTGCAAAATGCGATGGAGAGGGAAATGGCAAACCACTCTGGTATCTTTGCCAAGAAAACCCCAAATGAGGTCACAAAGTCAGACATGATTGAAACAATTGAACAATGGTAACAGCTCTTTCTTGGTCCTCTCTCCTTCCTTTCCCCTCACTGCCATCTTCCACAATTCGTCTAGGCTGTCCCCTTGGCATGGAAAACACTTTTTCACATCTCTATTTGTTGAAATCCTTCTCTTCCTTCAAATTTCTGGTGGGGTGTCCTGGTGTATGTTAATATGGTGTGAAAGAACACATTAGGAAAACAGACTGAGTACTGAACTCAGAATCACTTGATAGAACCAACTGTAAACCATTGAAGGGTGGCACCAGGAAGCTGGTTCAGGGCCAGAGTGATAGCTACTGTGGCAAGGGGAAGAGCTCCAAATCAAGTGGCAATGGCTGCCATTGTTTCTCCAAGTCATGGCAGTGGAAGCGATTCTCTGGTCTTCCATTAAGTGATTGGGCAATGCTGTAGAATATTGAAGATGGTTCCCAAACAAGCGTAAGAGAGTCTCCCTGCTATGTGGCAAGGATCAAGTCCAGTCACTGTAATAACTCTATGATGTCAGGAAGGACCAAGGACCACAATCCTTGTTTTGGAGAGGGGAAATCTGAGGCAACAAGGACTAAAGCCACTCTCTCCATTTGTGACGCTAAATCCCTCTTCAAGTTGTCAAGCTGTTCTGACTGAGAACAACCTTGACTCATCACTTCAGAGAGGGGAGACCCCAGGAAGCTGAGTAGGCGGCATCTTTTATGGATTTGCAGGTCTTGATAAAGATGCAAAAAGACTTTTCCAGAAACCCAAGGGAACTTGAGAAGCATTAATTGAATGGGCGATAAAAGTCTGTCCCTGGGGAACTCCACGTGGTCGGTTCTTCCTTCTTTTTCCTTTGCTTCTTGCTGAGTCTGGCATTCCAGGGGAGAGAGGAGTAGATATTTATTTTTTATTTTTTGCTAATTAAAGACTGATACAGAAGGTCAGTTCCAGCGCCATATTATTGCAGAGAATCTCCTGGAAATAGAAAATACCTGAAGGTTTTGGGGGTTAAGGGAGCAGTGAGAGCATCTGGGTTTTTATAGGGGACAAGACGTCACAGTGGTCGGGTTTGATGTTGGAAACCTTTAAGTCTCAACTACAATCCTATCTTCAACAGGAAGCATTTCTTAACCTCTTTTGCTTCTGTAATTATTTCACATATATAATATAAATAATATATATCAAAAACACATTACATATATTAATATGTATCTACATGCGTAGCTGTATGCAGCTGGCTTTGTATATATTTGTTTGCAAGTTGTCTCTCCCATTACTGAGGGCAGGGATTGCCTTTTGTCTCTTACTGTGCCTCTAGGACTTAGGACTGTGCCTGGCACATACAAAATGCTTAATAAATGTTCATTGATGTATTGATGGCTGGTCTAGAAACAATCCCAGAGTCCTCCAGTTCTAGTCATTACAACTTGTACCATGGTAGACAGTATGATATAATGGAAGGTGTGACAAATTTGGAGTCAAGAGATGTGCATCCTAAATCTTGATTTTGACACTATATCTGTGACCCTGAACAAGACCTTTGACCTCTGAGTTTCAGTTTCCTCATCTGTAAGATGAGAGGGGACCTACCTCATAGAGTTGTTGTGAGGCTTAGTTCAAGTGCTAACTCTTGGATGAGGTCAATCTTCATACCTTCAGTTACTCCTCCTTCCCCAAAATACTTTTATTTTTGGATCCGACCCTTTGATTACATTAATTCAGGGTGTGGAAATTGCCTTTATCAATACAGATCTTCTACTTAGAGAGGTACCTGGGAAACAGAGAGAGAGAGCTGAGTGAGGAAGGAGGGTATTCCAGGAATGGGAGGACAGCCTATGCAAAGGTATGGAGGGAGGAGATGGTATGCTGGGTACCAGTTTGATTAGAACAAAGAGTATGTGAAGACAAGTAATATGAAATGACTGGAAAGGTAAGTGGGAGCCAAGGTTAAAATGTGATGTAACTCTGTGCTTGAAAGAGAAGTTCAAAAGGCAATGTAAGTCTGAGGAAAGCAGACTATCCCTGCTAGTGCCTTTGTTCTCTTTCTCCTTTGGTGTAAAGTCTGTTTCAAGTAGAAGCCACATTTCAGGAAGTGGAAGCATTTCTGGTTGTTTTTGGATTTTTTTTAACGAATAAAAAATAAAGTGGTCTTTTACTGAAGTCACAGGTGAATGAGTGAGTTGACCATGACATTTTTTCCTGAGAATCTCAAATGTTTCTAACAATACCTCTGTATATCATAGTATGGGCCGTCCTATAGAACATACTTAGAATTGTCTTTATTGGTTCCTGGCAACTATATTGAAGCTTTGAAGAAGCTTACTTCTCCCTGAGGGGCTTGTTCTTTGAGATGCCCAAGAGTTCTCTTGTTGGTTTTGGAGCCAGAGAAGCTGATGATTCAATGCATATACAAAAGGAAATGGCCTGGCCTCTCATATTCCTCTTCTTTTCTGTCTGTGACTTGTTTCCGGGCTGTCTCAAAGTACTTTTTGAGAGTTACATTGGGGAGAGGAGGCTGGCTGTATTCCCCATGCAATCTACCAATGGTGCCGTGAGGACATGGCAGCCAAAACACATGGCCACTGATATGAGAACTGGCCATTTTGTTAGCAAACACATATTGGGAATTGTGTGGGCATCACAGAGCTGAAGTATAACATAAAATGCCTAATTAGTAGTCCTATAAGTTGCTTTATGTCTTGATGACATTTAAGTGTCATCCTCTTAGCAGATTATAACTATAGTTATAAGTTGTTGCTGAATCTTGTTTAATTCATTCTATTAATAGCATTTCTTTTGCGTGTAAGAATAAACTACCTGTCACTTGCTTGATTTATATTGTACGGTGAATGTCTTCTACTGGCTCTATGAATGGGTCAGAAAGTGAAACTCAGTAACTTGCTATTTCCAAGAAATATACTTAAAATAGATGCCTTAAATGAGGGGGTTTAAGGAGAAACCAATAAAATGAGGGGGTTTAAGTAGAAACCAGTCAAATCCAAAAAACAAGGATGGCAATCATGAAATCAGATAAAGCATTAGTAAAAATAGATGGGATTAAGAGAGATTAATAGAAATTCCTTTATGCTTAGAGGTACCATAAATAATAAAGCAGGATCATTGTTAAATATAGATTTATGGAATGGCATAGCATCCAAGTAATTAAGACAAATCTAACCAAACTATAGAAAACAGAAAAATAATAATAGTTGGTGATTTTAATGTGTGTCTCTCAGACCCAGACAAAAATAAATCAGTTAGGGAGAATTCTGGGAAGATGATGGAATAAAACAGGAAATCACCTGGCTCTCCTAAAATACCCCACAAACAATATAAAATAATGCCTTGAAGTGAACTTTCAGTGGCAGAAATAATTAAAAGTATGGGGAAAGCAGTTGTCCACCTAAGACAACTTGGGAAGACCTGATTGAAGAGCAAACACCTTCAGGTGCTGAATCAACAAACAACAAGCCCTGGGGGCAGTTGTGTTGGTGGCAGCCTCAGCTTCAGGAACTTTTGCGTCATGAACAGGGATCAGACAGCTGATCTGGGGAAGATTGTAGGGCCCTTTGCTGGTGCTCCACTCTAGGCCCAGATGTGCTGATCTAACTGCTACTGGCCTGTAGCTATGGGCAAGGAGGGGGCAAACACACACCCGAGGGTGCAGTTGCAGAGGACAAAGACCCCTGCTGGCTGTGGGCACTCTTAGGAGAGCAGGGTTCCTGGTTTTGGTTCCTGCAGCTGCAGGAGAGACCACAGGAAACAAGAGTATTTGTAGTAATAGTATTGCTGAGGGCCCTGGTCATGGCTCAGGGTTAGAGAGAATATCTGAAGTCAGGTTCCTGGATAGAGCTCAGATAACAGCAGCAGAAAAAACCTGAAACCTGAGATATTCCCTCATATCTTGGGACTAGAGTCCAACTTTAACACAGAGTTAACAGATAAGAAATAGGTTGCAAAAATGAGCAAGGAAAAGAGAAATAACTCAGCTATAGATAGCTACTATGGTGATAGGGAGGACCTGGGTTCAAATTCAGAAGGAGACAGTGAATTTAAAACAGCTACTTATATCTCAAAGAAAAAAAGCAAAATGCACAAGCACAAAGAGAGTTTTTGGAAGAGCTTAAAAAGGACTATAAAAACCAAATAAGAGAGGTTGAGGATAAATTAGGGAAAAAATGAATAATGCAAGAAAATCAAGAAAATTATGAAAAAGAAAGTCAACTAATTAGGAAAAGAGATCCAAAGATATACTGAAGAAAGTGACTTAAAAATTAGAATTGGGCAAGATGAAGCTAATGACTTCATAAGACACCAAGAAATAATAAAACAAAATCAAAAGAATGAAAAAATACAAGAGAATTCATGAGAAGAATTACTGGCCTAGAGAACCAATTGAGAGGAGACAACATAAGAATTGTTGGATTACCTGAAAGTTATGATTAAAAAAAAAATCTAGATACTATACTTCAAGAGATTATTAAGGAAAATTGCCCTAAAGTTTTAGAATGAAAAGGCAAAATCAAAACAGAAAAAAATCTGCCAATTACCCCACCTTAAAGAGATACCAAGATGAAAATTCATAGCAACATCATAACTAAGTCTGAAGCTCCAAGGTCAAGGATAAAATACTATAAGCAACTAGAAAAAAAAATGAAATACTGTGGAGCTACATTCAGGATAAGACAAAATTTAGCAACTTCTGCATTAAAATATAGAAGAGCATGGAACAATATATTCCAAAGAGCAAAGGAGCTGGGTTTGCAAAAATAATTTTCCCAGCAAAGTTGCATATTTTCCTTTATGGAAGAATAAATAGATATTTTTTCAAAAATAAATTAGAAATAGCTATTTAATGAACTAAAGGACTTTTAGGTGTTTGTGAAGAAAAGACCAGAAATGAATGGAAAATTTGACCTGCTAGATACAGGAGAAACATAAAGTAATCATTAAAGACAAATTACAAAGACCTTAATAAGGTCAAAATCTTTACTTCTTACAGGGGAAAATGTTATCTGTAATGCTTAAGAATGTTGTCATTACTTGGGTAGTTTGTAAAAGCATGTATAGATAGGAGGTGTGGGGTTGAGTTGAGTATGATGGGGTGATCCTAAAAAATAAAATTGAATAGGGAGAGACAAAATGGAGCAATCATTTAATATAAATGAGGCATGAATAGAACTATTACAGTGGAGGAAGGAGAGGATGGAGGGTTTATAGTACTAGAACCTCATTCTCATCAGAATTGGGGTAAAGAGGAAATAACATATACACCGATAATGGTATAAAAATCTTTTTAACTTACAGAGAAATAGGAGGGTGAGAGGATAGGATAAAGAAGAGACTTTTAAAAAGGTGTACAGATCAAGAAATAAGAGGACAAGGGGAGAGAATAAGGGAGGGATTCTTAAAAAGGGGAAGATGTTAAGCGAGGGATTCTTAGAAGGGGTGCAGATTAGAGATGCAGCAGTTAGAAGCCAATTAGATGTTTAAGGCAGAATAAAAAAAGAGAGAAGGATGAAGTGACAAAAATTAGGATGGAGAAAAATGTACAGGTAGTGATTATAACTTTGAATGTGAATGAGATGAACTCACCCATAAATCACAACCAGAATCCTACAATGTTTTTCACAAGAAACACATTTAAAAATGAGAGCTGCATATAGAGTAAAAATAAAGGGTTGGAGTAGAATTTATTATGCTTCAGTGGATGCAAAAAAAAGTAGGAGTAGCAATCACAATCTCAGACAAAGTTAAGGCTAAAATAAATTTAATCAAAAGAGATAAACAAATAAACTACATTATGATAAAAGGTATCATAAAAATGAAGTAATATCAGTACAGTAACGAAAAAATTATTGAGACAACTGGAAAGCAGTATGGCAGAAATTGGGTATAAATCAATATCTTACAATATTTACCAAGATAAAGTCAAAATAGATATATGACTTAGACATAAAGGAAGATAGCATAAGAAAACTAGAAGAAGATGGACCACATTCTGTCAGACTTATGGATAAGAGAAGAATTTATGAATAAATGACAGAGATTATTGTGAGCAGTAAAATGGATAATTTTGATTACATTAAATTGAAAAAGTTTTTGTATAAGTAAAATCAATGAGGCCAAGATTAGAAGGAAAGCAGACAATTGGGGGAAAATTTTTTTACAAACAATTTCTTGGATAAAGGTCTCATATCTCAAATATATAGAGAATTTTGTCAAATGTGTAAGAGTATAAGCCATTTTCCAATTTATAAATGGTCAAAGCCAAAAGATATGAACAGTTAGTTATTCAATGAAGAAATCAAAACTATATATAGTCAAATAAAAAAAGTTCAAATCATTATTGACTAGAGAAATTCAAACTAATAACAATTTTGAGATATCATCTCACACCTATCAGACTGGCTAAAATGAGAGAAGGGGAAAATGACTAATGTTGGAGGGGATGTGGAAAAATTGAGACATGAATACACTGTTGGTGGAACTGTGAACTGATCCAATTATTTTGGAGAGCAATCTGATATTATGCCTAAAGAGTTATAAAACTGTGTGTGTGTGTGTATGTGTGTATATATATATATATATATATATATATATATATGTATATATATATATATGTATAGACCCAGCATTACCACTATTAGGTTTGTTTCCCAAGGTGATCAGTGAAAAAATAAAAGAACCTATATGTCCTAAAATATTTATAGCAGTTATCTTTGTGGTGGCAAAGAACTGGAAATTGAAGGGATGCCCATCAATTGCAGAATGGCCAAACAAGTTGTAGTATATGATTGTGATGAAATACTACTGTGTATAAGAAATGATGAGCTGGTTGATTTTAGAAAAAACATGGAAATACTTGCATGAAAAAATAAAAAGTGAAGTGAACAGAACCAAGAAAACATTGTATGCAGTAACAGCAATATTGTTCAAAGAATACTTGTGAACAACCAAGTTATTCTGAGTACTATAAATACTTAAATCAACTATAAAGGACTTATGGAGGAAGATGGAAAGAAGATCTTAAGAAGGAAGATTTACATGGTATTGTTTTACATATATTTATAAATCTGTGTCAAATGGTGGCCTTCTCTAGCGCAGGATGAGGAACACAGTGGGAGACAGATCAGAAATTAAAATGTAACACACCCCTCCCCAAATAAGCTGGTCAACAAGCATTTATTAAGCACCTACTATTTGCCAGGCATTGTGCTAAACTCTGGGTAGATAGGTAACACAGTGGATAGAGTGTTGGGTCTGGAGTTAGGAAGACTTATCTTCCAGAGTTCAAATCCAGTCTCAGACGCTTATTAGCTATGTGACTCTGGGCAAGTTACTTAACCCTGTTTGCCTCAGTTTCTCATCTATAAAATGACCTTGAGAAGAAAGTGGCAAACCCAACCAGTATCTCTGCCAAGAAAACCCCAAATGAGATTGTAACCATAATGAAATCTGAAAATCCCTTTGTATTGCTAAGTTAAGAGGTACTTAGCACCTAGTTCCAAATCAAGCCTCTGTTAAAAAAACAGAAGGTATGAACCCCTGTTGCTGATGTATCAGGAAGGGGCTGACCAGGGAACCCCTGTTGCTGACGTAACAGGAAGGGGTTGAACAGGGAGGAGCAATACTATATATAAGAAAAAACCCCAACTGAGAAAATCAGAACTTCTTGCGGAACTTCTTGAAGAACTTCTTGGGTTGAGCACCTGAAGGTTGGGCTGCTGCTGCTGGACTGGAACTTCTATCGAGAAAGTGATTTTGATTTTGAGAACAGAGCTTTTGCTGAGACTTTTCTTCTGGGAACTTCTGCTGAGGAGCTACTGAGGAGCTGCTGGGGGGCTGCCAAGTTGCTGCTGAGTATTTCTGAGGGTGAGCTGGAGCAGCCAGAGGAAACATGACTGTGGTCTTGGTACTTTGTTTTTGGCTTTGTTAAGCCTTGACTTCCCAGGAATAGAGACTGTGA
Source organism: Pseudochirops cupreus (assembly GCA_028627135.1). Taxonomy (NCBI): domain Eukaryota; kingdom Metazoa; phylum Chordata; class Mammalia; order Diprotodontia; family Pseudocheiridae; genus Pseudochirops; species Pseudochirops cupreus. The sequence continues at coordinate 106,123,230 of CM053584.1, forward strand.
AGGATTTAAGGTGGACTGGACACTGTGAGCTTCAGTGTGGAACAGTAACTACATGGAGAGGTAGACAAGGAGTTGGGAGCTGTCTGCCTTTGAACCCAGGTTACAGTTTGGTGGATTCAGGTAGGAACTGCCTGCCTCGAGTCAAGATAAAAAGACTTCTCTGTGGGTACTGAGTAATGACTGAAATTGTAATTTACTAATGACTGAGGGGTGGGTGGCCTGTGTATTTTCCACTATCCCTTAAGACAGTACTGAGTAGTGACTGATATTGTAACTTAATTACACCCCATGGGTGGAGAACTTTGACTATTGTACTTTGTGTCTCTTAAGGAGTCCTTGCCTCCTTAAGATGAGTGAATTAGGGATTAAGGAGGCTCTCTTCCTTATGATTGATTGAATTAAAGACTTAACTAAATGATTGATTGTCTAAATGAATGCACCTTGTTTAAAAGAGAACCATTGAATGATGGAGTTACTAAATGATTGAGTGTACTTTGTTTAAACTATATGACCACTTTGGTGAAAACTATGTGGCCATTTTAGTGATAAGTTGTTGAGTTATGATATCATTGTGAATGCTTTGTATTTTGATTTTCTGTGATAAATTGTAACATTGTGAATGCTGTACCTTGATTTTCTGTGAATGTTTTGCTTTGCTTTGTTATTGAATAAATAGAGTTCACTATACGCTATGTAATCAGAACCTTGAAAGCTGTTCACAGCAGCAGTCCTCTGGAAAGCTGCTCGTGCATGGCTTTACAGAGGTCAAGAATGGACTCAATTGAAAACAACTGAACAAAATTAACTCTGGACATATAAAGAAAGGCAAAAGATAGTCCCTACTCTCAATTAGTTCACAGTTTAATGGGGGTAGACGGCAGAGAAACAACTATGTACAAATGTTATATGCAGGATAAATGAGAGATAATCAACAGAAGGAAGGGACTAGCACTAAGGTGAACTGGAAAAGCCTTCTTGTAGAAGGTGGACTTTTAGCCGGAACTTGAAGGAAGCCAAGAGGCAGAGATCATTCTAGGTACGGGCAACAGCTGGTGAAAGTGCTTGGAGTCTGGGGATGGAAGGTCTGTGTGAAGAATAGCGAGGAGAGCAATGTTACTAGATTTAAGAGGATGGAGGTGTGTGTAAGAAGAAAACTGGAAAGGGAGAAGGGAACTAGGTTGTGAGGGATTTTGAATGACAGAGGATTTTATATTTGCTCTTGAAGGTGGTTGGGAGCCTTTGAAGTTTATTGAGTAGGGGGGTGAGAAGGTCAGTGTACTTTAGAAAGATCAGTTTGGACAGCTGAATGGAGAATGGGCTAGAGTGGGAAGAGACTTGAGGTATAGAGGCCAACTAGCAGGTTATTAAAATAGTTCAGGAGTGAGGTGATGGGTTCCTTCAGTAGGATAGTTGCAATTTCAGAGGAGAGAAGGGAGTGTATGTGAGAGATGTTCTGATGGTGGCAAAGGACTAGAGAAAAGAGGAAAGAGTGGAGTTGAACTGCTTTTCTAAGAGGGTAAGGGAGGAGAATGTAGAAAGTATAGGGACAATGGTCTAGGAAAGAACTGAGGACTAGAGGTCATGGTGAAGATGAGGACCATGCTTTGGGGTTGAAAAACAAAGGGAGAAGTAGAATGGCAACAGATTTTGATCTGATAAGGGAATTTCATAGTTAATAAACATGGAAGTGGTATATTTGTGGATGATAGCAAGATCAAGGATATGACCATATCTGTGTCTAGCCAAGGGGGTGTGGAAGATTGGGTCATGGTAAATGAGTAAGTTGAGTTACTTGGAGGTTAGGGACCTCCCTAAGGATCTCTAGGGAGTATCTATATGAATGTTGAAGTCCCCTAGTATGACAGAAGTTAAAGAAGAGAGAGAAAGATTGTGAGCCAGGTACTGAGCTCATTGAGGAAGAAGAGGAGAATGTAGGAGGTTGATAGACACCAATTACCAGAATTTTGATTGAGTAGTAGATATAGATTGAGTGAACCTCAAAGGAGGAGTGATGATGGTAGAGGAAGAGTTTGGAACTGGTGATGTGGAAGAAAAGAGTATTCCACCTCACCCAGTGAGCTGTAGGAAATGAATGAAAGAACAAACAGTGGTTGAATGGGTAACTAGTGTCAGCAGGAAGCAGCCAATCTCAGTGAGACCCTGGAGATGGAAGGCATAGGAAAGGAAAAGATGATGAAAGCAAGTTTGTAACCTGTGGAGCAGGCATTCTAGAGAGCACAGTGGAAGAGTTGGGTAGTCTTAGAGTAAGACATTGTGTGTGAGGGAGTGGTGGATTCACTGGAGTGGGAATAAAGGAATGCATGGTAGGGGACAGAGAATAGCTTTGAATGATGATAGTCAGGGGTTCAATATCACTGGTATGGAAAAAGCATTATAAGAAAGGAATTTGTTAATCACTGAGGAATAAATTTAAGTAGGGTATCAATATCCACAGGGGTTTTGTTCTCATGGCGGAGTCTTCTCAGGAAACAAGGCAGCTCAAGAGAGGGAACCAATGGAGGGACCTGATGGAATGACTTTTCTCCCCTTTTCCCACAGGAAGGAAGAGATCAGAAAGGAGATTAGCTCATGATGGAATAGTGTGTGTGTGTGTGTGTGTGTGTGTGTGTGTGTGTGTGTGAGAGAGAGAGAGAGAGAGAGAGAGAGAGAGAGAGAAGGAGAGAGAGAAGGAAAGAGAGAGAGATAAAGAAAGAGAGAGGGAAACAGAGAGAGGAAAAGAGAGAAGGAAAGAGAGAGAGAAAGGAAGAGAGAGAGAGGGAGAGAGAGAGACATAATGATGAGTAGTGGGGATGACAGTTGAAAAAGTTTTCTCTCTATAAGGGTTTCACCCATCCCCTTTTCAATTTGCTAAAGTGAATGAGTAAACAAAAGAAAAAGTATTAAGCGCTTACTATGTAAAAAGCACTGTGCTAAATTCTGAGGATAACAACAGAAAAGAGAAGACAGTCTTTCTTCTCAAGGAGCTCTTGTTCTAATGGAGGATATAACATGTTAGAGGAGTGAGTCATATGAAAAGTCCTCATGGTCATCAGAGGACAATGCCTAAGCAAATGGTAATGTCTTTTAAAATGTTATTTCCCCTAACAAAATCCTATCAGTTTCTGTTAGCTTGATAGATTTCAAATCATTTGACAATGCCAAGGTGAGAACTTTCTTTTCTGTGGCTTCAATAACTGTGGACGCAGCACCTATGGAAGTAGTTTCCTAGTCAAATCTCCACGAGAATTGCTTCCTGGGATGATGGCTTCTGGGGCTCGGCTGGAAGCAGGAATGGTTTGGGAGAGTGATGCCACTCCCAGAGCTCCCTGGTCACATATGTTCCTTACTGCTATCAACCTATTACATGTGTTTTCTAAATGTGTGTCCTGTTGTATAGTGTGCCCCTCTATGTATATGTATAGGGGGATCTTTTCTAGTTACTAAATTTTTTTTATGCTGTTTCATTAAATGTGTTTTGCTTTGAACTAATATGTCTTTTCTAGTTGGCCTGTATAAAAGTAAACACATTAATGGGGGCCATGTTTTTGAATTGACTGTCAAAGTACTTTGAACCCAGGGTAGCTTTGTTCATGAGTTCCAGATAGAGAGAAATAAAATGGTGCAGAAGGTATTTAATTGGCTAGAGAGGGTATGCTACAGTAACCAGCATTAATAAATAAAATTTGTCAATGTGTTTCTAGCCCTCTTCAGGGGAGAGGAACCCATGACCTACTACTGGTATGAGTCTTGTTGGATGAGGGGGACTCATACTCCTGTGGATATCATTTCATATTCCCCAAATATCCTGATGTTAATTCACTTTTGCAGCAGATTTTCCAACTTAGGAAAAGGTCTTTCTGGATGGTTGGCATGAGTTTTCTAGTATTCTTGCCAATTCCATAGCTTATTTTTCACTGTAAGGAAATAAATTGGCATTCTGGCTCATACAACAGCTTTGTAGGAGCATGGTTGGTATGAGTCAATTGACCAGGGGCTCATTATTTCTAGGTAAACTACAACAACAGGAGGATCAACAATAATACACATTTATTTAAGGGTCCACTGTGCAAAAAACTGAACTAGGTGCTGAAAGAAAAACAAAGTTTGTATAAGACACAGTTCTTGACCTCAAGGACCTCATAATCTAGAAAGAAATCACATTTTTATATTTACCAACCTGAATGCCCACTGTGGCAGGGAGCATCACCCTAACCTTCGTGCTTCAAGTATTTAAAACAACTACCCTGTCCCCATTAAATCTTTTCTTAGGATCATATGATCAAAGATTTAAATCTAGAAGGAACCTTAGAGGTCATCACATCCGCACTCCTTGTTTTAAAGATGAGGATATGGAACCTCAGAAAGGTTGAGTGATGACTCACTCCCCTAACTCTTTTGAATGGACCAGTCCCTCCCCATATTCAGGTGATTCTGTACATCCTCTAGGGTTTGACAAACTCCTATTGTAGACACAATGATCCTGCATTATCTCTGGCTATGACAGACAAGTTTCGTCCTCTCTTTAGCATTCAAGACAGTCTTAGCTAAGTGGTACAGTGGATAGAACTCTGGATCTGGAGTCAGGAAGACCTGAATTCAAATCTGGCCTTGGACACTTATTAGCTGTGTGACCCTGGACAGTCACTTTACCTCCTTCTGCCTTAATTTCCTCAAACTGCAAAATGGGGGATAGCACTTACCTCCCAGGGTTGTTGTGAGGTGAAATGAGATAGTATTTGGAAAGCGCTTAGCACAGTGCCTAAGTGCATAATAGGCACTTAAAAATGCTCATTTCCTTCCTTTCTTCCTACCTAACTCTGAACTCTTAGAGGTTTGAGAAGAAGACAGTGAGTTTGCCATCATGCAAGCCTTCTCTCATGGTGTTCAGCATGGCAGTCAGGCCTGGCTGTCTCTGAGTGGTCCAGCGTGGCTCTTTCTGTCTCAATACCTCTAGTAGTTATCAGTCTCTAACATTGTTGCTGCCATGACAGCTGTCATAGTACTCCCTTACCTCATGGTTAGGTCTGTTATTTTAGAGAGTCTTGTTCAGTGTAACATATCATGACATTCCCTCCATGGTTTCATCTCCTGGTCTTTCTCCCAAGCTTCTGTGGTTTCAGCATTGTGGTGGGCAGGTCTAGGTAAAAGGAGACATAAGCAAAGAAAGGCTCTACCATCATGAGCCAGGCTACATTGAGAGACACTCTGTAGATCAGCAGTTCCAGAATTTATTTGGCCTATTGTCCCTTAAAAAAAAATTATCCAGTGCCCCACTGGAAATCTACTTTCTTTAGCTCTTTAACTTTTTAAAAAATTTGTGTCATTTCAAAAAAAATATAAATTGAAAAAAGACAGATTTTAAAGTTAATAATTTATTGTAAATTTGTAGGGTTTTTTCCTACATTAAAATTTTGATGATACAATATTGTGCCATGTAACAGTATACTATCATATTGTAAACAAGTCATTACATGCATATATTCCTGCCAATGCATGCTGGACTTCTTGAAAAGGTGCTATAAGCTCATCTGCCAACACTTGCTTATTAAGACCTGTCAGTGGACTTGATCACTGATTGGTTATAATTTGCCCTTTGTATGTTTATTTGGAAAATAATGTAATCACTATGATTTAAACTCTATTATGCAACAGATGAAACATGTATTAATGGTTTTTCAAAATTTTCTTCTTTTTTTCCTTGTGCTTCCACTGCCCCCGTATTTTTGTTTGATGCCCCCCCCAAATGCATCCAAGACTACTGCCCCCTGGATCATTCCAGTCCAGGAGGTGGTATCACTTAATTTGGGAACCTATGCATAGAGAAACAAACTATGGTGTTATAATGGTAATGGGAATTTGAAGATCTTCCCTGCATCTTAATAAGCCAAATGTAATCACATGGAACTTGTGGTGGGAGGATTTTGCTGAAGGGTGGAGCAGAGCTGAGAGGAAACTGGGAGTGAGAGTAGTTAGTATGGTGGGAAAGAGAGGACAGAGGCAAGAAGACAGCTAGGCTTGTGAGTGTTTGTTTGTGGGAAGGCTTTGGGATGGTGTTGCTCTCTGCAGTGTTATTGTATATAGATTTCTTTGTTGCTATGATGAATTCAGTTTTCTGGTGTTGGGATTTGACCTTCTGGTTTCTGAATGTTTTGCTTCTGTCTTCTATATGGAGAGTCTGTTATATTTTGTGATTCAGAATTATGCCAGCATATTCCTAGTCACTGTTGGTACTATGAATATCGCCTTGGAAATACAGGCATACACTATTGTAACATGGGTGAAATAACCCACTGAAGTAATTCCTTAGACTAGAAAATGTGCAGATTTATTCATTACCTGGTCCTAGTGGACTGGGTCAAAGCCTTCCTGCTGAGTCAGAATTGCTCATGACTTCAGGGATATTAAAAAAAAAGACAAGTGACCATGTTCTTTACGTTCTTTGTGACTGTAAAGCATGAAGTCTGCTTAGCAGTGGTTCTCAACCTTCCTAGTGCCTCGACCCTTTAATACTCGTATGTGGGCGTGTCTGCGTGTGGGCAAACCTGCCTGGAGACAGATAGAGGAGTGGTGTCTTGGTTCCTAAGACCATCGGAAATATATGTTTTCCAATGGTCTTAGGAGACCCCGTTCAACCCTCAGAGGAGTTGCGACCCACAGGTTAAGAACCACTGGCTTAGAGCTAAGTCCTGAGCATTAGGTGGAAAAAGGGGTAATTGTCTTGTTTCCCACATGGTCACTTCTGCCCCTATAGTCTCCCTCACCTCTATCTTAGGTGAATGAGTATCCTGTGATGGACTGTACAGGACTGGAAGGTCACCTTATAGTTCTGAAAGGTCCAAAGGTCCTGAGAAATCTGGGAGTTGGCATCTGTAGTATCCTTGGAGTGGCAGTGGCTGATAACAGGAAGAATCATCTCCATCATAAAGAGAAACATGACTGGCTTCATTTGGCTGTTTTGTTTGAAGGCTTTCACAAGTAGAGTGTTTGAACAATGCAGTGTTGAGATGAAATGTAGAAGGCCTAATTAAGAATATTGCAAAACTGCTTTATGATGAAGTTTATGTATTAGCCTCCAGGCCTATTGTAAACATAATTGTAAGCTGTTCCTAAATTTTGTCCTAATTATTCTGTTAATACGTGTGTTTAGAGTTCCTTTTTCTGTGTATGAAAAAACTACCTTACTAATCATTGCACTAAGCATCAGGGATATAAGTAGAAAAGTGAGACAGTCTCTACTTTCAGAGCTTACATTCTAAAGAAGAAGATAATACATAGGAAAGGTTTAATTTGCAAGTGACATGGTTAAGCCCCTGGGTACTTTGGAACCAGCCAATACTACTTCGATACCATTTCTACTGATAAAATCGGATCAGTTTCTGATGTTGAACCATTTGACAGTGCCAGGGACTCTGGTGGCAAGAGCTTTCTTTTCTGGGTCTTCAGTAGCTGTATCTGAAGCATCTACAAGAACAGTTGCCAGGATGTATCTTTACAGAGATTACTGCTCAGGATGATGACTCAGGGCACTGGGCTGGAAGCATTGCTATTCCCAAGGCTCCTGGGCTGTCTCTATCAGGGTCTGGGTATGACCAGGTTGGTGGTGGTAGTGGTAGTTTGACCTGCCTAAAACATGCTGCCTCCTAAGTCACCCTCCAGGGCCCCACTGCTTCAGCTGATTTGTCTGACCTGCTGTGTGGCAGTTGGCAGGGGTGGCTGGTCCCTCTCCACAGGAGTTGCTTTCACAGATGGTGTCTGTGAGGACAGAGTTGGAAGCAGGAATGGTTGTTTGGAAGTTGGGTGGTGGGGGAGAATTGTTATTCCCAAGGCATTTGGGCTCAGGTTCCTGGGATGGCTCTATCAGGGTCTGAGAGAGATGACAGTTAAGGTGATAGTGGTAGTTTGTCTGGCTTGGTACATACCCTCCTGTCTTACCTTCAGGGGACCTTGTGCTTCAGCTAGGCTGGCTTACCTGCAGAGTGTGTGACTGATATACACTATGCAATGGATAGCTCTTTTACTTTCATCTTCCGTGAGACCAGATATAAACCATTACTCAAACTATTATTAACATTGTCCTTGGGATGCAAGAGTAGGTCTTTGTTAATGAGCTGATAAGTGTGAGAAATGGGGGTCTAATTTTCCTACTTAGAGGAGGGTTCCCCAAGTGAAGAACACAGTCCAGAACCTCAATGGCTGGATATAGAATGGTGCTGTCAAACTCAAATAGAAACAGGCTCCTCTAAACACTCCATATTGACTTAGAAAATCACATATTAACGTTATCAAAGCATTGTATTTTAATTTATTTTGGCATTAGGGGCAGCTACACGGCACAGTAAATAGAGTTCTAGGCCTTGAGTCAGGAAGACCTAAGTTCAAATCCTGATTCAGACATTTACTAGCTCAGTGATCCCAGGTAAGTCACTTAACTGCTGCTTGTCTCAGTTTCCTTATCTGTAAAATTGGGATAATAATGGTACTTTACCTGTCAGGGTTGTTGTGAGGATCAAATGAGACAGTAATTATAGAGCCATTAGCATAGTGCCAAGCACATAGTAGGTATTATATATTAATGTTAACTATTATTATTATTGAGAAGCTAAGTGATGAAGTGGATGGACCACTGGGTCTGAAGGCAGGAAGATTCATCTTTCTCCATTCAAATCTGTCTCAGATACTTCCTAGCTGTGTGACCCTGGGCAAGTCACCTAACTCTGTTTACCTCAGTTTCCTCATCTGTAAAATAAGCCAGAGAAGGAAATGGCATACTATTCCAGTATCTTTCCCAAGAAAACCCCAAATAAGGTGACGAAAAATTGAAAAATGACTGAACAACAAATTGTTATTATTATTGTTAAATATTCCCCAATTACATTTTAATTTGATTTCCCTGCAATACCTCTTGTATAGAATAGGTGCTATGGCCTCAGCTGTAGTCCTCTATGCTGGACTTATCATGAGAGTATACATTGGTATATTTATATACCTCTCTCTCTCTCTCTATATATATATACACACACATATGTACAATAATATATACATTGCCTATTTGCATATTGCATAAGATGCAGTTAATTAATCAGCAATCATTTATTAAGTATCTACTGTGGAAGAAAATTCTGTACCTTGCATTTTAGGCACAAATCTGCCAGAAATAATTTTTATTAATTTAGAGTGCTCTAAATCTAAGGATTTCTGCTTAGGGAGAGAAACCAAAGATGAAGAGAATTACCCCAATGACTCTGAAAATATCTCTCCAGTCTCAGACATTTAGTTGTGACTATTATAGCATTCCTGGACAATAGACAAATGTCTACAAGGAGTTAAAATATAGTTGTAACATCCTGGGTAATGTTAAGTTAGCATTTTAGTTCAACAAATAGAATAAGAGTCTCTTAACTTTCAGTATACCCTTGAAGAATAATCTTCTAAAATTACTTAATCCCTTTATGGCCACTCTCTTTAACTATTTTCCTTCCCAGTTGGTCAAAGGTGAATTCAAGAGATATTTCCTTTAATTGAAGTAATCCAAGAGATTTCTTCCTTCTGATCCTTATCCTAATCCTTTCAAGGTGGATCATTCAAGGGCTATTCGCCCTTGTCTAGTCACCACCCTAATTACTTCAGAGAGGAATCATTTCTGGGATAATTAGAGAGAGCTGAGCAGGACGTTTTGGAATCAATAGTTAGAAAAAGACTGATAAGGATTTAGAATTAGGATATTTTTTTATGTGCTTTCCTAATATTTCTAAAAGAGGGAGCAATAAGGGCTTTTATCTGCTTCCACAGTACTGTATGTCATATATGCAGCACAGTGTAATGTTTAGACTTTTGGGTTTGGAGGCAAACCCTGCCTCCTATGCTAGCTGGGAGACTCCAGAAACATGAGTTGTTTAATTTCTATGTGCTTTAAGCAAATCTATTGGCTTCATGTGTACTATGCTGTAGACAAGCTGAAATCTATATATGTAGAGGGAGTTTCCCACATTGTCAAAATCACAGATCCATCATAGCCAGAAGATTAAAATGATCCTGTATCATCTTCTCATTGATCCTATTTGCAAGTAATTGATTTTGCTCTATAACTGCTTTTATCCTATAATCACTCAAGTCATGATTCTTTGTGTCTGAACTTAGGTCAGAGATAAGGTGGTCTGTAGTGGGTTAAATTTTAAAATTCAACTATTCTTGCCTCAAGGAATTTTGCTAACCTTGGGAAATGTGTGTTAACAGAAAGGAAGTAGAGCCTGATACCTTTATGCCACCAAGTTATCCTTTGAGGATGTCCAGTTTGCTTTCCAAAAGTCTGGGCCACTGTCTTGCACCTGGATTCTAACAAAGAGCACTTCTTAGTCTCATAAGAGAAGAAAGGAGGGTGGTGCTAGAGTCATTGCCAACCCCCATTACCAAACTTCTAATCAATCATGTTGTTCCCAGAGCTTCAGCTCTGTAACCAATCATTCTGCCTTCAACCCTATGACGTCTCCTAGCCCTAGCTTTTTGTTCTGTACTCCCCAAAACATATAAAAGGTCAACTGGTGGTTTGTTTTTTTTGTTGTTGTTGTTGCTCGGGAGTCTTTGGTATTAATGGAGGTAATCCATTGACCCATTTGTCCTTTTGTTAAAATCTCAATTGTGACAATGGATTTGTGTATTTGTGCCAGCAGATATGGAGAGTGAGACAGACATGGCAAACTAGTAAACTCCTGTCATCCAGAAGTTTCCAATCCAAAAATGAATTGCTCTAATAGGCTGATGGTCTGGCTGATTGGAGCCACATCTGATTTCCCAATTATGGTAGGGAAGGAGACAATCAGAAAGGAATTGTAAAATAATGCCTTTCTCTGGAATTTGGGCTCACATCTAAATGAGAATAAATGCTTTCTGAAATACTCTGTCCCAACTGGACACCTATACTTCCTATTTTAAATTTAAAAAAGTAGAAGAGAAACTTCAAAGTTAACCAGAAATCCTATAAAGACTTAAAGAAATGCAGGACTTGACCCAGCCTGGCCCGAGCTGTCCATTCTTATATCAAACAGACTGGATCCCCTCTCTTTTCTTAAGCAGGATCAGAAGTACAAACCCTACGGAAGTTTCTCCTTGGATTGTCAGGACTCTGGAGACTAAGGTGAATCTCCTGTCCTTGACTTCTGCTTGCCCACAACTGGCTAAAGATTGTGTCTAGAGCTGTCATTTTTTTTTCATCACTTTGTACTTGCTGTATAACATTGACCAGAGAATTCAAAGCACTTATCAAAGGCTGAGTTAATCCTACAGCAGGGAACCAAAGAAGGTTGACAGAGCCCTCTTTTGATTGCCAAGTTCATGGCAGAAAAGCAGAGGCATTGACTAGTCCAAGTTTACTGAACACATAATGAGTGAACAGTGAAGGGCTGAGGGAAACTAGGATTCTGGATTCTCAGCCTACCAATAAGTGTAGCATTGAATAGCATTGAATGTGGTCATGGAGACTCATTTCAAATCTTACCTTTACTCCAGCAAATGAGTGCTGAGTTCCTTCCTGTTTGTAGTAAGTGGGCTTTTGTGGGTTTCAGAGCCATTTCCAAAAAAGCATATGATAATCCCACTGTTGGAGCTGTTCTCTGGCTCTCTCAAGATGAGAGGTCCCCTGGTGTGGGTGGGTTGCTGTGTGGGCGTCACTGCTGAGCATGGCCATTCACCTCGTTCCCATTAGTTCCTATGTTATTATAAAGTAGCTGTGGTAATAAGGAGCTGGGCCAGGAAAGAATTTCTGTGCATTGTACTTCTGGGGTAGGTTTGTTCTAGCTAATAAAAGCTATTAAAGTTTGGAGAAAGGTGTGAGAGCAGTTTAAAAGTTGGGCTATTTCTATTCCTCTCTTGTTAGCTTTTATGCCAGCAGAGAACTTTACAATAATAATAGTAATAATAATAACTCAACAGCTTGCCTTCACTCTCAAACACTTTGGCATGTCTTAACTCATTTTCAGTCATGTCAGTCGGCAGCACTGTCCTTTAGGTCTGATCTAGGCCATCACCACCTGTTCCAGTTTATAAGACAGTAAGGCCCTGGAGGGACAGAACTTGTCCTATAACACACAGAGGCAATTGGGATTAGAACTCTGGATTCTTTTATTATCTTTAAGCTGATTGATGAAGGTCAGGACAGTGGAGGGGCAAGGGAAAGGGCCTGAAAGGGATTGAATAAATCAAGATATCCATTTTCCTATGCTCTTGATGAAATCCTTCAATATACAGGTGTTGCTTATCTTCTTATCTATCTGACTGCTCCCTCTGCTCTCCTTTGCTGGATATTCATCAAGGTTATACATAGTGTGCAAAGTGAAACCACTGGGCAAAATATAGTATGAATAACCTTATCCCTTTCCTTATTTTAACCTTGTTCAGCTTTTGGGTACAGAACTCTGCCAGACTACTGGCAGACTAATCCCATCACCTGAGAACTACTCCTTTACTTGAGAACTAATCCTATCTCCCAATAATACTGTAATGGGAAGAAACTGAGATGACACTTTATCTGTCCACCAACTGAGATCGTCTTGACCTTAAATGTGAATTGTTTTACTACTATTAAAAA
>CM053584.1:106136309-106161808 GCA_028627135.1 Pseudochirops cupreus
CGCCACTTTCTTGCTCTGGGGCAGATGGCTGGACCCGCTCCTCCAAATTTAGACAAGTTCCACTGACCTTTCACTTTGTTCTTGGCCCTTATCGGTTGATAATTCTGGAAACTGCCACAGCTGGTGGTGATCCACTCTCCTGAATGCTCCGGCTGTGGCTTGTCCTGGTCACCCTGGGCTAAAGCCACAGGTTGATGTGGGGCTGGTCTTGCCTCCCAGCACACTGTGATGTACCCTTCCTGTCCACCTGCTGGGCTGCCTTCAGTGGGAGATTTGTTTCTCTCTGTCACTTTGTGGGTTCTGTAGCTCTAAAATTTGTTTAGAGTCATATTTTATAGGTATTTGAAGTGGTTATAGGGGGAGCCATGGAGGTTTCTTGCTTCTATGCCGCTGTCTTGACTCTGCCCCAGTAATGGTAATTTGAAGATCTTCCCTGCCCCTTAATAGGTCAAATGTAATCACATGGAGCCCACAGTGGGAGGAGCTTGCTGAAAGGGTAGAATAGGAAGGAGCAGAGCAGAGCATGAGCAGAGCTGGGAGCAGGCAAAGCTGAGGCAGAGCAGTTAGCATGAATGAGAGGGGGCATTTTTGTTTAAGGGAGCCTATTTTATTTCAAAGGCATGACAGAGGAAAGATTTGGGGATGTTGGTGCTCACTGCATTGGTTATGTGTACCAACTTCTTTGTTGCTATGATGGATCTGACTTTTTGCTGTTAGGATTTGGCTTTCTGGTGTTTGAATAAATGTTTTGGTTTTGACTTCCATGTGGAGAGTCTGTTACATTTTGCAATTCAGAGCTACACCAGCATATTCATAGGCACTGTGGGCACTGTGAATATTGCACTGGCATTATATTCCCCCTTTTAAAAATCAGGACTTTTTCCTACTTTTGAGGCAGTTCTTGAATTCTCTTGCATTAATATTCCAAGTTCTTGCATGAATGTTCCAAGATCATTGATAATGGTTCAGCAGTCTCATGGATTAGTCCTTTCAGTATCCTGATATTTGCTGCATCTGGGCTTAGTGATTTGAACTTATCAAAGATAGTTCTAGGTACTCTCTTATTATGCTGTTCCAATTGTTATTAGCCATTTTTGCTCTGCCCTTTTCCCCCCAGAGTCCAAAGATCATTCTGCTTAACCAAAAAAATGAACAAAAGGAGAATTGATTAGTTCTGCTTTCTTTCATTTGTCATTGGTTATCCTTATCTCCTATTCCCCTAGCAGCAGTCACATCTTTTTTCTACTCACAGTTTTGTTGCAGGTAACAGTATCCGTCTTCCCCTAGCCCCACCTCAACCTCCTCAATGCTTCCTGTCTTCTTTCTGCTAATTCTGACTTACCTGCCCTACTTCCCCACTATTATTTGTTTGTTGATATTAACTCTATGGGTAGAGGCAGCAGGTCAGACATGGATAGAGATTCTCTCCTCTTAGCTTGCCATCTTGACTTGTCTGTCCTTCTATGTCCTTGAAATCTCTGTCTCTATTGCTATTTTAGCCAAGAAGCATGTCATTCCCTAAAAGTCTCTTCCAATTAGCACATGACCTTGGTCACTTCCTGCCTAGGGTTAGGGACAAAGGTTCAGGTGGGCATTATACTAGGATATGGCAGAAGCAAAAGTGATATTACCATCAGAGTACTGTAGGCCACCTGGAAAGAAAGAGGAAAAAGATGAGGAGTTCAGGCAATATGAGAAGCCTGACACTGAATCTTGACATAGTAATTAATCATCTCTAGTAACTGTTAGGGTAAAAGACATCGATGAGCCCCACTCTACCCTCAATATCCTTCCTATTTTTTTTTTGTTGTTGTAAATCATGTGGGATGTACACAAAGGAAAGTACATTGGAAGGCCTAGGGAATAACTTGTATTTTCATCTTTCCGAGGTCAGAGGAAGGAAAAGCAATGACTTGGAAACTCTGGGCATCATGGAAGTTACCAAGAAGAGGTGGCCAACTAGAAATATGCTGGAACAAGATTATTCTCAGCTCTTGAGGAACTCATTCTTTTTTAAAAATAGTATTTTATTTTTTTCCCCAATTAGATGTAAAGACAAATTTTAACATTCATTTTAAAAAATTTTGAGTTCCAAATTCTCTCCCTTCCATCCCCCCTCATTGAGAAGGCAAACAATTTAAATTAGATTATGCATGTGCAGCCATGCAAAACATATTTTTATATTAGTCATGTTGTGAAAGAAAACACAGGCTAAAAAAACCCCATAAAAAATAAAGAAACTAAAAAATAGTGTGCTTTGATCTGTATTCAGACTCCATCAGTCCTTTCTGTGGAGGTGGATAGAATGTTTCATCATAAGTCCTTCGGAATTGTCTTGGATTTTTGTATTACTGAAAATAGCTAAGTCATTTACAATTGGTCATCTTACAATATTGCTGTTACTGTATACAGTGTTCTGCTCACTTCACTTTGCATCAGTTCATATAAGTCTTTCTGAAATCATCTTGCTCATCACTTCTTATAGCACAATAGTATTCCATCACTGAGAATGATTCTTAAATTTTCAGTGTGAGCATTTACACCTTGGAAATCTACAAACTACAGTGATTTATTATTTTGTTGGTTGTCTAGACTTAATAAAATGTAGATTAGACTTAGAAGTTTGTCGTGTATTTGCATATCCAGTTAAACACATACCAGCACATCTCTGCATACGATTCTAGATGAATTAGTATTTCAAGTTTTGTCTTTTTCAGTTGTGTCCGACTCTTTGTGACTGCAGTTTGGTTTTTCTTGGCAGATACTAGAGTGGCTTGTGATTTCCTTCTCCAGTTCATTTTATAGATGAGGAAATTGAGACAAACAGGGTTAGGTGGCTTGCTCAGGGTCACAGAGCTAGTAAGTGCCTGAGGTCAGGTTGGAACTCATGAAGATGAGTCTTCTTGACTCTAGGCCTGATGCTCTATCTATTGCACCACCCTAGTGGCCTCTTGGACTGTAAGTCATTGCAATCAGTTGTAGCTACTTAAAGAAAGTTTTTATTGATGGTTATTTTCCTTTTTGCGTTATTATAACTTTGCACTTATACCCCAAACCACACAGAGCCCTTCTTTGTTATTAATAAATATAATGAGGCAAAATAAATCAACTCATTGGTCATATCTGAAAATATTTGCCTCATTCCACATCTCTAGTCCACCACCTTTCTGATGAAAGGTGGGGGAAATATATCTCAGCATCAGTCTTCTGAAGTCCTAGTTGGTCATTCCATTGATATGGGTTCTGAAATTGTTCAGAGTTGTTTTCCTTTACCTTTGTAAACATGGGAAGTTATTTAATATTTCTGGGCCTCAATTTCATCATTTATAAAATGGAATTGACTTAGATGGCCTCTGAGGTTTTTTTTCTAGCTACAGTCTATGACTCTATGATCTCTAACGTAACTTCCACCTCTTAAGCTAATGATTCTATAATGATCTCAGGAAGCTAGGTGAAAGGACATGTGTCCATTTCTAACATCACTGTAAAAATTCATGGGAGTGAGAAATGGAATTGCTGGAAAAACAGAGAAGACTCAATGCCCTTCAGTAAACCCTTGGAGAAAACAACAGAAAAGTCAAGAGAACAAGTTCAATTAGAAAGAGCAGAGAAAATCAATGTATAAAATGAGAAATTCTTTAAGTGCATTTTAGAACAGATAACTGTAGGCAGCCAGGGAGTTAAGTGAGTGGGAAGACAGTGACAAGTTTAAATGAGGCTAATTTGAGTAATAGTTCAAATTCTTTCTTGGGGTTCACTAAAGAATATGCCAGATAAGTGGTGGGGACGCATGCATGTATTTCCTGAGTGATAAGAAAGGACAGGAGCTAGAGGGAAGAAACAGAAATCTCCTATTTACAATTGAGCAGCAGGACAATGTAAATGTGATGTAAATGACACACAAATGAGCCGGAAGTCTTCTGGTGTTATACACATATCTGACCCTAGGGAGAATCCCAGACAAGATTTATAGTTCAATGTGAGCACAGGACATCATGGAAGGTTGAGAACATATATGTGCAGGCAGTGAGTTATTGTGGAAAATGTTGGGTAAAGTATCAAAAGATGGGTTCAGATCTCTACCCTGTGTCTGTGTCTTGAAAGAAATGAAGGATTCTGTGGGGCAGAGGGGAGGAGGAGCTTCATTCTAGGCATGAGGGTTGGCCAGTGTGAAAGCACGGAGAGGACAGATGGAGTGAGGAACAGAAAGGAAGCTGGCTGGACCACAGAGTTTAGGAAATAATGCATAGTAAGACTGAAAGAGTAGGTTCTGAAAGGCTTTAAAAGCCTTTTCATACTCCCTTTCCCTAGAGTCTAATATGTATATCATGCACATAGTAGGCACTTACTGATTATAGAATGATCATAAATAATGGATTGGAAAGGGGAGAGCTTGGAGGCAGAGACATAAGCTAGAAGTCTATTATGATCATCCAGGGAAGAGGCAATGAGTCCTCAGATAATGTGGTAGCTCTGGGAATAGAAAAGAAGAATCTGAGAGATATTTAGAAGGTAAGATTGACAGGACATGGCACCTGATTGAATTTGGGGGCTGAGGGAGAGGCAAGAAGCAATTATCAAATTGATTCTGCAATTACCAGTCTATGACAGTACCATAACTGAAGAAGAAGGACGTTGAGAACAGGCTGACACAATTTCTGAAAGATCCCCTACCTATGTATGCATCTGACCAATTTTGCACTATACTGTGTTGATTTACACATATTTTATTTTATTTTTTGCTTTCCCTTGTAAAGAGGTCCTTCAATTGAAATACTAGAGGGTATTCCCCCTTCCACCTTTCTTTAGCTAGGTTGTAAACTCCTGGGTTTTCATTTCCTCTTGCATTTTCCAACATGGACTACTTAATTGGATGCTGTGTGGGTAAGGAAGGTGCAGTAAGTAAGCCCTTTGCAGCAATCTGTCTTGCTAAGATCTCAGGTTCATTCACAGTGGCCAAAGTGAAGATAACCCGGAATCCTTAGCACTTCTCTAAATTCCCTCACACTTTCCAAACTCTGAACCGGCTCAAGACTAAGCCTAAAATGGTTTGATAATTGTGGGCCTCCCGGGGCTCTCTTCTTTGGACCTGAGCTCTATCATAGTGCCCCAGGGGAATGTGGAACCCCACTTGGGAAATGGTTCCTGCCTTTCCAACTTCTTATGCTTTGTTCCTCTCTGTATCCTACTCATTGTTTCTCAAATGGGACACTGTCTCCTGACGCTATGCTCTCTCACTTCATGTTCCCCATGATTGGAACGCTCTCTCTCTTCTCTGCCTCTGGGCTTCCTTCAGGATGTAGCTCAAATCTCACCTCCTTCAGGAAGGCTTTCCTGGTTCCCTCTACCTCGATAGCCTTGCCTCTGGGACTACCTTTCATTCCCTTGGAATGTATCTCGTCTCTACATAATTATTTCCCTGTTGTCTCTTCCATTAGAATGTGAGCTCTTAGAGGTCAAAGGCAGTTTTTTGTTTTTGTTTGGTTGTTTTTATTTCTTTCTTTGTATCCCTATCACTTAGTACATAGTCTGCCACATAGTAAATGTTTAATAAATGCTTGTTGATTGACTGGAAGGCCAAGTCAGGTAGCCTTGATCTGATTTTATGGTGAACTCTCAGGGGAGGAAGTGAGACTTGCTCCACCTCTTTGTATGGGGGTGAAGTAAGAAATCCCTTTCTGACTGCTTGACTTTGGAGATTTAATCCTTAGAGCATGTAGGATTCTGCCAATCCAAATTGGAGATTTGGTAAATAGGCTTCTGGAAATACATGAGCTTGTGTAATGGAGGAGGTCTGAACTCTTCCCGAGTGAAACCTTGTCCGATTACTGCTTAGTGATGATAAGCCAAGAAAGGAAAAGGTGGTTGTTGAGCCAGAACTGAGAGTGCACACAAAAGGCATGGATGGAGAAACTCCCTCTTTCTCTTCCTTGGTGGCAATTGAGGCAAGAACTGCTATAAGCTTCCAAGTGGGGAGAGAGAGGTATGAAGAAAAGCTTGCCTTCTTCTCAAGGTCAGCGTGTGACCTTGGACACACTACTGTTTTTTTCCACTGAAAAGCAGAATGGAGCAAATAGAAGCTAATGACTCTGTGAAATAACAAGAAATATTAAAACAAAGTCAATTGACTGAAAAAAAATAGAAGAAAATATAAGGCATTTCATAACAAAAACAACTGACCTGGAAAACAGATGGAGGAGAGATCATTTAAGAATCACTGGACTATCTGAAAGCCATAGCCAAAAAAAGAGCCTAGACATCATATTTCAAGAGAACATAAAATAAAACTGCCCAGTTCTCTTAGAGAAAGAGTAAAGTGAAAAAGAACAAATCCACCAATCATCTTCTAAAAGAGACTCAAAGATAACAACCCACAGGAATATGTGTTTTGCTTGACTATACATATTTGCAACAGGATTTTTTTGGACCCACACCAAGTAGAAAGTTATTCTGATTGGTGAGAGAGTACAAACTCAGCTAACCCATTATAGCTAGCCATCCCCAGACCACATTTCACATTCCATCATCCAGTCTTCTACTCAGAGCAGTTTGCCATCTGCTCTTCTCCAGAATGGGTACCAGTCTACTTTCCCACCTATTTTTTTCTGGGAACAATAATCAAATCAAAACTGCCATTGCTTCAGGAAATTGCACAACAATTGATAGCCTTCTGCCACCATTCATCATCCCTATGAATTTCCAGAACAAAATTCCTTCCTTTATTCTCTGAGACCAGCCATCAGTGGATACAGCAGTTGGACTTGGAGTCAGAAAGACCTCAGTTCAAATCCTCCCTCAGATATTTACTAGCTGTGTGACCCTGGGCAAGTCACTTAACCTTTGTCTGCTTCAACTATGATCTGCTTTCAACTATGAGAATAATGATATCATCTAACCTGCAAGGTTGTGAGGTTCAAATAAAATAATATTTGTAAAGTACTTGGCACAGTACCTGGCACATAGTAGGCACTTATGCTGATTTTCTTCTTTCCTTCCTTCTTTTTCCCCTTCCTTCCTTTTTTCCTTCCCTCCTTTTTTCTCTCCTTTCCTTGTTTCCTTCCTTCCCTTTTTCCTTCCTTCTATTCTCCCTTCCTCCCTTCTTTCCTGTATTGCCTCTCCTGTTAGAATTAAACTCTTTGAAGGCAGGAAATGTTACCTTTGAATGATACACAGAGGCTGACACTCACCAGGTGCTTAATAAATGCTCATTCACTCCAAATGTTAACTCTTCCCTTATATCAAGTTGAAAACTTCCCCTCTGCAATGTCCATCATTGTTTTTTGTTCTTCCTTCTAGAGTTAAGAAAAACAACTCAAATTCCTCTTCCAAGCAAAAACTTTTCAAATACTCCAAGACTGATGCAATATGCCCTTACTTTAGTCTTGTCTTCTTAAGTTAGAACATCTGTATTTGCTTCAGCCAGTCCTCATATTGTATGATTTCTGGTCCTCTCATCATCCTCGTCACTTGGATATGCTCCTGTTTGTTAACATCCTTCCTAGACCACAACACCCAGAACTGAATGCAGGACTACAGATATAGTATGAACTACACAGAGAGCAGAGGGTCTGTAGTCACCCTTGATCTGGACATTGTGCTACTGTTAATTCAGTCTAAAGTCACAGCGCTATGTTCGTGTATGAGGTTCCTTCTCTGGGCTTGCTGATGCCTCTGAATCTAATATTTGCCACCCATTTTCAGTGACAAGGAAACTGACATATTGAGGCCCCTTTCTGCTTGGGATCCTAAGTAGCCTATTCCCAGATGAGTGGCCGTGGCTGCCTGTGGCTGGTCCCATCCCAGTTGCCTCATCAGCCTTGTGCTCTCCAGCATCAGATCTGAATCTCCAGAATATCTGTGGCACATCCTGAGAGAATGGGAGGTGGGTTTATCAGTTCCTGTTATTCACTATCTGTCTGCTGGTTTTGAAGAGAGATCCAAAAGACACACACTTCTTAGGGGGGGAGAAAGCCAGTTACTTAATGCCATTCTAAGGCAATTTGAGCTTCTCCAGGAAGCCACATGTCCAAAGGCAGGTGAGCTTGGTGAGGGGTCTCAAAACCATATACTAGGAGAATCTGTGGAAGGAACTAGAGGGGCTAATCCTGAGTAAGAGAAGACTTGGTGGAAGCTTGAAATATGATATCTGTCTTCAGAGATTTAAAGGGCAGTCATATGGAAGAAGTATTGTACTTATTCTGTTTGATGGAGAATAAGAGCTTAAATGTGGAAGTATAGGGAAGGAGATTTCAGCCCAAAATATGAGAGAGCTTCCTAACGATTACAGTTGTCCCAAATGCAATGAACTTTATCTGAAGGTGAGGAATTCCCCATCAGTGGGTATTTCTTTTCCCTTCTCCTCCCCTTCCATTTCCTCTTCCCCTATCTTCTTCCTGTTCTTCTTCCTCTTCCCTTTCCCCTTCCCCTTCCTTTATATTCTTCCCCATTCTCTTCCCCTTCACTTTCCCCTATCTTTTTCCCCCTTTCTTTTCCCTTCCTTTATCCTCTTTCCCTTCCCCTTTCCTTTTCTTTTCCCTATCCCCTTCCTCATTCCTTCCCTTTCCCTTATCCTCTTTCCCTTCCCCTTTTCCTTTCCTCTTCCTCTTCCCCTTTCTCTTCCCCTTCCCTTTTCCCTATCTGCTTCCCCTTTCCCTTCCCCTTCCCTTTTCCCTATCTGCTTCCCCTTTCCCTTCCCCTTCCCCTTTCCCTTCCCCTTCTCTTTTCCGTATCCTCTTCACCTTTCCCTTCCCCTTCCCTTTTCCCTATTCTCTTCCCCTTTCCCTTCCCCTTCCTCTTTCTCTTCCCCTTTTCTTTCCCTTTCCCTTTCCCCATCCTCTTCCCCTTCCTCTATTCTCTCTCCCTTCCCTTATGCCCTTCCCTTTTTCCTTCCCCTTCCCCTTCCCCTATCCTCTTCCCAGCAGAGGTCAGAGAACCATTTTCCAGCTCAGTCCCTCACCTGGACTATTACAACAGCCTCCTAATTGGTCCCACTGTCTCCAGTTTCTGTTCTTTCCAATCCTTGCCCCACTTAGCTATCCCACTCATCTTCCTTTAGCACAGGTCTATATGTCACCTGTCTGCACAAGAAGCTCCAGCAGCATACTATATGGTCTCTCAGACAAAATACAAACTCCTCTTTTTGTCATTGAAAGCCCTTCCCAGTTAGGCTCTAGCCTCTTTCTAGGCTTTAGAATATAAACTCCTGAGGGCAGGGACTGTTTCATTCTTGGTGCTTGTATCTTCAGTACCTAGCACGGTGCTTAATAAATGCTGTTGATTGTTAATTGGTTATCGTGTATTAGTCTCCTTCCACAAAGTCTATTCCTGTACAAAACATTCCATCTCCAGCCTCTGCCCCTTTATTCAGGCTGTCTTTTACACCTGGAATGTCCCACCTCCTCCCTTCTACCTTGTAGAGAGTTCCAAGCTTTCTTGAAATTTCAGTTCAAAAGCCTCCTTCCAGTAGGAGGTCTATGCTGATGCCTCTTACACACTCATGGAAGTGGCTTTTTATTTACTTTGTATAAATTATGTTCTTGCTTACCTGTATTTATGTTATTTGTTCCCCCCCCAAAATGTAAAGAGCAAGAGCTGGTTTGGTTTTCTTTTTATTTCTCCAGTGCCTAGCACAGGGCTCGGAAACCTCGTAGTAGTCTAATAAATCTTTGTTGAATGAATGAATGAATGAATGAAGAGTGATCATGGGCTAGTCACAATCTTTCTGTGCCTCAGTATTCTCATCTTTAAAATGAGAATAATACTACCTGTTGTGCATTCTTTGCAGAACAATTGCAAGGGTCAATTAATATATATGTGTATATATAATTCATATACAAAATATATATTTATGCATATTTTATATACGCATATAAAGTATGAAAATAAGATGATATATTAAATATGTATAATCTGTAAAGCACTATATGAAAGTCAGTTATTGTTTTTAATAGTTATGTTATTATAATATTATATAATATATAATTTATATATATTATTATTTATAGTAATTATATATATAATTATTATTTATAGTTAGCATAACAAATGTGCTGTGGAATTCAATGACTCAAGAAATGATGGATGCCCCTTGGGAGACCAGAGAGAAAGAGCAATGGGAACCAGAGGCAAGTAATGTCAATGGAATCAGAATCACAAGAAAATGAAAGGAGTAGAGGGAACATCCAAAGCTGAAAAAGTGGTGGTGCTGCTGATGCTGGGGTACATAGGAGACCCAGAGAAGGCATCTGTAAAAGTCTGCTTATCAAAGACTAATAAAAAAAATTGACATGACCCTTCAAGTTTGTTAATAGTTGGGAAAAGGAGCGGCTGGGTGGCACAGTGAATAGAGCACCAGACTGGGAGTCAGGAGGACCTGAGTTCAAACCTGGCCTCAGACACTTAACACTTACTAGCCATGTGACCTTGGGCAAGTCACTTAACTCCAATTACCCTGCCCTCCCCACTCCAAAAAAAAAATAGTGGGGGAAAAAATTGGACTAGGAGATTTGGATTCTATCTTGGTTCTGTCACTAATTAGTGTGTGACCTTGAGCAAATCCTACAAACTCTCTGAGACTTACTTTTCCTCATCTATCAAATGGACCTGCTTTGCTCACCCCACATGCCTACATGATATACACAAGGCAGCATGATATAATGGATGGAGTGTGAAATTTGGAGTCAGTGGTCCTGGGTTCAAATCCCAGCATCATCACTTTCTTTCTGTGTAGTTTTGGAGGATTTACTTAATTTCTCTGGGCCTCAGTTTACTCATGTTCAAAATGGCTTTTGAAATACCTTGAAGCTCTAAATGTGTAACTCTAGATTTGATGAGATAATATACTGAAGGCACTTAGAAAACTATGAAACTCTATCAAAAGAGGAAGGTATTATAATATAGGCATGCCTGCTTTAAGAAAATCCAGAATGTAAAAATCTCAAGTTAGAAAACTGATATATTAGTTGCAGACTATTTACATTATAAAAGAATTCTTCATGTTACAAAAGATTTAATCAAAGTTCTCATCTGAATAATACCCTCCTCTAGTGCATGTAAAGTATAATTCATTTTATAAAAATTCAGTTTAGTCATAACTTTTCAGTAGTATACCAGCTGAAATGGTTGGGTGCTTAGATTTGGGCCATTATTGTTATTGATATAATTTTTAACTTCAGTGTTCAGTCCAATATAATACTTATTTTACACACTACACTTATCCTTTTCCCATTGTGACTTTTCCCATTGTGGTTTCAATACATTGCGAGTTGCCATAAGAAATTAAATGAGAATTTTTGGGGAGTTTTGTAGAAGCCACAGACAACATGTGAAAACCAGCAGACAACACAGAGCCAGTGACCAAATACTTAACCCAAATTTTGAAATAAGATACTGTAAACACCCCATAAAAGAAAAAGAAAAAATTCAGACTTGTCTGGTAGGAAGGGAAATCCCTAGCTCCCAGCGATGTGGAAGAGTAATATATACATTATCTTGGCCTGGTTTCACTCACTGTAGAGAGAGTGGAGACCAGATTCAGAGAAAGGAAACAAGCTGCTTGTGCAGAGCATGACTGGCTAATCAAGCTCAGCAATTTAGCAAAGCAGACAAAATATACCTTTAAGGAGAAAGTGTGAGGCAGATAGGACCAGTGGGGGCCAAGGATCTGGCTATTTCAGCTGACAACCATAAGGATATAGCACAATGTGAGGGCTGATCTATTTTTTTCTTGTTCAATCTCATTTATAAATTCTACTCAAGCAGACCATTAAATATCCCCGTGCAGTGGGCACCTGGGGATCAGAGCATAAAGAAGGAAGGCAGACATACCCTGGACTGGCCTGACGCCTAGCCAGAGCAGGTGTTGTTACTATTGGTGTGATTTGAAAAATGCCAGGAGTGCTCATCTGCTAAAAAAAAAAAATATGTTCACCACCTGACTGCCCTGAGTCCAAAATGCCACTTGTAACCCATCTGTCACTTGGTCTCAGGCCCAACTTTTGAGCTCTGTTGAAGCCATGAGCTTGAGTCAGTGCCTAAGAAAAGGCCTTGCTAGTGGGACAATAAATGCCCAGGACAAGGAGAATCTATATACCTTGTTGCTAGGGAATTCACACTGTGTCTAGAGCATCCTCACTTTGTCTACGGGGTGGTAGAGGGGGAGAGGGACATACCCAGCTCCTCTTCGTACATGCCTGGGTAGCATACCTGCTACACATGATTATATATTCATTCCTTTTACACAGTTAATGTTTTTGAGAAGGATGAGGCATGATCCAGTGATGTGTGGTTGGAAAGGGTCTTTGATTTCACTTAGGACAGCCTTTTCATTTTTATAGATGAAGAACTGTTACAAAGTTCTCTGCCTCTAAATCAAGCGTCCTTTCCAGTGGATGGATCTGTGGTCTCAAAGATGTACTTGTATTAGAAGTCAGGCTGACTTAGTGACCCATTGTTCCCAGACCTACTTGTCAATCAGTGTAGGGAAGAGGCATCAGTTGACAGCTTTCTATTACTGGATGTTCCTCACGTAGTAAGTCACCTCCCTATGTGTTTGTACCTGGAAATTTTCATGTGCTTCTACCTTGGGAAAGAATTGAGATTCAATGACCCAACACCTTTTGTTGACGAGAAGCTATATGAATTGTCTTTATCTCATTATGAAAGTGGTCAATAAAAGCTGGCCTCATCTTGAAGCCATTGCTGATTCCCAGTGATCAGTCTGTTAATGTGTTGCTACCTTGAGTTACTTTAATAAACTCTTTTAATTCCTTTTGTCCTGCATTTTGCCTCCATAACTGGAGTGCAAGCCCAAACAAAGAATTTTCCTTTCAACACTTTGGTAGTACATTGAAAAGAGTAGAGATGTTGGAGCTGGAGGAGCTGCATTCACAGAATAAAAAATATGTACAGATTACAGTCATTGGAGAGGCAAGGATTCAAAGATCACAGCCACTGGCACAAATATGATACATCTAAGAGTTAACTGTCATGTGGGTGATGTTGAACATCAAGTGAGTTGACAGGAAGAGGAAGAAAGGGATGAGGTGAAAGATGGCCTCAAGACTTGGCCACTTAGCTTGTACCAGGTTCTCATTTTCTTTCTAGCTCAATTTAGGTGGGATGGGTCCCATCCCTCACAAGAGGGCAACTCAGCAATGAGGGAAAGGGCCAGTGGCTTTATATGGAGGGACTGAGTTTTTCTTAGGTACATCTGATTTATTTCCCCCCTCTGCTGACACAGACAGGCGGGTACCATGAATTAGTGCTATATGTAGTATGGAAGTTTTCAGCAAATGTAAAGTTATGGGTGTAGAAGATTCCTGTGGAAAGGCAGAGAGCTCATTCAATCAGTTACCCCATCCCACTTAAAGAAGCCACAAGATTCTGTTCCTGATACTTGTGTCAGATGGGAACCTTAAATTCTTTCAAAGTGAGGAGTAAGTGGGCACAAGGCCTAAACACTCCTTTGAATGAAT
Organism: Pseudochirops cupreus; assembly: GCA_028627135.1. Lineage (NCBI taxonomy): Eukaryota > Metazoa > Chordata > Mammalia > Diprotodontia > Pseudocheiridae > Pseudochirops > Pseudochirops cupreus. Next base: position 106,149,785 of record CM053584.1, read on the forward strand.
CAATCCAATCATTGACTTTAGACTAAATGTGGAAGAAATCCTTGATCAATTTACAAGTCTTTGAAAGTCATTGAATAAACTGGAGTGACAAGGAGTGATCCTGTCCAAGTTAACAGGACAGAGTATGGTAAAGCTCTCACCTTCCTCCACCTGGAAGCTATACAGCTTAATCAAGCACAAGGTCAAATTAACTTTTTTTGGCTTGGCGCATCACACTGCTGACTCTTATGGAGTTTACAATCCACTAAAATCCCTAGATCTTTCTAAGAATGAGGCTTCTAGGGCACAGGAAGATATGAGTTCAAATTCAGTCTCAGACACTTACTAGCTGTGTGAACCTGGGCAAGGCCCTTAATCTCAATTTCTTCATCTGTATAATGGGGATAATAATGATAGCTGCCCCCCCTCTCCCCAGGGTTGTTGTGAGGATCAGATGAGATAATTATAAAGTGCTTGGCACATAGTAAGTGCTATATGTGAGCTATTATCATTATTGTAATTACAGAACATCTGTTTTCTATCCATGCATCCTCCGTCTTCTACTTGTGAAGCTGATTTTTGTATCCATGTGCAAGACTTTACATTTATTCCCCTTGAATTTCATCTTAGCTTCAGCTCACTTCTCTTACCTGTTGAGATCCTTCGTGTTTTTCTCTATCATCTAGAACTGTCCATCTATCTATCTCAGATTTCTGTCAACTGCAACTCTGATGAGCAAACCATCTATACCTTTATCCAAGTAATTGATAAAAATGTTAAATGGAGCAGAACCAAGTATAGATGCCTGGGGCACTCCACTGAAAACTTCCTGCTATGGTGACTTTGAACCATTGACAGCTACTTTTTTTTTTTTAATTGGTTTATTTACTTTAGGTTTACAACATTCAGTTCCACAGTCCCTTGAATTTCAGATTTTCTCCCTCTCCCCCACCCTCCCATCATGGCATGCATGAGGATATAGGATCTACAAATATCTTCCTATTAATCATTAGTCAGGTTGTAAAGAAGGATTGTAACTGATGGAATGATCAGTGGGAAAGAGAAACAGAACAAAAGAAAAAGAAACAGAGCAAGTAGTTTGTTTCAATCTGCACTCAGACTCCGCATCTCCTTCTCTGGATGTGGATATCTCCTTCAATCATGAGTCTTTTGGAGTTGACAACTACTTTTGAATTTGGCCAGCCATTTAGCTCTGAATCTATCTTCTCATGTTATTTTCTTGTTTTGTTTTTTGTTTTTTGCTTTTTGGAGGGCAATTGGGGTTAAGTGACTTGCTCAAAGTCACATGGCTAGTAAGTGTTAAGTGTCTGAGGCCGTATTTGAACTCAGGTCCTCCTAACATCAGGGCTGGTGCTCTGTTCACTGTACCACCTAGCCACCCCTCATGTTATTTTCTTAACTCATATATCTCCATCTCCACATTTCTCCAGTTGTACCAGTGGGCAACTGCCTGGCCCATTTATCCCTAAGTCTAACCTTACTGTATAACTCTGTTCTCTGGTCTTTATCTAGGATGTTTTGTGCTGGTGTGGTCTATTAAGAAGTGCACTGTGCTTAGAGTCAGATCTGAGTTTGGGAATTGGTTCCCACACAATCCATCTCTTAACTTAGTATGTTTTCTCTGACCATCCCCAGTCCTGGAATGCTCCCTTTCCTTATCTCTGCTTCCTGACTTCCCTGGTTTCCTTCAAGTCTCAATCCAAATCCCACCTATTGCAAGAAACCTTTCCCAACCCCTCTTAATTCTAGTGACTTGCCTCTGTTAATTATTTACTATTTATCCTGTATTGCTGCATTAGAAAATTAAGGTCAACTGAGAGACAAATTTCTGAGCATGATCAATTTTTTAGTTAGGCTAGCAGTAACAATAAATTGGATCAAAGATCTCTCCCAAATGACCAAAGATTTTGAGTGAGGACTGATAGTGTCTTCCTTTATAAGAAAGCTGACAGGGCAAAACTTAAGCAATATGTCCCTTCTTCTGATTGGTTATTGATGACATAATAGAATTGAGATTACATCATTTGGGCCCCTCCTTCTGAAACCCCCTTAACTACAGCAAGACTTGTGATTTGAGTACCAAGACAAAGGTTCTCTGGCCACGGGAGTTGCTACGATTGTTTAAATTGATGAGATTTAACTTTTTAAATCAAATTTCTCTTGAAAGTGGGTTATAAGTAGAGTTACAAAGGTGGAGGTAATTAAAAGACAAAATCATTGTGAGTGGTGGGTGAAGCTTACTAGGAGAAGGAACCAGGAAAGGGAATATTTAATCTAGCTTTCTAAAATCTTAGCAAAATGGAATTAAAATAAAATTTTAATGTGCCTGGCACATGTTGTTCAGTCATTTCAGTTGTATCTGACTCTTCGAGACATCTTTTGGGGTTTACTTGGGAGAGATGGTGGAGTGGTTTGCCATTTCCTTCTCCAGCTCATTTTACAGTTAAGGAAATTGAGGGTTAAGTGACTTGCCCAGGATCACAGGTGTCTGAGCAAATGTCTGAGCCTGGATTTGAACCCAGGTCTTCCTGACTCTGTCTACCGCAACAACTAACTGCCTGGCACATAGTAGGTGCTTAGATATTTATTGACTAATTTATTGACACTTCCCAGCTATGTGACCCTGGGAAAGTCACATCACCTCTATCATCCTTAGTTTTCTCATCCACAATATGAGTATAATGATATTTGTTCTACCTACCTCATTGGATTATTATATTCTGTATTAAATCACTATATAATTATGAGTTAGTATTATTATTGATCCAGAACTATTTCTTCCTCTACCATCTCCAAAGACAATAGAAACAAAAAATAGAAACAAACAGTTCTTTCAATTCAATTCTTAACACTAAGGGTTGCCTTTCCTAGCCCTGACAAAAAGCTAGAAATAGCTGCCTCTCTCTCTGTTTCTTCCTCTCTTTGTCTCTCTTTCTTCTTATTCCTCCCTTCCCGTCCCCTCCACTCTCCTCTCTTCCCCTCCTCTCCCTTCTCTCTCTCTTCCTCTCCCTCCATTTGTGAGTTGCGTTGTGTCTGTGTTTTATGGTTCATTTTACCAGTGGACTGTCTCCAGGATACCACAGACATCGTGTGATCCATCCTTTTTTTTTTTTTTTTGGATCCATCCTTCTTTTAACTTGCTTTTTGGTCTTGGGTGGGTCACAGCTTTTCTGGCTAATTTTCTGATTCTTTATCTGCTAACTTGAGGGATTGGAATAGGTTATCTTTTACAATTTTAACTTTTGTGGATGATGATAATCAGAATGATTTTTTTTTTCTGGAACAAAAGAAGCTCCTGGCTGGGAGTGGGTGGAGCAGGGTGGTGATTTTAGAATTTGAACTTGAGGGATCCCATGCTGCTTCAGCAGTGGTATGTCCAGTGCTATTTTGGATAGTGAAGGTTTTTTAATACATTTCACCAGTTCAGTGGCTCTGGGATCTCATTGATATGCATGTTCTTTCCATGATTCAGGTTGTAACCCATCTACAACCACCTATTCTGTGTGGTTCTCATCCATGTTCTCCCATAAAAGCACCATGGGTAAGACCCAGTGTGCTTTGGGTCTCCATCATATTGTCTTGACGTGTTTTGGACTAATAGCATATTGTTCATCTTAAAGAGTTAAGGGTCTTGGGATGCATTTCAACAATCCCTTTAACATTCCAATATAGACAGTAGCGTGCTGGTCGATATTTAACAACCAGCTCTCCAAAAAAAAGAAAAAGCATGCACATAAACCTACACAAGTTCATTATAAATTTTACTTATATAAAGGATGTATAGTATACAACTTACAAACAGTAATAACATATGCAATGTCATTTATTGTATAGTCCATGCAACTGACTCTCACAGAATACTTTTGATCATTTTTGCCGAACTCTTATATTTGTGGCCAATTTATGGTTGCAATTCAATCACGAGTTTACAAATGGAGTTGCATCCCAATCCACTAACTCTCTTCTCCATGAATTTATTGTCATCAAATCTGATATATGATCTACTGTTAAACTGTATCTCACCCTCACATAAATTATATTCATTAAACTGCAACCTCTTAGCTTCAGCATCATTGATTTCAATAATGCTATTCTTTTAGCTTTCTGTATCGTTACAGGGATTAGAACATTGTCTGATTCTATGTTATTATCTATAAAACCCTGAAAATTATTCAAATCAATTTCATGTTTTAAAATTTCACTCAAATGATGTTATTTTTTTCATTAGGCATATGGAAGTTAGTTCTTCATAAAGCCAAGTAATATGAAGAAATAATTTAAACAAATCAAAATAATTTAAAATGCTTTCATTGTTACTTCTGTTCAATAAAAGATGTAAAATTCATGTGCTGAATATTTTCTAGTAAAATATCCCTAGGAAAACATTCTATTTATTGCTTTTATTAAATGGAATTTCTTTAAATTTATTTGTTTTAATCAGATTTTCATCTTGAGGTTCATGCTTTCCAGGACAAATCTTTAAATTTTCCAATCCTCTTGTGGTGCTTTTGATTAATTTTCATGGTTTCTGAATGCTAGTAATCTTGACTGGAAGGCAGTTGAAAATAATGAAAATTCTTCAAGAATGTCAATCAAGCTAGGTCTTGCAAGAAATTAATGCTAGTTAATCTCCTTTTCAACCCAGAATAAAAAGAATGAGGAAAAAGTATCTATTGTTCAGGATTTGTATGCTCTATATCATCATCAGTAACAAACTATAAGCTTCTCATCAGGAACAGCTCATTAGTAACAGCTCATAAACTATAAGCTGCTCATTTCAGTCCTAGTACTTGACCAATTTTAATAGTTTCAATTTCAAGTTCTTTAGCAGTGGTTTCTAGCTCGTTTTGATTTTTATTAGATTGGTAATAAATAGAATACATTTTATCCAGAAATATTTTATTTCAGTTATTGAATCACTGAGTAATTATAGCAAATTGATGATTTAAAGTGCCAAATGATGATTTTAGGAAAATTTTCTAACAACTTTGTAACTACTCCAGATTTTCTTCCCAGTATTGTATCAATACCATCAGAACAATATGCAAGATCGAGAATGTTATGGGATGTAAAATGGATAATTTAGATTATATTAAATTAAAAAGGTTTTACACATACAAAACCAATGCAGCCAAGATTAGAAAGAAAGCAGAAGACTGGGAAAAGATTTTTTTACAGCAAATTTCTCTGATAAAGTCTTCACTTCTTAAATGTATAGAGAACTGAGTCAAATTTATAAAATTATCAGTCGTTTCCCAATTGACAAATGTTCAAAAGATATGAATAGGAAGTTTTCAGATGAAAAAAAATCAAAGCTATCTATAGTCATATGGAAAAATGCTCTAAATCTCTATTGAATGGAGAAATGCAAATTAAAACAATTCTGAGATAGCACCTTACACCTATCAGATTGGCTAATATGACAGAAAAGGAAAATGCCAAATGTTGGAGAGGATGTGGGAAAATTGTTGGTGGAGTTGTGAACTGATCCAACCCACTCTAGAGGATACTTTGGAACTATGCCCAAAAGGCTATAAAACTTTGTATACCCTTTGACCCAGAAATACAACTACTAGGTCGGTATCCCAAAGAAATAAAAAAGGGGGGGGGAAGGACTTATATGCACAAAAAATATTTAAAGCAGATCTTTTTGTGGTCGCAAAAAATTGGAAATTGAAAGGATGTCCATCAATTGTGGAATGGCTGAACAAGATGTGGTATATGGTTGTGATGGTATACCATTGTGCTGTAAAAACTGACAAGTAGGATGCTTTCATAAAAGCCTTGAAGGATTTATATGAGCTAATGCAAAGTGAAGTGAACAGAACCAGGAGAACATTGTATACAGTAACAGCAATATTGTAACGATGGTTAACTATGAGTAACTTAGCTCTTCTCAGCAACATAATGATCCAAGATGATTCCAAAGGACTTAGGATGAAAAAATGCTATCTGCCTCCAAAGAGAGAACTTTATTTATTTTTCTTGTTTTTTTTTTGGGGGGGGGTCTGTATTTTCTTTTATGACATGACTTATATGGAAATATGTTTTGCCGCGCATATATAACCAATATAAAATTGTTTGCCTTCTTAATCAGGGGGCAAAAGAGGTAGGGAGAAGATTTAGAACTCAAAATTTAAAGAAAAGAATGTTAAAAATAGTTTTAAACATGTAATTGGAAAAAAATAAAATATTAAAAAAGAAAAAATTACAATTATGTTCATTTTCAAATATTTATTATTAAAGCCGCAGTCATTTAAACTAGACAATAATGTGTGAGAATACACTCTGCTGTGGTTGACACCAGTACTTTTAAAGCAACAAATATCATTATTGGTATAAGAGCGATTGAGTTGCTCACAGTCTGTGTTGAATAACAAGCTTGCAAAAATTCTTGAAAATTTAACAATCATAACTTTTGAGTCTCTATGAGCTGTTTCTAGCACACCACTGAATAACATGCTTTCTTTCTTCTCCTCCTCCTTCTCCTCTTTCTCCTCCTCACATCTGGCTTCAGACACTTACTGGCTGTGGGATCTTGGGCAATTCACTTAACATCTATCTGTCTCAATCTCTTCAACTGTAAAATGGGGGTAATAATAACTCCTACCTCCCAGGGTTGTTGTGAGGACCAAATGAGACAATTGTAAAGTGTTTAGCATAGTGCCTGGCAGATAGTAGGTAGGTGTTTTAGTTGTGTCTAACTTTTTGTGACCCCATTTGGGGTTTACTTGGTGAAGAGACTATAGTGGTTTGCCATTTCCTACTCCAGTTCATTTTACACATGAGGAAACTGAGGCAAACAGGGTTAAGTGACTTGCCCAGGGTCACACAGCTAGTAAGTGTTTGAAGTCAGATTTGAATTAATGAAGATGAATCTTCGCCTTACTCTCTAGACTAGGTAATTGCCTTCTGGATCAGGCATGAAGAGAGGCCTATGAAATGAGCATATCCCATCCCTTAGTATATCCACCTAATTCTGATTTAGCAGCCAAAGAGAAGACTTCTTGCACCACTCAGTAGGAACCCTTGCATGGCCACGCCTGAGAGGAGTGGAAGGGGTTTGGACTGGAAAAAAACTGGGGAATCCTAACCTTTATCGCTGTTTGGTAGTTACTGGGCAAATAACTTTCTTATGTATGCCAATTATGGGCAGCTCGTACAGTACCTGGAATTAGGAAGACTCATCTTCCCAGATTCAAATCCAGCCTCAAATACTTACTAGTTGTGTAACCCTGGGCAAGTCACTTAACCCTGTTTGCCTCAGTTTCCTTATCTGTAAGATGAGCTGGACAAGGAAATGGCAAACCATTCCAGTATCTTTGCCAAGAAAACCCCAAATGGGGTCACAAAGAATTCAGACTGAAATTACTGAATAACAATAGCAAAAATGACAATTAGGTATAACTTATCTTTGAGGAATTAAAATTGGAAAGCACAGAATGCTTACCATAAACTAGGGTGGAATTACCCAAGTTAGTGACCAGTAATTCTTTTTTAAATTTCAGTTATCAAGGTTAAGTGACTTGCCCAAGGTCACACAGTTAGTAAGTGTTAAGTGTCTGAGACCAAATTTGAACTCAGGTCCTCCTGACTCCAGGGCTAATGCTCTATCCATAACCTAGCTATTGTAAGGGAAAAAAGACCGTTTGCCAATCGGTAAACATTTATTAATCACCTACTGTATGCCAAGTACTATGCTAAGCACTGGGAGTACAAAAAAAGAGATGAAAAAAAAGACAATCTGCCCTCAAGAAGCTTATAATATGGGGGGGGGGGGAAGGGGGAGGGAATAACACTCAAAAGGAATCTGAAAAGGGGACAAGTTTCCTTCTTGGGGAGGAGGGGGGAATCAGCATGATGGCAAAGTGGAAGTCCAATGGCGTGTAGACAAGTAAGAAATGAAGAGATGGCTGGCCTCAGTGACCTCCTTAAGCCAAGGTTCTAAGAAAATCTCTTCATCTTTACTCTCTCCAATTAGAGAGAAGGGCCCTAGGGCCAGTGAGTACTGATAAAGTGTGAGTTCTGGAGCAGAAATGGTTTTAGAGGATTCTAATTCTAGGTATGGGAAGTATCAAGTAGCAGGAAAGCATTCTGGCCCTGAGAGTATGAAAGAGCTGTAACATTTTCCTGGGTAACTCTTCCACTGTCCATCTGCTTGACAGTTGGCATTCTCTTCTCAGGAAAATCATACAATTTCGGTGGCAATCTAGTCCAACCCATATCTGAAAAAGGATGTGCCTCCGGGAAATTTTTACCCTTTGCTCCTGGTTCTGCCCTCTTTAAATAAGCAGAACAAATTTAATCTGTCTTCTGTGTGACAGCCTCCAAATTCTTAGAGACAACTATCATTTCCACCCTGAGTCTTCTTTTCTCACAGGGGTTACATAAATAATTCTGTTATTTCCTTCTCCTATGTAACACCTTTTAACCCGAAACCCAGTATTGAAACTGTGTCCTCCCCATTTCAAAGGTGAGGTCCTTGAGCCTTAGCAAGGTTAAGCAACTTGCCCATGGTAACACAGCTATTAAGTGTCAGAGCTAGGATTTGAACTCAGGTCTTTTTGATTCTATCACTCTATACACAATATCATTCATGCCCCTCTCCTGAAAGAGAAGGGGAAAGGACTCGTTGGAGTTTGCAGAAGCCACAAGGTTTGATCCCTGGTTCCATTTCCCAGAGTTTAGCTCAGGCTCCTTGAAGAGTGTTGGGAAAATTTAGAAGCTAATTTCTGAATGAAAAAGAACTTTAATTCAAGTGGGATGAGAGGATGAAAGGGAAGGAGAGACGAAGGCAAGGAGAGCAGAGTTTCTCTTCAAGCAGCCAAAACCATGGCAGAAAATCAGTTACAACCACCCCCTTGCAATCTGTTACCTCCATCGCTCTCCTGACATGTTCTATTGATAGGCACCAGGCACGTGTTCTACCTCAAGAAAAAAAACAATCAGAATGTTTTAAAAAAAACTCATTAGTGGTTGAGGATGCCCAAAACTTAAGGCGTGAGTTGGGGCTAGAAGATGCTAAGAGTTATTTTGTACTTAATACAGTCTACAACAAAGGGTAGATATATTGACATCAATAGCCACATGACTCCTCATCTGATCCCTGTGAATGCACCTGCCTTTGGAGTATCTTGGTCTTCTCTTTGCCTTCCTGTCTCTTTCAGTGGCTTCCATGAAAAATGGATCTTCCAGTTTTCCATAGTGTTCAGTTCAACAATTCATTCCAACAAATATTCAATAAACGGGTCTAGACTGGTCAAGTTCTTTGTCAACTCTACGTGTCCAGTTAGTTCCCAAGACTTTTTGCTTCAACCTCTACACTCTCTCTCTCATCCATATCCTTGTTGCTCCTGATATAGTTGCCCTAGATCAGCTCTTCATCTCTTGTCTAGACTATTATCATAGCTTCCTAACGGATCTCTCCTTCCCTTTAACCCCAACTGTCCTTTACACTGGTGTCAATACTGTATCATCCCTCTTCTTAAGACTTTCTCCATTTCCTTCCGAATTAAGTATAAACTCCTGTTCCAGGTCCCCTACAATCTGGTTCCATCCTACCTCTCCTGAATCCTACTGTTTTTCCTCATGCACTCTATGTCTGGGGCTCTTTACATATTGGATGTCATGGATTCATTTGGTAGTGTGGTGAAAGCAAAGAGAGGGATGGGGGAGGGAATAAGCATTTGTTAAGTGCCTATTTTGTGCTGGCCACTGTACTAAGTGCTTTACAGATATTTTCTTGGAATAATGTTTTTAAATAATTGAAGGAAATGCTAAAGTGAATTTGCAAGTTAACAAAAATAAAGGATTATATATATGCATATATACATATCTATCTATGTATACACACACATGCACACACATTTTTTTTTCTCATCCTAGTTCACAGATCCCCTGTAATCTATCTAGGGACCTGGGGTGGTGAAAATCTGTTGTCCCCGTGTTAAAAATCCTGCTCCATATTGTAGCCAAAGAAGATTCTTTGTCTTTGTCTTTCTAGTTCTCATCACTATGCTTTTGAATAGAACATCGACTATGAATGGAATGTACTCCAATAGTTCCAGTCTCCATATATTAAAGCCCCTCTCTTTTTTCCCAAGGCCTGACTGATATGCCATCTACTCTAAGCAGTTTTTATTTAGTTCCATCTTCTGTTTATGCAGAGCAACTAACTGGCATAGTGAATGGAGTGTCAGGTCTGGAGTCAGGAAGACTCATCTTCTTGAGTTCAAATCTGACCTCAGACACTTAACTAGCTGTATGACCCTGGGCAAGTCACTTTACCCTGTTTGCCTCAGTTTCCTCATCTATAAAATGAGCTGGAGAAGAAAATGGCAAACCACTCCAGTATCTTTGCCAGAAAACCTCCAAATGGGTTCATGAAGAGTCAGACTAAACAAGAATATATCTTGTTTATTTACCTGAAAGTGATAACTACTTCAAATTTCTATATAATTCCTTCTCACTGTTCTCACTTTCCTTTGTCTTGAAGTTATTTCTGTATGTATCTTTCTAGCATATTATGTAGTAAGTACTTTAAGAATAATAATAACTAATCATTCACATTTATGTAGCACTTATTATGTGTGAGGTACTATTCCAAGTACTTTACAATTATTATCTCATATAATTCTCACAAGAACTCTGGGGAATAAGTGCTATTATTATCCCCATTTTATGGATGAGGAAACTGAGGGAAATAGATTAAGTGACTTGCCCAGGGTCACATAGCTAGTAAGTATCTGAGGCCCGATTTGAATTCAGGTCTTCCTGACTCCAGGTCCACCACTTTATCCACAGCAACACGTAACTGTCCCTACAAATTAGCTTCAGAAACAAATCTATCTTTGTGTCCCTAGTGACTAGCTCAGTGCCTTTCACGTATGCAAACACAGAGCATCTGTCAGTTCATTTCCAATCCCTACAATGATTTAAAGATCCTAAGCAGCTGCCTGAGGTACATGTCAATCAACAAGCATTTATTAAATGCCTACTGTATGCCAGGCATTGTGCTAAGTGCTTTACAAATATTGTATCATTGGGAACATGAATACAAAATATGAAACAATTCCTACTCACAATGAGCTCATATTCTAATGGCAGAGATCAGCCTATAAAAAATGAAAAGTGAATAAATGCTAACTTTTACAAAGCAGTTAAATACAAAGTGGTTGGAGAAACAGGGAACTAGCATTTGGGGGATCAGGAGAGTTTTCCTGGCAGAGTCAAGATGGCAGCATAGAAGCAACAAAACTCTGCAGCTCTCCCCATAAACCACCTCAAATACCTATAAAATATGACTCTAAACAAATTTTAAAACCCCAGAACTCACAAAATGACAGAGTAACAAAGCTCCCATTGAGGGCAGCTTGGCAGGCAGACGGGAAGTGGTTCATTGCGCTGGGAGCCCAGACCAGCACCACATGAACCTGCGGCATGAGCCCTAGGGCCGTCAGAACAAGCCGCAGCTGGAGTGTGAATCACTGGAAGCTGTGTCATTTTCCAGAATTCCCAACCCATAAGAAGCAAGGACTAAGTGAAAGGTCAGTGGAACTCAAATAAATTTTGGGGAGAGAGTCTGGCCAACTGCTCAAGGGCTAGAAGCAGTTGAAGTGTTGGGCCTGCAGCCGCCTCCACGTGGCTGCTTTAGAAGCTCCTGGCCTGCAGACTGCAGGGGGGGAGCCAAGCGAGCATTCACATGCTAAGTGCTCTTGCCTTGAGCTGCCTGGATTGAGATGGCAATCTTGGGTGTGGTCCTGAGGTATGTGACCAGTGAGCCAAAGCTGGTGGGGGCTGCAGAAATGGTGGCCTCCTAATAGCTCTGGCAGCTGCGAAAACCCCAGCGATTTGAGACAGAACTCTCCCCTCTGAAAGCAGAGTTCTACTGAACCTAAAAGTCAAGTAATTGACTGACAACATGAGTAGGCAAAGGAAGCAAAGCAAACCCAGCAATGCAACTTTAGATTCCTTTTTGGGGGACAAAGGATCAAAGCATGGAATGGGGGAAGACAACACAGTCAT
>CM053584.1:106162308-106209832 GCA_028627135.1 Pseudochirops cupreus
GATAATTGTTACAATGGAGGGGAAGAACAGGAAGGCAAAAGGGAATGGGTCAACCTTTCTCTCATTGAAGATGGCTTAAGGAAGGAATGACATACACTCTAAATTGGGTATCATGGCCTACAGGAGAGTAGGGGGGAAGGGGATGAGAGAGGGGAAGATGGAAGGGAAGGCAGGTTGGGGGGAGGGTTGTTAGAAGCACACACTTTTGTAAAGGGACAGGGACAAAGTAGAGAATAGAACAGTCAGGGGTGGAATGGGAAGGAGGGAATTATACAGGTGCTGGGATAGGGAGATCCATCTTGCCCTACCAGAAAGTCAGAGGGGTGATGGGGGAGGATATAGGAGAGAGCTGATTGGGGGAAGGGGTATACAGTGGGATTGCTGTTTTGGGGTGGTGGGTAGGGGAAAGATGGGGAGAAAATTTGTAAATCAAAATCTCATGGAAATGAATGACATAAACTAAAAATAAACAAAAGTTAAAAAAAATTTAAAAAATTAGAAAAAGAAAGTTTTCCTGCAGAAGATGGTGCATAGTGAAGATTAATGGTATCAAATTCAGATTGAAATGGGGCCACTAATCCAACTTGTTGACTTAGAAAACCACACATGAACATTATCTATGTTCTATTTTACTTTTATTTGTTTTGCTAAATGTTTCCCAATTACATTTTAATCTAGTTTGGGCCCCACTCACGTTGTGCAGAACCCCATGTTTAATACTTATGGTGTAGTAAACTTTTCAGTTAGTTCAAAGACACTGGGATCTGAAATTTTCGTTTTTTGATAGACATTTAACTATGTCTTCAAGTATATATCTTTACTTTGCCCCCATCTTCCAGAACTCTCTGCTTTTGGCCCCATTCTCCTCTGCCACCCATTTCCCACTCCATAATTGCTGGTAGAAGCAACAGTGAAATTCAATTCGATTCAGCAAACCTGTTAGCATTTAGGTGGCACAGTGGTTAGAGTGCCCTGGAAGACCTGAGTTCAAATTTGACCTCAGAAACTTACTAGTTGTGTGACCCTGGGCACATTTAATCTCTGTCTATGAAACAGGTATAATAATATAGCACCCAACTCTCAGTGTTCTTATGAGGACTGAATGAGATAATATGTGCAAAGTGCTTGGCATTGTGCCTGGTGCATAGTAGGTGCTTAATAAATGTGCATTCCCTTCCTATGTAGGTTCTTCATCTCCCAAAGAAATTTCCTCAGAATGAGCTGTAGGAGATGTCCCAGGAGGCCCAGCATAGCCAAGAAAACATGAAATATAGCTGTGGTTATGCTCAGGCCTCTGATGTGACAGTTATTCTCCATTGCCTGAGAGCAGAAGTGACCCAGGAGCCTTCACAGTAGACTGGTAAGAGATAAATGTTGCCATAGTGCCTCCCTCATAGGAGCTCAAACTCTATAATCAGACAGAGAAAAATAATATAAGGCTTACGCCATTCCCAGTGACTTTCATTCTGCCAAGAACCTGACGAAATGATTCTGTCCAGGGTTTCCTCACCTTGTTCTCTGCAGCTGGAAACTGTGGATTTGGAGCCAGGGAGAGAAAAATGTTCCCTCTTTTCCATTTTTGCCCCCCCTCCATTTGAAGAAGGTCACTTCTGTTCCTCCCACAACCCTCCACATTTTAGCTCCTAAAGCTTCACTGCCTGAGTTTCTAATTCTATGTTCCCAGTTTTTCCTTCTGAGTTCCTGAACCTCCCTATAGCTGACCTTCCCGGACCTCATCTTGGGCCCATCTGACTCAGTCTTTGTCAGCCCTCCTTCTGCCTTGCTGTACTCCTCATCTTCCTGCTTTGGCTCCCTAATCTCATCCTCAGCCCACATTGTACTGTTACCACCCACATCCCTCTGACACTAAGCCATAATACCGGCCTCAGAGCAGGCAAAACCCACCATCCTTTCCAACAGCCCCTTCCAGGAGATGGAGTAGAATGGGGTCTGTTTTTACCCATTTACCCATTCCCCATTAGGGGAATGTTTCTGGTCCAGAGGTTGCTGAGAGTGGTGCTGAGGAGGAAGGACCCTTTGGGGAAACATTCAGGAAGCTCTGATTTTACCTGTGGGTCAGTGGTGAATCACCTCTGATACGACCACAAAGAAATGGGTATGGGAGAAAGTCTGGGGAACAAAAAGAAACAGAGACAGAGACAGAGAGACAGCCAGACAACAGAGACAGAGACAGCGAGACAGAGTCAGAAAAAGAAAGACAGACAGAAATGACAGACAGAGAGATAGAGACAAATAGAGACAGAGAGGCAGACAAATAAAGAGGCAGAGACAGACAGAGACAGGGATGGAGAGACTGAATCATCGAACTCCATTGGGTAACTCAGAACATCCTGCAATTTGAGAATCAGATCCATTCTGTTATTTCCTTCGATTAAACTTCTGTTTTCCCTCAGCCCGCCGGAATCATCTTTGGGTTATTTAATTCCAAATGTAATAAAAAATCCATTGAGCTGCACACTAATACAATATGAGGTCACAAAGCCAAATGGCCGCCTAGGGAACCTGTTCGGAATCTAGAGAACTTTATCATTTTTATGTCTTCTGGCTCCCTGATCATATTTTGACTTAGAGCAGTATGTTGGGAAAAACTCAGGCTAAGTCAGGGATGCTTTCAGGAGAAAGAGGAGGCAGGAAAGGAAGAACGGTGCAGAATGGGCTAGTGCATCGTGAGGGGTCCTCAACCGTGTTAACTTCACTCCTGACTTGACTTCCTCTCTGGATTTCTTTCCACCTCCCCACATGTAGCCTTACACACTGGGCAGGACAGTTCTACCCAGGTCCCCCTCCCCTTCTGATTCTTAAGTTCCTAACCCTGATTACCAATTCTTTTTTGTGGGGGGAGGGGGGAAGGCAGGGCAATTGGGGTTAAGTGACTTGCCCAAGGTCACACCACTAGTAAGTGTTAAGTGTCTGAGTCCAAATTTGAACTTGGGTCCTCTGGACTCTGGGCTTTATCCATTGTGCCACCTAACTACCCCCCTGAATACCAATTCTTAAGGGACCTCAGAAATGTGTCTATTTTCCAAGGACCATTTTTAGGTACTATCTTCTCCCTTTGGAACATAAGCTCCTTGAGGACAGGGATTGTCTTCTTTGCTTGTACTTGAATCATTATGACTTATCATAGCTCCTGGCATATAGTAAGCACTTAATAAGTAAGTGCTCTTTCTGTCTCTGTTTATCTACCTATGCCTCGGTCTCGATCTCTGTCTCTGACTCTCCTCTACCTTCTCCTCTTAACCTGGGATCTGCAAACTTATTTTAAAAAAATATTTTGATAACTATTTCAATATACTTGGTTCCCTTTGGAATCCAAATATTTTATTTTATGCATTTAAAAACATTCCCAGACTGCCAAAGGGGTCCGTGGAAGGGTGTGCTGAATTTTCAGTGGGAGAATTTACACTGTGGAGGTAAGCAGATGCTACAAGTCAGAACTGGATTTATTATTGATTGCCTAGACTTAAGAAAGTGATGAAGAAAACAATAACAATACAGATTAAAGTTAAAAGTGTGCATGTGTATGTTTTTTTCCTAGGAGAGTCAGTTAATAAAAACATTTACCAACATGTCTGGGTCTGTGACACAAAAAGTGTTAAGAACCCCGATCTACAATAACCATACAGACTGAACTGAAGGCAGAGACCAACACATTCTGCAGTTTCTCAGGCCCATCTTTCAGAATTCTTTCTAAGTAGCATCTCATTCTCACTGTAGGTCCCTAGTCCTGGTCCCTTACCCTTTCCTTAAAAGACAACTGCCTTCATGGTAGAAGAAGATACCAATGGTTAGGAAAATGGAGCCATAACCATCCTTGCCTGATGAAATCTTATCAGTCTTTCAATGCTCAGCTCAGATTTTAAGCCAGCAAACTTAAGTGCCCACTTAAGTGAGCCAGTTTCTCAAGATCCTAAAGTTTATAATTGCACAGAGCAACCAACCCAGTGTGAGGAGACTCTATAGCCTCTGGCAAAATAAAGTATAAAAGTGAGATAGATCTTGACTTCAAGTAACTTACATACTAGTAAGGGGCTGGAGCATATCTAGAGGAGTGGTAGCCGGAGGAGCTAGATGGTACAGTGGATAGCCTTGGGTCTGAAGTCAGAAAGACCTAGGTTCAAAGCAGACCTCAGTCACTTACTAATGTGATCCCAGGCAAGTCACTTAACCCTGTTTGCCTCAGTTTCCTCATCTGTAAAATGAGCTGGAGAAGGAAATAGCAATCTAGCTTCACTAGATGGCAGGTAGATGATAGTACAATGAATAGAGCACAGGACTTGGAGTCAAGAAGACCTGAGTTCAAATCAGACATTCCCTACCTGTGTGATGCTGGGCAAATCATGTAACTTTTCTATGTCTCAGTTTCTTCATCTGTAAAACAAATAGTAGAAGCACCTACTTGCCAGGGTTGTGAGGATTAAATGAATTAACATATATAAAGCATTTTGCAAACCTTAAAGTGCCATATAAATGCTAGGTTTTATTATGATTATCTTCCTGGCCTTGTGTGTGTGTGTGTGTGTGTGTGTGTGTGTGTGTGTGTGTGTGTGTGTGTGTGTGTGTGAGAGAGAGAGAGAGAGAGAGAGAGAGAGAGAGAGAGAGAGAGAGAGAGAGAGATTGAGAGTGTCTCTCTGTCCATACCCAGACTTTTACTTACTTCTTGCTCAGGGAATGATAATCAAATCAACCTGCCATTGGTTCTGGGAAGGGTGTGACAGTTAACAGCTGCCTTATGGCTCCTCTTTTTATTCCAGTGACTCCTTAGACCAAAGCTCCCTTTCTTGGCAGTGACTATTGCGTTTTCTCCCCCAGTCAGATTGTTGATTGTCCTTCATGCCCAACGAGAACCCAGTGACTTGCAGGTGAATTGGATTTAAGTGAGGCAGAGCCGATTAAAGTCATCAGCCTCACTCTCTCCTCTAGCCATCAGGGTCCAGTCACAAGACAAAAGTCAAGATGACTGGGGATGGCCCAAGATGCAGTAGGTGACTTCAGCCTTTCTAAATTAGGTTTCTTCCAGGTGTCAGTTTGTCTGAGGCAACACCCATTCAATGACTAGTTCACCTTCACAAAAGTATCCATCTGGGAGGGGAAGACCCTCAGTTTCAGAAAACAGGAAACAATTTGCTATTTATACTCATTCTAAACCATCAAAACCTAAACATTGCCGCCCCCCCCCCCCCATTAGAACTTAAACTCCTTGAAGGAAGGGATGCCTCACTTCTGGCTTTGTATTTCCAGACGTGCTACAGTGCCTGGCAGGTAATAGACTCTTAATACATGTATGTTGATTGAGTAATTGATTTGAACCCAAGTTTTCCTTTCTCCAGATCTAGCATCCTTTCTTCTATATCACAGAACAAAAGACAACACATGGAAAAATGAATAGTGGCCCTCGATAGAGAGACAGGCAGCATAGAGAAGGAGATGAAACCAGGGGCCAGGAGACTTTGGTCTAAGTCTCAGCTCTGACACAAGGATCATGGGCAAGTCTGAGCCTCAGTTTCCCCATCTATAAGAAAGGGAGGCAATATTTGCATCCTCCACAGGATTGTGATGAGGAGAGTCCTTGGTAGTCTTTAATGCACCATAAGAATGGGAGTTATTCTCATTATGCCTACTGTATGCCCATGTCTGTGGATATATTTATGAATCTCTATATATTGTGCATTGTGCATAGAGAGAGACACACACACATAGTGAGACAGACAGATGCTCACGAAGCCCATATGTTTCTTGCAGTAATTTAAAGAGGTGAAGGCTGTGCTTCCTACTTGACAAGCAATAAAGTTTAATTGGGCCAGAAATATTCCCTTGTTCCTGCTTTGGCAAGATGACTTTTGGCTGTTGTACAGCATTTGTAACCCCTGGAAGGGATGAACAGGCTTCTAAGGTAGGGTTGCTTTAATGAAGAGCAGAGCACTTCCCTCCCTGCCAATTATGAGGGGCCAAGATGGGGGAAGGCTTAGCTTTCTTCATCTGAGCCATTCTGTCTTCCCCACTGGCCTTGGGGCGCTCATTCATTCACTAAACATTTACTGAGTTCCTAATGTATATGTCACAACTTCCCTTAAGAGCTAGATAGAGAGCACACCTGGCATTAGGGAGCTCCCAAGGTAAGGAAATGCCTCCCAAGGCCATTAGTACTTTCTAGTTGCCTAGAATTCTCAGAGGTTTAACCATTTACTCAGGGGTCACAAGCCAGTATGTACCTGAGGCAGGACTTGAATCCAAGTTTTCTTGGCTTCAAGGATGACCCTTTATCCACCATGCCACAGTACCTTGCTATGCAGGATGTGTGTGAGCATGTGTGCATGCGTGCGGCGTGCATGCGGCATGGGTGTGTGCATGCATGTGTACGTGAAATGGAAGCAATGTGTTGTAGAAAGAGCAGAAAGTCTGGAGTCAAAGGACCTGGGTTTGATTCCTGGCTTGACCAGTGACCTTGGGCAAGTTACTGAGCCATGCTGAGACTGTTTTATTATCTATACTGAAGGATTTGAGCTAGATTCAATAATTCAATTCAATAAGCATTTTAAAGCACCTACTATGTGCCAGGCACTGTGCTCAGTGTTGAATCCTCTCTAAGGTCATGCCAGGTCTGAAGATGAGACGGTGCCTGTCTTTAATGGCTTCTAATGATTTTAAGGATCTTTCAGGGTTTTTTAAAAAAAATTTAGTTGGGAAGATGAGGCTGAGTGGTTACATGACTTGTTTATGGTAACACAATTAATCAGCATCAGTCAGGAATTCAAATGCTATGACTCGATTCATGTTCAATATTCATTTTCACTAACTGCTGGAGAGGTATATGGATAGGGGAGTAGGAAAATTAGAGCTTTTATTATCTGGCGAAAGGGGTTTAGATCTGATCTGATTAGCTATATGGATAGTAGTCAGGGATGATATTTCTGGTTGTTTGGGCTAATCAATGCATTAATCAATCAATAAGCATTTATTAAATGCCTACTGTGTGCCAGTTAATGTGCTAGGCTCTGAACTACAATGATAAATATGAAATAATCTCTGTTCTTAAATCCAGTGGAAAGAAAACAGGCCCTGGAGTCAGAAGACTTTGGTTTAAAGTCTACTTCTGAGACTTACCTGTGTGACCTTGGGCAAGTCACTCAACTTCCATTGGCCTCAGTTTCCTCATCTGTACAATGCAGGGGTTGGACTAGATGGCCTTTGAGATCACTTCTAGCTCAACCTGTCTTTCAATCTCTTCACTACAGGGCTTTCCCCGTGAAAAATCTGGGGCCAGGTCACCTGCCTTGGATCTCTTCATGATAAGTTCTTCTTTGATGTTCTGAAGGGCATCCACCTCTAGTCCCACTCCCACTACTGGGTCCTGCTTCCTGACTGGATTCTCTCAGGCCCTCTCTCTCTACCTACTCCTGCCTACACTGACTGAGGTGGATTTTCCAAGGCCTCACAAGACACACCTCATCACCTGCCCCAAGGTTGGACCTTGAGGGTGGGCTTTGAGCAGTCTAATCACTTACCTGCCTCCTCCATAGACCTTTCCTACACTGATACTCTGCCTAGATCCATTTCTCAGTGGTTAGCATTCACCCACCATGTTATACTCTTCTCACTCTAGTGATTCTGGAGCCATTGATGTGCCAACTGATCCCTACCCCCATCATCTACTCCCTCACTGCCACCCCTCTCATTCCTTCCCCTGTAATGTTCCACTCCAGGTCTGCCTGACTCCTTCTGTTGTGAGCCCTGTAATGCCCACTCCATAAGTATTTTAATTTTCACATTTGATTTAATCTTCAAAATGTTACGAAAGATTCATTTTCAGATATAAGTTACTAATAATATTCACAACACAAGCAGTAAATTCACTTTAAAAACTAATCATCTACATATGGTTAATTTCCAACAGCAATTCACCCACTCTGATTCCCTATCAATTTTTAGTAGACATATACCATACTGTAAAAGGAAGGCTAGAGGAGGACATATGTGAAGATTCCACCTTCAAGGCCTCCAGTAAAGAGAGACCTTTTATGTTTAAAATACTTGGTTGGCAGGCTTCCAGCTCTGAGAAGAGAGAAGAGAATGGAAGCCAAAAAATAGACAAGAAAGCCACAGAAGCTTCTATGCTTTTCTTTTCTTTCTTTCTTTGTTTTTCTTTTTCTTTTTGGATGGGAGAAGGCTGGGCAATTGGGGTTAAGTGACTTGCCCAAGGTCACATGGCTAGTAAGTTTTAAGTGTATGAGGTTGGATTTGAACTCAAGTCTTCCTGACTCCAGGGCTGGTGCTCTATTCACCATACCACCTAGCTGCCTGGTTCTATGCTTTTCTGTGTGAGGAATAGAGACCTTGCTGTTTCTCCTAAAAGCCTGGTCATGGATATACTATAACCAACCAGAATGGCTGCCTTTCCCCAGACAGCAGTTTCACCAATGAACTGGAGCCTATTTTACTTAGTTCTAAAGCCATTTTTTCTCACTGAAGCTTATTTGGGGCTGAAGTGATTACAGAATAACAATGTCTCCTCAAACAGGTAACTGAGATGAAGAAGACAGATTCTCTGAGTGTGCCATTTTGGTCCTGATGCAATAAGAACATTGTAAAGGCAACTTTGAAAGATTTAAGGACCCTGAGCAACACAACGATCAGCTATGATTCCAGAGGTCCAATAATGAAACATTCTACCCAACTCTTAATGTAGAGGGGATGGACTCAGGATAGACCCAGGAGGCAGAATGAGACATGTATTTTTTGACATTGCAAATGAGGGAATTTGTTTTGCTTGACTATGTATATGTGTTACCAGGTTTTTCTTTTCCAGTTTTTTTCCAGTAGAGATAGAGGATATGAGAGGGGGAGAAAAGAAATTTTAGTTAATTAAAAATATTAATTTTATTAAAACAAACCTCTAAAAATCCTTTCCCCTTCAACTTTTTTTATGTTTCTGTCTTTTCATTTTAATTGAGACTTGGCCATCCTTTCCGGTACTAAATGCATCTTCATTCATTACCACAAATTCCGTCCCTTCTGCTGCCCCCACCTCCCCAAACACTGGCTGTGGTGGTAGGACTGGAATAATCTTTGCTTCCCACAGCCGTTTCCAGACTCTCTCTCTCTCTGTCTCTCTGTGTCTCTCTGTGTCTCTCTCTGTCTCTCTGTCTCTCTCCAGTCATCACTCAGCAACCTCTTCTCCTTTAAGGTTTATGATATTCAAATTTATCACCTAATCCAGATCCTGGTGACTATTCATCTATGGACCACCAGGATATTCTCCCTCCTTCCTCTACAAGTTAGGTACATGACTCACAGTCTTCTTCCCCACAATAACTCCTGCCTTTACATTAGGGGACTTCAATACACATGTTGTTATTCCCTGACTTCTTAGTTCTTCTATCTACCCAATTCCCATGATCTACTCTTACACTCCACCTCGGTTACATACAAAGATGGTCATACCCTTGATCATTCCATCACCTACAAATGTTCATGAAATATGAGATTCCTTTATCTTATCATAATCTTTCATGATTCCATCTTTTCCTGTACCTTATAACCCCTAACCCTGTTCTTCATCCTCATTGTGACCTCCCATACCTTCATTTGTACATCCTTCCCCAGGTCATGGCCCTTGCACTGGCTACATTTGCTTCCCTTCCCTATCGTGATGACTTGGGGAAAGGGATCAATTCTAACTTATCCTGTATGCTCCAGTCTCTTACCCCCTTGCTCTAACACTGTTCATGCCCTGCCATCCCTAGCCTGGGGACCATCTGCCACCACCTTTGCCAGTTCACATGCTGCTGAACAGAACTGGAGAAAGTCATGAAATTGTATTGCCTGGTGCACTACAAATTTACGTTGCATAATCTCAACTGGACCCTCACCACTGTAAGGAAATATTCTTGACATTTCTCTAATCAATGTTATTTCACTCTTCATAGCAGCCATTCTAAACCTGTGTCCTTCCTCAAGCCTCTAATGGGACTCCCTACTCCCACCATCTCAACTGAGGACCTGGCCTTATATTTCATTGAAAAAATTGAGACAATCTAAAAGGAGCTTCCTCTTTTTCCCACTTCCCCATCTTACATCACTCAGACATCTTTCCCTATTATCTCTCCCCTCTACCCCTGTCTCAAATGAAAAAGTAGCTCTGCTCTCTGTCAAGGCAAACCCCTTTACATATATTCTTGATCTCAAACCATCCTGTCTTCTTTAGCAGATTGCCTCCATTGTATGTCAATTCTCTCACTAATTATCAGTCTCTCTCTAGGTACTGGCTTCTTCCCTGATGCCTACAAACACCCTCATGCCTCCTTCATCCTTAAAAAACACCCTCACTTGAACTTACCATCCCCACTAGCTACCATCCAGTATTTCTCCTTTCCTTTGTGGCTAAAGTCCTTGAGAAAGCCATCTTTTGTTGGTGCCTTGACTTTCTCTCTTCTCACTCCCTTCTTAATCCTTTGCAATCTGACTCTAACCTCGTCATTCAGCTAAAACTACCCTCTCTAAAGTTACCAATGTCCACTAAAATACCAAATCTGATGGACTTTTCTTAATCCTAATTAAGAATTAAATTAATTAAAATTCATCCTCTGCAATGTTTGATATGGTGGATCACGAACTCTTACCCTCTGTGTTTTTTGGTGACACTGCTCTCTTCCACATATCCAATTTGTCGCCAAGTCTCGTCTTCTACAACATTTCTTCTATGTTCCTCTTCTCTCTCCTTACACAGTCACTGCCCTGGTGTGGGTCCTAAGCAATTGGATCCAAGACTCTCCTCAAAGTCGGGGATCCCTTTGCTTGGTGGCTGCTTGCTTTTATAGAGAATGCAAGATCATTAAAAATAGAATTAGGTGATAAAATCCATGATTGGTCATCCAGATGCTGGGGAAACTTTATCACTGGCCAAAGGACATGGCCATCAATCATCAGTGCTTAGTTAATGTTTAGTCTCTAGAGCTTTGGGATTTTCCACACACAGTTAGAAACATTAGGTGTGAAAGAACAGAGGAAATGAGGAAACTGTGGTTTTTTGGAACACAGCTCTCATACCACATTCATAGGAGTGGGACAGGGCAAGATTAATACACAATATCAATCTTAATAACAGGCCTAACTACTACAGTATAAATCTTTCCTATAGATCATTTAAAAGCAATACAATCATCAACGTATAGTAGGTTAATTAATCCTGACTTACATAACTCATGCTAGCTGCTAATTAAATAAAACTTAATTCTATTCTGTTTATCTTACTTATAAATAATCATCGATAGCCATAAATCACCACGAACTGAGTAAATACTGATTAAATTGAGTAGGGGAATCAGAATTATATTCACACCTATTACCTAGTCTAGAATCATACATAAAAATTCTGCTTGCAATCCAAATCCCATTACAGCTTGGGCCCTTGCTACTTTTCCAACTTTATACTTTGCTCCCCTCCATCTACTCTGTGGCTAACAACACTGGCCTTGTTGTTCCTCACAGATGACTCTCCCTCTCCCAGTTCTGTACCTTTACACTGCCTGTCCCCTATGCCTGGAACCCTGTCCCTCTTCTTCTCTGTCTCCTGGCTGCCTTTATGAGTTAGCTCAGATTCTGCTTTTTGAAGGAGACTTTTCTACTCCTAGCGCCTTGCCTCTGGGATTACCTTCCATTTACACTGGAGAGAGCTTGTGTGAACACAGTTTGGTTTGCATTTTGTTCTTCTCTTCCTCGCCATTAGAATGTGAGCTCCTTGAGGGCTGGTATGGTACTTTTGTCTCTCTTGTATTATCAGTGATTATCCCTAGGCTGAGCGTAATATAGTAGGTGATTTATTGATATAAATGCTGACTGACTCTGGATCTATAATCCTACAATCCTATGATGAAGGAACATAGGCAATGACCTTAATTCTATCTATTATAGATTATATATCTACAATAGCTATTATAGGGGCAGCTAGGACAGAGCATTGGGCCTGGAGTCAGAAAGATCTGAGCTCAAAAATCTAGCCTCAAAAACTTACTAACTGTGTGACCCTGGGTAAGTCACTTAACCCCTATTTGCATTGGTTCCTTATCTGTAAAATGAGCTGGAGAAGGAAACGGCAAGTCACTGCAGTGTCGCCAAGAAAATCCCATGTACAAAGTTCATAGTGTCACATAGAATTGGACACAACTGAACAACAGTATTTCTTATAGCATAATACCTTTCTATTATGGATTATATGTTTATTTCTTTGTGCTCCTTTCTACTCCCAGTGCCTTGCCTCTGAGACTACCTTCCATTTACACTGGAGATAGCTTGTATGAACGTAGTTTTGCTTGCATTTTGTTCTATATGTACTGTATGTAATATGTACATACAATGTATATGCATATGAGTATGTATGCAAGAAATATATGCAGATTAATACAGATGTAACATACCATCATATATTATATTATAATATTATATAATATTATAAATATAAGTAAGTTAGTGAGGTAGGGCACTAAGCCACTGTGAGGTTCAGGAAAGGCATTGTGTAGAATATAATGCTCCAGCTGCATCTTGAAGGGAGACAGATATTCTGTGAGGCAGAGGAAAGGAGGGAGAACATTCCAGGCGTGGGGCATAAGCCCCACAAAGCCTTGTAGGTAAGGATGTGGAGTTCAGAGTTTCCTTGGGCCTAAAAAGGTCCTTATGCAGACCCTCTAGTTGGAAGGATTTAGTCTAAAGCAGCGGTTCTCAACCTGTGGGTCGCGTTGGGGGTTGAATGACCCTTTCACAGGGGTCACAGGGGTCGCCTAAGACCATTGGAAAACACATATTTCCGATGGTCTTAGGAACGGAGACACCGCTCCTCTATCCTTCTCCAGGCAGGTCTGCCCACATGCAAATATGCCCACATAAGAGTATTAAAGGGTAGCGGCATTAGGAAGGTTGAGAACCACTAGTCTAAAGCCTGTAATTGATTGATTGAAATATTCTCACTTAGTTATGGTTTCAAGGTTAACATAAGGTG
The DNA here is from genome assembly GCA_028627135.1 of Pseudochirops cupreus. Classification (NCBI taxonomy): domain Eukaryota; kingdom Metazoa; phylum Chordata; class Mammalia; order Diprotodontia; family Pseudocheiridae; genus Pseudochirops; species Pseudochirops cupreus. The sequence goes on from CM053584.1 coordinate 106,175,321, forward strand.
GGGTGGTTTCAACTTCATCTTTATGTTTTGTTTCCCCCTCTGTATAATGAGGATTGAGAATTTAAACAGGAAAACTGGAGAGGGGCAAGTATCCCTATCTCCCTTTGGGCTGTGGTGGCTTCTAATATCCCAGGGAACTCTACCTAGATGTTTGGTAGATAGGTGGATGTCAAATACAAGTAGAAACGGGAGCCACTAATTCCATACATAAGAATCCATGGAGGCTGTACATTGACTCAGTTTGAAAAGGCAATATGATCTAGATTTTATTGTATTTTTATTTTGTTGGATACATCCCAATTTCCATTTTAATTTTGTTCCTCAGTCACGGGAGGAGTATTGCACAGAGCAAGCTATGTGTCTGACATCTCTGCTGTGGGATGGAGATATCAGAGGCAGTCCTTCCAAATGTATATTCAATACAGGCTTCCAAAATGCAATTGGGAAATATTTTTAAAAATAAATAAAAAGACGGTAAAATGTAGGGTCAGCTAGGTGGCACAGTAGATAGGGCCTGGAATCAGGAAAACCTGAGTACAAATCCGGCCTCAGACACTTATTAGCTGTGTGACCCTGGGCAAGTCACTTAATTTTTTTTGCCTCAGTTTCCTCATCTGTAAAATGAACTAGAGAAGGAAATGGCAAACTACTGCAATATCTTTGCCAAGAAAACCCCAAATAGCATCACAAAGGGTAGGACACGACTGAAATGACCAAACAACAAAACATAGACAATGTTACTGTGTGGTTTTCTAAGTCAATGTGGTGCTACAGGGATCTTCACGGATCGTATCTGAGTACAGTGCTCCTGCTGTAGACAATTCTTAGAGCCAGGCTGGGCTAGGTTTTGCTTTTGTTCGTTAACCCAGCCCCGGAGCCATCTAGTGAAGACTAGTCCAGGTAGAGAAGTGCTCTTGACTTGACAGGCCTGTTCACATCACTAGGTAAAGCCAGGCCTTCTCAGGCTTTTTTTTTTACTGTCTCACTGGTATGATCTTTCAGTCCATATGAAAGCCACAAAAACTGCTCCTCAGAGACACGAATTAGTCTCTAATTAATGCAAGACTGAAGCTCACACTGGAGATGGAGTAAGTCCAGATCTAGCTGGGCTCTAGAGTCCAGGTCTGTTGTCTGTAAATTATGCTGCAAATCACAATTGTCTTTTATCGCGGTCGCTCGGAATCAATACAACTGCTTGTAAAAATTAAAGGTCCCTTTGAAGCTTATTTTCCTTCCCTTCCCTTCTTAGGTTGGTTCTCCATTATCTGGCACAAACCTGCCTTGTCAACTTTATATCTATATTTATTATGAATTATTATTATCTTTACCATAATATATTTGTCTTAGCTTTGTCATTATTCACCTTCACGAGCTCTCCGTTTCTTCTAGGCTGGTCTCCTTTCTATACCCTATACCTATATTGCCTTGCTGACAGTAAGTGCTTAATAAATGCTTGTTAACCAATTGACTTCTACCTCTGAGCCTTGCTCCATATTGTACCTCCTCTTCCTCCCCTCTGCCTATCAGAATACTAACCCTCAAAGTCCAGCTCAAGCCATATTTCCTCTGGGGAGCCTGCCCTGATCACTCTATCGCCCCAGTGATCTGTCTCTCGTCTTCATAAGTTATCTACATCTATATTGTGCCTTAAGGTTTGTAAAACACATTTGATCCTCACAACAACCCTGGGATATGTGTGATTATTACCTTGTTTTACAGATAAGGAAACTGAGGCTGAGAGAGGTTAGAGGACTTATTTGCTTAGGGTCACACAGTTAGTGTCTGAGTCAGGATTTGAACTTAGGTTTTCCTGATTCTAAGTCCAGCACCCCATCCATTGGACTACCTTGCTGCCTACAGCACATAAAATATGCACTTTTTATTTGTCACTTAAATATCTGCAGACCCACATGGGTCTGAATGTTTTAGTCTGGCCTAGAGCCAGACTAGAGCCTAGAGACTGTACCTAGGTGGCACAGTAGGTAGAGCTCTGGGTCTGGAGTCAGGAAGACCCAAGTTCAAATCCAGCCTCAGACATTTACTAGCTGTGTGACCCTGGGCAAGTCCCTTAACCCTATTGCCCCAGTTTCCTCATCTGCAAAATGAACTGGAGAAGGAAATGACAAACCACTCCAGTATCTTTGCCAAGAAAACCCCAAAATGGGGTCACAGAAAGTGGGACAGGACTGAAATGATTCAAAAATAACAGAAGAACAGAGGGGCCATGTTGAGGAACATGAGGGATAAAGATGGAGAGCTTGCTTGGTTGGGGAAGGGGCAGGTCTGGAAAGTTACTTTAACAATCTAGTAGCAGGCTACCTTTCCTGGCTCATCTCACGTGACTCCTCTTCTTGTACTCTCTATTCTTCTATTCTGGCCAAACTGGCCCATTGGGCAAATTCAGCATTCCACCTCCTGTCACTCGGCTTGTGCATAGGTTATCCATCATTCCTGGAATACATTCTCTCCTCATCTCTTCTCTTAGAATCCATCCGCTTACATGAAATCTCCTATGGGAAGTCCCAATTCACCTAATTGCTGGAGCTCTCCACCACCTTCTCTGTCTGTCTCTCTCTTTCTCTCTCTTTCACCTCTCTCTCTCTGTGTCTCTCATCTCTCTCTCTCTCTCCCTCTTTCCCTCCCTCCCTTTCTCTGTCTCTGTCTCTCTCTGTCTCTGTCTGTCTGTCTCTCTCCCCTCCCCCCTTTTCCCTTCCCCCTCACCTCAGATTATCACTTACAAATATTTATCATTTTATATGTTGCCTTCATCCCACCCCTTGCCACAGTAGAGTATAAATTCCTTGAAGGCAGTGATGGTTTTTTTTATTTTTGTCTACATATCTCTAGCATCATTGTACATAGATAGCTTTGTTGTGTAATCCCAGGAAACAGTCTTGTAAATGGTAGATGCTTAATAAATGCTTGTTGGATGAGATTAAATTGGAATGTCAGACATATATATATATATATATATATATATATACATCTATATCTATATCTATATCTATCTATCTATATATATATCTGGTGAGCAGTAAGCAGTCCTTGCTGGTTATAGCTGCTGTGGGGTGATATTTCTGGGGTTTGGGCCAAACCATCCATTCTGTGAAGGAATTCTTCGATTGGCTGCATCAGGGAACTTAAAGTTGACCTAATACTTGGTCAAGAATAGAATTTTCCTTTTAAAGATCATTGCATTGATTCATGACTGACTCATACTTCTCAAGGGGGAGGGGTCACAAAGACTACTAGGAACTTATTCCTTGTGTTCACATGTCATATGTGGATATTTGACTCCCAAGTTATATTATTAGTTGTTTGAGGGCAAAGAATGTTATTCATTTTGGTTACCCTCCGCAAAATCTAGCCTGTTATCAATAGTACCTCAATAAATACTTGCTGATTTGATTGAATAATTAATTGAGAAGTAAGAGGGCAGTGATTTGGCTATGCCTACCTATCCACTTAAAATAATATGGTTTGGCAAAAATGACAAAAATTGAAAATGACAATTGTTGGAGGGGCTGTGGAAGGACAGGCACACTAATGTACTATTGGTGGAGTTACGAATTGATGTACCTGCTCTGAAAAGCAGTTTGGAACTATACTCAAAAGTGACTAAACTTTCATACCTTTAACCCTGAGATACTATTATGAGACTTACATTCCAAATAGAGTAAAGAAAGAAAAAAGCCATAAATATAGAAATATTTCCAGTGGCACTTTTTGTTGTAGCAAAGAACAGGAAATAAAGAGGGTTCCTATCAGCTGCAGAATGACTGAACAAATTATGCTATATGAATATGATGGAGTATTATTGTGCCATTAAGAAGCTACAAGAGGGATGGATTCAGAGAAACGTAGAAGAACTTGTGTGAACTGATACAGAGGGAAGTAGACTGAGAAAAATAATTTATATAACTGCTACAACATTGTAAAGGAAAACAACTTTAAAAGACTTAGGGACTTTGATCAATGCAACGTCCAATCACAGCTCCAGAAAACTGATCATAAATCACATTTCACACCTCTAGATAGAGGGGTATGATAAACTAGAGCTGTAGAACGGAACATACTTTTTCTGACACAATGCGTGGATCTGTTTTGATGGACTATCCTTATTTATTATGAGAGGGTTTTTTTTGTTTTTGCTTTTGGCATTTGTTTGGAGAGGAGGAGAATTATTAGGAAGGTAGAGTAATCGTGATGACAAAAAAAAGAAGAAAAGAAAGAAAAAAAAGAGTTAAAGAAATATTTATAAAATAATACCAAAAAGAGAAGGAAATTCAGAAAGAGACATAGACAAATAGACAAATATTACGTCATGATGCCCTATTTAATATATACTTTAAAAATAGTACTTATTAAGTAGGTTCCTGTTCCAGACACTGGGATAAGTAGGCACCAAGGATGCAAACAAGAAGGACAGGCTGTTCTCAGAAAGCTTACATTCTAATGGCAGAGCTGGAAAGGGTGTGTGTGTGTGTGTGTGTGTGTGTGTGTGTGTAAATGGTGGTTGTGAAGTGAAACACAGGTCTGGTTCTAGGCAAGAAAATGTGAAAATTCACCTATAGAAAATCAGAGTGGTTGAAGAGGCAGAGTTAAAATACTTAACATATGCAAACATATGTGCATGCACACATACATACATACATATATATGCGCATATATACATATATTTGATACATGCATTTCAATTCATTGTTTCATGTACAATTTTGTTTTTCATTTCTTTTTATATGGAAGTGATCATGTTTGTTAGCGTCTGTCTGTCAAGTCCATAATTTTTAGAAATGAAAATAAAATACAACAAGGCAGTATTTCCTCCAGGGCCTTCTTATAAACCTGTGTTTCTAGCTGGAAATTTGGGTCACTTGGAGGGGCTCAAAAAAGAATAATGAGAAGAGTTTAATTGTGCATAGAACACTTTACAATTGACAATGAGTCTTCATATGCATTATTTCATTTGACCTCTGTACTAAGAGGGTGTTCTTACTTCTTCATAGAAACCATTGCTTATATGAGTGAAATATGCCTAGTTCTAAAAAACTTTCAACTGTAACTGATGTGCTAGTTAGGATTAAAGAAAATGTTAAAGATAGGATCTTGTTCTATGGAGTTGAAACCAAGGCAGAGCAGCAGGTTCAGAGCAAAGAATTAAAGAAATTAAAGAAAATTAAATTAACTGCAGACAGGAAGTCAACAAACCCAGACTGAAACCCAATAAACCAGCAGCTTGGGCAGGTAGGTGGTGCATTGGATAGAGCATTGGGCCTGAAGCCAGAAAGACCTCTTTTCAAAAGTGACCTCAGACAATCACTAGCTGAGTGATCCTGGGCAGGTCACTTAACTCTGTTTGCCTCAGTTTTCTCATCTGTAAAATGAGCTGGAGAAGGAAATGATAAACCATGCTAGTAGCCAAGAAAATGGAGTCATGAAGTGTTGGACGTGACTGAATAACTTAAAAAAAAAAGATGGTTAGTACTTTTAAGAGGCAGTATAGTATGGGAAGGAGGGAGGGAGGGAGAGAGCGAGCGAGAGAGTGAGAGAGAGAGAGAGAGAGAGAGAGAGAGAGAGAGAGGGAGAGAGAGAGAGCCAACCTGAAAGAGCCAGGAATACCTGGATTCAAATTGTGCTTCTGACATTTATTAGCTATATTACAACCTTGGGTAAGTGACTTAACCTCAGTGCTCTAGGCAACTCTCTGAGACTATAAGTTGCAGAGAAGGTGCCAACCTGTACTGGGAGAAAGGACTTTCCTTAGCTGGGAGTTTCCTATACCAATGAAGCCACTGGACCAGTCCCTATGCCCTGTCCCATGACTTATCTGTTTTCTAGACAATCAAGTAGAATGGTGTTCTCAGTGCTCCTCCCAGACTCTGATTGAGTCGAAGACCTCACCAAGCTAGCCAATTAGTAGTTATGATGGGGGATAGTCAAGGGATCCATGATCTTGTGGACTGGGGCACCATCCATGGAGGTGGGCATTCATGCTGTAGCTCCCTGGGATAGTCTCTTGCTCAGGTCTTTTGCTAAAGAATGTGCTAGGCTAAGTGAAAATAATTGTCTGAGACCCAAGTGAGACACTCAAAAGAGGAAGAGAGAGGAAGCTGTTTCTCTTCAGTCACTCTCATAGTCATTGTTCACACAGTCATAGTCATAGGGACCCTTGAGGACCACCTAGCAGCTGCTGGCCATTCATGCCCCTTAGCAAAAGACCAAAGTAGGCATCTGACCCTGCAGAATTAACATGCACATGCCCAGCTTCGTGGGAGGTGCTCCAGTCCAGCAGATCTAAGGGTTCCTCTGATTACTCCAATCCACTCCCCTCCAATAAACAGTACTTACTATGTGCAAGACACAGTGCTACCTGCTGAGGAATACAATTAATAATTTTTTAAAAAGACAGCCCTTTTTTTCAAGGAGCTTACACTCTAATGGGGAGATACAATACACAAGAGGAGGAGGGAAGGGGTGGGAGAAGGGAGTGGGGGATGGGATCTTGTTCTGTGGAGTTGAAACCAGGCAGAGCAGCAGGTTCAGAGCAAAGTGATTTCTCTGTTACTCTATTATAGTGCTGCCTACAGGAATGTTCTCCCCTCTCTGCCCTCATACTCTTGGGTTGGGTCTCTTAGGGGAGGTACTGAGCATAGCCACAGCATGCAAAGATTCCCTGGGGAATTTTATTTCCCAGTTGCCTTCCCTTGGAATGGCACACTGAGGAAACCCAGAGAAATGTTCATGTAAGAGAAATTTCCTGGGAGACAGATACTATAACACACCTTTCTTGAAGAGGAGAGGCTTGCTTGGATGCTTGGGCTCTCTGGATTCAGTGAAATCCTTCCAAAGTCAACAGGGTGGTGGACAGCCTCAATTCACCATCAGCATACACTATCTATCCTCTTGAGCCTAGGTAAATGCTATCCTAAGACATTGCTAATGATAGCACATTTACTGGCTAGATAGTTCTGTTCCCAGACATGCTGTCTTCCCTAGAGGCCAGTCAAGACCCATGACTGAAGGCAAGAGGCAGATCCATTCCAGAGCCACATTCAGAATTTGGAATTCCTCTGTCTGTTGGAGGCACATTCACTCAGAAGTCTCTAGATGCCCATAGCCAGTTAGGTGGTGGAATGGATAGAGCACTGGGCAGGGAACCAGGGAGACCTTCGTGAGTCCAAATCTGGCCTGGGCAAGTCCTTAAACCCTGTCTGCCTCAGTTGCCTTAGCTATACAATGAGGTAGAGAAGGCAATGGCAAACCACTCAACTATTTCTGCCAAGAAAACCCCAAGTGGGGTCACAGAATCGGACATGACTCAACAACAACAAAAAAGTCAGTTTCTGTCCTCACTGAGTGTCCTCTGCTAAATTACCTTCATTGAATTCTAGCCCATTTACTAACTTTCTCTAGCTCCAACATAGGGTGGTTGCTAATTGTGTGTTAAGTTTCTGCTGGTTTTTATTTTTAGTGTGCTTTGTTGAGCATGAGCTTTCTTCCATCTGTGGGACTGATGGATAATCTGATCTTCTCGCCTCCTGTTGGGTGGTGATCTCTGTGTGTATTTAAAGTTGGTAGGAGAAAAATGATCCGTCAGTCAGTCAACAAGTGCTACCTCCCATTGTACCATCTATAAGAACTCTAGATGTTGCACTTACCCTCCAAAGTAGAAATCAGAGACTTCATTATGCATGCCTAGCAGTGGATTCATGAAACATCCACTAGGAAGGTGGGTGGAGGTGGGAGAAGGGAGTTGCATCAGAAGAAGACTGCTACACATGATCCTAAAGATTGGGCTCTCTTTGGCCAGTCTCTAGAACATGTGAAACATTAATTCCTTGTAATCATTGTGCTTCTTATGATTTATGATTCAATATGAGAGGACTTTTTATTGTAACAGATACTATTATAATTGTTTAACATTTCTCTCTCTAATGTAGAGGACCCTCTCCATTTTCTAAAGGAACAGGTTCTAGAGATTTTGGAAAACAAAAATCCTTTGTTCCCAACACAAACCACTTTATATAACTGCCTAAAGCTTTTTTCTTTCTGATTTGATTTTATGTATTCTGATTTTTTTGATTTGATTTTAAATAAACCTTTCTAATGGACAGAAAGATTAGCAGCTCTCATTAGCTGGAGATGATCAGAAACTCAAAGTCAAAGATTCCTTTTTAAATTTTTTTTTTTGAGGCAATCAGGGTTAAGTGATTTGACCAGGATCACATGTACTCAATTATGTACTACTATGTCTTTAACATTGTATTTAGCACATTAGACTCAGAAATTAATATTTTTTGTGTGTCATGTGGTCTGTGGACTCCTTATCAGAATGTTTCTTATTCATAATTGAAGGAAATGCTAATTTTGAGTTAGAGGTTAATGAAAATAAAGACGTAATTTTTTTGTTTCCCTATATAAATTTATGGACCTGATCTATCTGCAGATACAAGTGAAGAATCCTTAGTTTGGGGGCAGCTAGGTAGACAGAGTACTAGCTCTGGAGTCAGGAGGATCTGAGTTCAAATTCAGCCCCAGACACTTACCAGCTGTGTGATCCTGGTCAAGTCACTTAACCCTGATTGCCTCAAAAAAAAAATTTAAAAAGGAATCTTTGACTTTGAGTTTCTGATCATCTCCAGCTAATGAGAGCTGCTAATCTTTCTGTCCATTAGAAAGGTTTATTTAAAATCAAAGTTTTTGCTGGCATCAGGAGGCTAGAGGTGAGAACTGGGATTGAAGCAGGAACCAAGAAGCAATTGAATTCATGGTGGATTGTTATATGGCAATCCAACATTTAAAACCACAGATCTTGAATTGCTGAATCTGGAAGAGTTTTCAGTAAGCTAATATAGAAGGAGGTTGCAAGTGCAGATCTTTCAAGGCAGCTGGCTAATCCATGTGCAAGGAAAACCCACTTAAGGAGCAGCTTGGGTCTTTAATTAGGAACATTGGCACTAATTAAAGATCTGCTAGGAACTGGTAATGCCAATGTTTCTCTCTGAATTATTGTTCACAGATTGCCTCATGCTTCTTAGGAAGGTAGAGCTGCCATGTTGGCCCCTTCCCCCTCAGAATACAGGACTGCAAAAGACAAATTCACAGGGGTAGATAGAGAAGAGAGGGCAGCAGGGATGAGGGAAAAATTCAGAATGTGGTGGCAGGGTGAGCTCTTACTATGAGCTGTAAGATTTATGGCTCCTCTGGGTTTTTCTGTTTCTGAGTAAAAGGCACATGCAAAATCCTTATAACCACCCAGACTCGGAAGATCTTGGGCCTTCATGACAGCAATTATGTAGTGCATTACTGTGGAGGGCTGAGGCTGGAGTCAGGGAGACTGAAGTCCAAGTACTGCCTTTCACCCATACTATTTATGGGACTTAACCTGAGTGAATTTTCTAACACTTTAAATTTGAGTTGTGGAAGGGACCATTTCCACACTTGAATTTTGTGTGTGTTTGTGTATGTGCGTGTGTGTATGTATAAAAATCCAAGTGGAACAGGGGAGAGTTAATCTATGATTCTGTTTGCAAATCATGATCCTTTGATCTTTGCAGTGGTTTGTATGTGACTTCCAGGTTCCTCTTTGCAATCTTATTTCCTACTATTGACCCTTCATATTTACTACTTATAAACTTATGATGCTGATGTGGTAGGTAATCAGGGAGTCCAGAATAATACAAATTAAACACACATATATGCACATAAGCACACACACCTACAAGTGCATACATATATACAAGCAAACCCATACACACACAAGTGTACTGCCTACAATGCTCTCATATTTTATACACATACATGCATGCCCCCAATGCATATGCATACATGCACTTATCACGTACAAATGCACATGTGCACACAATGCAATATGCATAGAAAACAAATACATATACAGCACATATGTATGCATATGCATTTGATTATCTATATTTTATCTAGGTTTACATTATATATTTGTTTATATATGTGTGTGTAATAGGAATTTGAAGACCTTCCCTGCTTTGAAAATATACTCTGCTGGGGCAGCTAGGTGGCGTGGTGAATAGAGCACCAGCCCTAGAGTCAGGAGGACCTGAGTTCAAATTTGACCTCAGACACTTAACACTTACTAGCCATGAGACCTTGGGCAAGTCACTTAACCCTAATTGTCCTCCAAGAGGCAAAAAAAAGAAAATATACTCTGTCCCCTGTATCAGCAAGTACCCTAGCATACCCAATATGGCTGCAAGCACAGGTTCTAAGATCTGCTTTTCTAAAGGAAAGCAACTCAGAATGGGTTAACAATCTTACTTTAATCAGTCAAACACATCATGTGCCTAGTTTAGGGGAAAAAGTCAGCACCCTGAACTTCAGAGTATGCAAACAGAATACAAACAAAAGTTACAAACACAAGTTACAAGCAGAAGTTACAAGCAGACAAAGAAACAGATCAGCAGATGGGCTTCCAGTCGTCTGACCATTACATCCATACCTAGTTAGTTACCAGAGAGGGAAGCACCAACATCTGGGTTTTTCAAAGCTGGAGGGTTCAACGCCTTCCCGGAGTCTCATCTGGCCAAATCACGCAACTCTTTCCACAGTGAGCCCCAAAGCAAAAACTCACATCAGGGTATATATAGCCTTCTCCTGGATCAGAGAATGTCACAGCTCTCTGGACCTACTGCCCAATCGCAAAGTAATAAGTGTAGGCATTCCTGAAGAACAAGCCTCCTGCCGCAGGCTCCATGTGACCACATTCAGCCTATTAGGGGGCAGAGTATATTTTCAAATCAGGGAAGGTTCTCAGAGTCACTTAAGCCACTTAAGCAAAGGGCCTAGGGGCAGGGAAGATGTTCAGATTCCCATAACACCCCCTAATAGGCTGAATGTAATCACATGAAGCCTGTGGTAGGAGGAGTTTGCTGAAGGGTGGAGCAGAACCCACAGGACTCTGGGAATCAGAGCTAGACTAGATGGTTGGGAGGAGAGCATGCTTAGAGCAGGGAAACAGACAAGCTTGTGAGTAAAAGTTGGTATTTGCCCGATAGGCTTGTGTTGGTTTGTGGGAAGGCTAAAGGATGGTATGGCTCTTGGCTACACTGTGGTGCATTAACTTCTATGTTGCTATGATGGATTTGGTTTCCTGGTATTGGGATTTGGTTTTCTGGTATTTGAATAATGTTTTGCTTCTGTCTTCAATATGGAGAGTCTGTTATATTTTGTGATCGAGCACCATGAGGGTATATTTATAATGACTATGGGCACTGTGAATATTGCATTGGCTCTACAGTATGCACACATGTATATCGTATATATGTTACCTATGTACACACACAATATATGTGCCTATATTTTATAATGTTGCATACTATATATTTATATTATATGTGCTTGCAAGTATAAATGTGTTTACGTAAACATATGTGTATTGTATAATGCATGTAATGCATGCGCATTGCATACATGTGCCCATATTTATTGTGCATATGTGTACTATGCAGATTATGTAGATGCATATACATATGCAAACATCTTGCATTTGTAATACAATGTGTCCATCCAGGCACATGCACACACAGACATACATTATATGCATATATGAAGGTAGGTGTAGATACAATCGTACATGTGTACATGTTTGTGCATGTATATAAATAGGTATGTGTATATATACATATACACACAAAGCACACACACATATCACATACGTGTGTATGTGTGTGTGTGTGTGTGCATTGTGATTTATCTGGACACAGGGCTTCTATGGTGTTTGTCTGCAGGCATAAATCATAAAGTCAGGAAAATCACGTAAAACAAAAGGAAGTAAGAGAAAACAAAGGGTATCACTCGGCCCTCTGGCTCAGGGCTTGACAAAGTGTGGCTGGCAGATCAAATCTGGCTCACCATCTATTCTTGGACAGCATGTGAGCTAAGAATGGTGTTTTACATTTATAAATAAACCGTTTTTAGCTTGTGGGAGGTAGGTTGGGTTGGGCTAGTGGGCTGTAGTTTGCCAGCTCTGGCTTAGCTTTTAAAATAGGACAAGGTCAAGGTGTGGCACATGAAGCCCCCCAGAATCACTACCTGTCAGGGTTTGAAAGCCCTGCCCTAAGGGGCAGAAGGGACTTACCCTTTCAAAGGAGCCGACTCTGGATTTTTTTAAGAGGGTTTATTAAAGTTGGACTCTCAGCCACCCGCCCCTCCAAGGCTTGGATCCTTTTATCTCCCCCAGATCCACACTCCACACGTGACACAGCGCAGCTGAGAGGGATTAAGAGAGGGGAGATAAATCGTAATTACAATGGCATGAAGACCCCAAGGTGTGGAGACATCAATCGGGAACCTCAGGCATCCCACACAAGAAAGTTCTGAGCAATGCAACATCCCCTGGCCAGGGATGGGGCAATACGCTCTGACCTCCACGTGACCCAACTAATTCCTGGGCCTCAAAGGCCTCAAACACATCCCTGTGTCTCAACATTACCATTTGCAATCTGGCACTTATTTGTGACCCTTACAACTACCCCCGATTCAGTGTATTCTATGGGTCCACATCTAGTGAGGCCCTACTGAGATGTTTACTTTTTCTCTAGCAAGCTAGCTGACATAATCAGTTCAAAGTAAAGCCAATTAAATGGCTTAATTAAAGCTTTTATTAGTTTATTAATTATTAATACATTTATTAATCTTCATTAAAGAACTAGCAGAGTAAAGAAAGTTGAAATAGATATGTTTTGTTCCTCCCAGCCTCCCTCCCCCATGAACACACACACACACTCATAGGGATCATTCATGAGGGGCACACAGGTAGGAAGTCAAGATACGCATAGAGAGATGTCAATGACACTGGGCTTGCTCCCCATGGGAGTGGGGATTTCCATTGACATCTCCCTGCCAGTATAGATTCACACTACTGGTCCCTAATGGGCATATTGTTTCTCCTGGGTGTTACTCCCTATTACCAGCTTCTGGTTCTATTTTTTCAGGGCCATTTGCTGTCTGTCTTCACTCCAATTTGCTAGGGTGCAGTAGCAGGAACTTTTCCTTGATAAGAGCATGTTGACAATTCTCTTTTCATAGCCATCCTACCCCACTCGCTAAAAGCTAAGCAAAATACTGCTAGGTTAAAATTGAGTACTTTCTGTTAGTTGGAAGTTGGAGGCCTCTGTTACAGATAACTGCTTGACTTGGGGTTGTACATTCCCAAGATGCCCTCTGGCTTAGTATGCAAATGAATTGGAACTAGAACAAAAGGTGAGGTAAGTAGGCAAGGTCATTGTTCTCCACCCACCTTGCTAGTATTCCTGCCTTTTTTTTTATATCTCCAGCAAATACTCATCACTTTGATGCTAAATTTTGGCCAGCAAACGCTTTCAAACCTCACTGTTTCTCTATGCAGACAACTAGGCAAAATGAAGAAAAAGCTGCTGCCAGACTCTTTTATGTTACCAGTGATCTAATTATCACAGTGCTAACAGAGAGTCAAGTGATAATATCCCCAATAATAACTGTTCATACCTGCATAGAAAGCTGTTCTGTATCCTCAGGACAACCTAGGGTGGGTATTATTTTTATTCCCATTTCATAGATGAGGAAATTGACTCTCAGAAGAGAGGTGAATTCCCTAAGGTCACAGGTACAACGGTAGCCTATAGGCTCCAACTCAGGTCTTTTGACCTTAAGTCCAGTGGTCTTCCACCGTCTTGAGTTAGCTACCATTTATTTTTATTTTTTAGCATTTAGCTTTAAGTTTTGCAAAACTCTTTTCGAATATGATCTTATTTAATCCTCACCACAGCCCTGGGAGGTAGGTACTATTATTTCTCTCACTTTACTAATGAAGAAACTGAGGCAGACAGAGGCTTACGTGACTTGTCTGGGGTCACACACCTAGCAAGTGTCCGAGGATGGTTTTGAACTCAGTTTTTCCCGACTCCAAGCCCAGTGCTCTATCCCTTGTACTACCTCCTTGAGCAGTAGCAGAAGACTTAAGGAGTAGCTACACCAGCATTATGCTATTTATTCCTTCCAAGAGGTAGCATAGCACTGTGGATAGGGAGCTAGACTCGATAGGGCAGATCTAGGTTCTAATTCCCTCTTAGACACTTGATAGCTGTGTGATCCTGGTCAAATCACTAAAACCTTATAAGCCTCATTTCCTCCTCTGTAAAGTGAGGATAATAGTAACACCTACTTCAAAGTGTTATTAGCAAGGATCAAATGAAATAATATTACTCTGAAAACCCTTAGGTGCTCCTACTGCGAGCAATTGTTATTTTTTTAAAGACCAGTCTTGTTAACTAAATTTTTTTTTGAGTTTTTTATCTGGTACCCTGTCTGGAAGAAATGGAGAGGCTAGCAAAGTAACCTATTATTACAGAGTGTTAGCATCCATGTCCATCAGTTTAAAAAAATTCAAAACGTCAACTGTCATATACCATTTTTAGAATCAACAAGCCTAGAGTTATAGAATAGCAAGGTTAAAATGTAAGTTCAGAAAGAAAGACTTTCATGGTGGGAATGAATTAATGGGAAGTAACAGATGCAAAAAATCAAGAAAAGACTATCAACAGGACAAAAAAATACACAAAATAAATAAAAAATGAGGTCAGAAGTATATACTATTGGGGATCTTTGTTACAACCTCATTTAATATACAAAACAACTTAAAAATATTCTGTGCATAAGAGACACTCACATCATATGCAGTATTTTTGTTCTTTGTTGTATGTTAGAATATTTGTGTATACTATATAAACATAGACATACAGATAAATATTTTAATATAAACTTAAATATATATAAATATATTTATATATAAATAAAATAACTCAATTTAATTATTAATTAATTTAAATATAAATCAATAAACATATACAGTATAAAACTGAATGTTTTATAAGAATAAAAAATTATAATAAAAAAGAAAAACAAATTATAATTTTTTTGTTATGAATCAAATCATGAAAAATCAAAGATATGTGTGTGTGTCTATGAGTATGTGCATGTGTAAAAAGGTTACACTAGATGGTTTCTAAGCTCACTTTCAGTTTTAAATCTGATGGTGAGGATGATGAAGCATGTGTGTGTGTGTGTGTGTGTGTGTGTGTGTGTAACTCCTTAAAAATTTGTACTGAGCAGGCTTAAGGAAATAATGCCTGGGCTCTATTAGTCAAAGTCGGATTATCCTTATTAACAATATAGGAAGGAGGGAAATAATGCTCAAGTATAAGAAGAGCCCTGGCATCAAGATGAAAGGATCATCTTATCAACAGCCCATAATTCATACTTATATCTCTGGCTCAGAGGATGTGCATAGATCTATAGTGTCAGCCTGGACTTTTCAAGGAGGATTATGGGAAGGAGATCCAGGAGACTTGAATTAATCTGGTTTTGAATTTCAAGGAACAGAAACACGATTATACTCATGTCTTACCTACCTACATGGTTTACTAGGCAGATAAATCACTGCTCAAACATTTGCCCAAAAGGATACACGGAGATATATACTTCTGTTTCAGCCGCCATCTTTGGTTTCCTTTCTGGTTGACTCTGGGAAACTATACTGCACATATAAACATTACGCTGGCAATTGGTTCTGTCCAGACTATAGACAAGCTCTCAGGGGCTGAATGATTATATACCGAGGCAAACAAAGGGAACTAGGACCTTTGGCAAAAATAGTATAGTACATTTTAAATGTTTCTAGAGTGAATGATAGACCCAGACATCTTTGAATACACCAATCATAAGTAGGTCAGATAAAGGCAAACTTTTGTTATTAGGGATTGCACTCATGGATTGGTCAGTTATACTAGCTATTTTTGTCTATATGTCCCTAGTCCTTCCTCTGGGGAAAGGGGTCCTGATCTGCACTACCTCTATGATCGTCATACATAACATTCCCCATCTCTATAAAACTCCATTCCCAGAAGACTTGCCTTCAAAAGTCTCACATTCCCTAGAAGTTCTTTGGAATGTTCTCTGAACCCAGAAGATCGCTGGACCTGGTCTTCTTGTTGCTATGCAGTCCCCTGGGTTCAGACCCAGGATATGAACAAGTAGAAATGTTAGTAAAAATGAAAGACATATTCTTATTAGTGCTTAAAGCAGGATAATCCATATCTTAAGAGGATTTCTCTCTTCTGATCCAGTTAAGTCTTGGGGGAAAAAAAAGGGTTTATGGTAGGGTAGAATATTCCAGTCTATTAGAGAATAATAACATGTTAAGTCCTATAAGAAAATCAGAAGGGAGCCAGCAAATTTATTCTTTCTCTTTTGGCTTCAGAAATTTGCTCCCAGGAGACAAATAGCCCAGATTTCATTATGCCTGCAAAGGCACCAGAACCAGAGAGACTCACTAGAAGGCAGAAAGTTATTCTTGTCTCATGAATGCTGGAAACATCTTTGCCGTTCTAATTTTTTCTAATTTTCCATCCACTTTTTTGAGCAAACCATGTACCAAGAAGACTGCATGTGGGGGATCTTTGTATAGGGGCTTAGGCATGGAAATGAGAGATCAAGGGGGTTAAGAAGAAAATCAAAGGGAAAATGGAAGTATCTGGCATCAAGGGGGTGAGATGAAAAGACATATACAGACAAAGTCTGAAAAATGAAGGAAAGAAAGGAGAACAAGAGGAGATAGGACCAGACTGAGAGGGTTCTGTAATGAATGGATTACATCCACCTACTTCAAGGATGACCATCTATGACTCTGAGCAGAGCTCAGAGAATTTAACTGCCCATGGGTCACATAGCTCAGTTTCAGAAGCAGGATTTCATAAGAGCATAGATTTAGAGCTAGAAGAAACGTTATAAGTTATTCAGTTCAATTCTCTTATTTTACAGATGAGGACACTGAGGCTCAGTCTCTAACCTCAAGACACAGGTCTTCCTGACTCCAAGTATAGCAGTCTATTCACTCCCCTAATGGGCGACAAACTACTCTTGTCTACTGTTCATTTAAAGCATGACAGCAGAGTAATTAATCTGTCATAATTCCCCTTGAAATCTGATTATAACCAGTCAATTATAATTATAATCAGCTGATTATAATCAGCCAATACTTTTTGAGTATCAACTCTGTATGAGATAATATACAAGGTACCTGGAATGCAAAGATGAATAAAAATCTGACCTCTGCCTTCAAGAAGCTTCTATTCCAGCTGTGAGGATGGAATAGAAGCATAAAAAATATATTTTTTAAAGGTACTATATGCCAGTTAGCATAGTTATGCAGTTTAGAACATTGCTTTCTTCACTGGGGAAACAGCTTGTGTGCTTCTGTTTTAAAATTTTAATGTTTATTTTGGAAATATTTATTTTCCATGGAATTTTTTGGGGTCTGCACATTCATGAAGGAATGATTTAATTTTTAGATATTTTCTTTGGAACCTTGAAGATACAGGTCATTTTACTCTCCATATGAAATTCCCTTTGACTTTAGAAAACAGATTTTCTTATCTTTTGCCTTCAGAAGAATAGGGCTGTCTTATTTAGCAATGTCTGGAGATAAATAATAATGATGATATGTATAGCCTATATCAGATTGCATGCCATCTTGGGGAGGGGGAACATTTAGAACTCAAAATCTTGTAAAAGTGAATGTTGAAAAGGAAAAATAAGCAAACAAATAAAACAAGGATGATGATAATAACAATAATTAGATTCTATTTTGAACCACTAATCATTTTCTGAGCCTCTTCACTCATGCTTTAAAATAAATAAACAAAAAAATCAAGCTTTTTAGTATAGTTGGATCTAAATTAAAATCAGTAAGACAAAGCTTTTCATATAGTTGGATTCTTACAGGAAGAGTAGTAGCACTAATGAATGATAACAAAAAACTTCATGAAAAAACCTTTAGGAATAAAGAGTTAAGCAGTGTTTCGAGCTCTTTAACTTATGGTACCTACCATTAGAAGCTTCACCTGTAGATAGAACAATCACAGTAGCCCCTGTAAAATGAAAGTTCTTTTCCTGGTTGGGGTGTTATGATTGAAGCAATATCATTTCTAATGACTTCCTAAAGGTAGATAGTCATCAAACCAAAGTCCTGAACTGACTGGGTGTTCCCTCTAGCTATAGAAGTTCAAGTCATACATGACCCTATAGCCCCTGGGACATCTGTATTTATATGTAGACCCCTAGAAAAGCTACCCTAGGTATGAGGCATTCTGTGGATCAGCATCCACTCAAAAGTATAGCTTATGAGCCCCCACTGATGTGTTCACATTTATTAACCAGCAAAATACATTTAGTCAAATAGCACAGCAACAAAAGTGATTAAAAAAAAGAATAACATTCCTCACCCCTCTACCATTCCCCCAACCTTTGCTCACATCTATTTCGTGGATTACCACATCACCAGTAAGGGAACAAAACACACACAGAGTATACATGTGACCAGGGCGCGGCTATGGAGCCTGCACACATAGGGAATAGGGTGTGGATAAGAAATATGAGTGAAAGAAATGAGTGAAAGAAAGGAGAACTTAATGCGGTCAGGGCACATATATGGAAGGCATGTAGGGAAAACATGTATAATAATAGCATTTATATAGCATTTATTACGTGCCAGGCACTGTACCAAGCATTTTATAATTATTATCTCATTTGATCCTCACAACAACTTTGGGAGGTGAGTGCCTATTATAATCTCCAGTTTATAATTTAGGAAACTGAGGCAAACAAGGGTTAATTGACTTGCCGAGGATCATACAGCTAGTAAATGTCTGAGATCAGACTTGAACTCGGGGTCTTAACTTTAGGCTCAGTGCTCCATTCACTGGATATTATCTTATCCAGAGAAACTCATCTCTGATGCTGCAAAGTTGCTCATGTTCTTTGCTTATGTTACTGTGCTGCTTTCTCCTAAGTGTCATGCCCTTACTCTCCACCAGTAGGCGTGGTATCCTTCTTGGGCATCACATCTCTGCTTTTTGTTGATTATTGTGTTTTCTCTCTGGGTGTCATTTTTCTGAGTTGTTCTCTGCTTACCATCTATTGGGTTTTAGGCTTTCAGGGTTATTTACTGATTCTCTACTCTTATGTACGAAAGCATGATGGTCAGAAAGCCTCTCCTTGACAAAGAAAGTCAAGGTCTACCAGTTCACAGATGTTTGGACCATGAGCTACTACATTTAACTAAGGGCAGCCAACATGCCCCAACCTAAGATTAAAGCTATTGTTTTGACTCCTTATACCTGGTACTGATTTGAAAACTATGGTTCTAGAAAACAATATGACTTATGGTAGAACTTCCTTGTAACTCCTATGTAATACCTGAGAGGGATCTTATGCCCTCAAAACAATTTTAGAATCAATGTCAAAAAAAAATTCACAGGAACAGTGTGGAGTCTGGGGTGATGAAGCTAACTCCCCCCCCCAATCCTTTTGGAGTCAATTAATCCCTGTCTGCCTCAGTTTCCTAAACTGTAAACTGGAGATCAGAACAGGCACCCATCTCCCAAAGCTGTGAGGATCAAATGAGATGATAATTGTAAAATGCACATGAAATTGGTCAAGAAAGGAAAGAAAGCAAGGTCATTGGCCTCTACCCTTCTGGTTCACATTTCTGCCTTTATTAAAGTACATCTTTCCATAACAAATAACAACAAAAAATCATTTGGGTTTTGTCCTCTATTTTGGCCAACACAAAACTTTGCTATTTCTTGAAGTCCCAAGGGTGAGAAAGGAGAAGGGGAACAGGTTAACTGAAAACCTCCAATACTTCTTAAAGATTAGGTCACCCATTTAACGTGCTTTGTAAGCTGCTACTGGTTCAGAGCAGAATATAGTCAGACCTATTTATCATGACTAAAAGACCCTAAGGGATTTGGAAGGCCATTTTCCTCTTCCTGTGGCTCCTGAAGATTTCAGGTGAATATTCTCTCTACTTTTTTTTTTTTTTTTTGCTTTTTTGGAGGGGGAAGGCAGGGCAATCTGGGTTAAGCAACTTGCCCAAGGTCACATGGCTACTAAGTGTTAAGTGTCTGAGGCTGGATTTGAACTCAGGTCCTCCTGACTCCAGGTTGGTCCTCTATTCACCGCACCACCTAGCTGCCCCCCTAGTCTCTCTACTTTTAGGAGTTATGAATGATCATATATTCTATATGGGCAACAATTTAGGAAGAGTACACCGTTAAGTACAAAGTACAAAGTTCTTGAGAGAAAGGATTATTGACTTTCTAGCCTTTATAATTCCAGTGCCTGGCACAGTACACAGTAGGTACTTAATAGATATTGTCTAATTGAATTATTGTTCAGCATAGATGTAAATGAACAATTTGGCGCAGCAATCAAATATAATTTTCAGCAAAGTTGAGCTGATGCATTTAATAATATAAGTAATCATTTTTGACTTCATAAATGTTAAGCAGTGAACAGAAAAGACTCTAAGATAATGACTTCTAAATAGTTAAGCATTTCTGGTGTCAGCTTGGGTATTGAAGACACCAGAGAGGGCAGCTGGATAGGGCAGTAAATTACCCTGAAGCTTTTTTGAAAGTAAATTTGGACATTTTTGGAATGTCCATTCCAAATGGAATTCCATTTTTGGAAGCTTTTTGGAAATTAAATATGGACAATAAAATAAATTAAATTAAAATCAATAAAATTTCCGTTCCACAAACACTGCAGAAGCTCAATAGCAGGTCCAGAAGAATATTGATATTAAAGAGAGGAGCTTTTGTGATAGGGAGATGCTTGTTGTTGGCCTGCAACTCCAACTAAGTCTCCGTTTAGGGAGAACAGGAGATTCTAGGGCAGATTTTAGGAACCAGCACCTGGGGAGAGTTCTGGTATATTTTACAACATGGCAGTCTCTGGGAAACAGGGTGACATCCTTCCCTCATCACTTTCTGTGTTGTTGCTGTTTGACATTTATTGAGCGGCATGAGCACATTCTGTCCTGAGATGGAACGCAGACCACATTCTGGGCTTTACTTTGCCATTTGAACAATTATTCCCCATCCCAGCTTCCTTAAGACCAATGTACTGCATTCTCTCTGCTTTGCATTTAGAAACTGTGGCACCATGACCCCACCTTTACTCATGAGGGGGATCTTCCATCGTTATTTATTGTATATCCAAAGCATGTTTGCTTTTTAAATCTGAATTTCAGGAAACCAACCCTCAGAGGAAGGGACATAAGACATGTCTTTGTATCCCCCATGCTTGGTACAATGCCTGTTACTTAATAAATGTTTGATTGATTGATGAGCTTATTAAGCTGAGCACTGGGAAATTGGCAGGCCAGGAAATGTAGTAGTGGCTTATTGTAGTCAGATTTGTGCTTCTTATTTCGATACTGCCAATGGGCTGGAAGCCTGGAGAATCTGGAAAAGAGGGGAGAACCCTACCAGGGGGTGAAGGTTAGAAGCAGGAAAGAGACTTGGTGGGGTAAAGGGGTGGGGAGACACTGTGGGGTGATAGAAAAAAACTGGACTTGACTGTAAGACATTTGTGTTCTAGTACTGGCTCTGTCACCAACCAGTTGTGGGACCTCCAACTTCTGAAGCCTCAGTCTCTTTATCCATAAAATTCAATTCAGTAAACATTCATTAAGGACCTACTATGTGTCAGTGAGCATTATGTTATCACTGGGGATACAAAAGGAGGCAAAAGACAGTTCTTGCCCTCAAGGAGCTTACAATCTAATGGGGGAGCCAACATGCAAGCAAATATGTACAAACAAGCTGCTTATAGGAGAAAAAGGAATTAATTAATAGAGGGAAGGCATTGGAATTAAGAGAAGTTGGGGAAGGCTGCCTGTAGGAGGTGGTATTAGACTAGGCTACATCTGCATTCTTTGTTCTATGGACCTAGGAACAGCATTTAGCCGAAAAGCTCAAGGCCAAAGCATGGAGACAGCATCATGGCCCTGGGTCTCATGTTCTTTGAAGACAATCTACTATAATGAGGGAAGAAGTCAAAACTCCACTTAAAAGCTGTATGGAACCAGGCATTACAATGCCAGTTTAATAAATGTTTATTAATAGAGGCAGCTAGGCTGCTCAGTGTATAGCACATGGGGCCTGGAGTTAGAAGCCCTGAGTTCAAGTCTGGCCTGGGTCACTTAATAGCTGTGTGGCCCTGGGCAAATCATTTCATCTCTGTTTGCCTCAGTTTCCTCAGATGTAAAATTGGCTAATATATAGCATCTACCTCCCAAGGTTGTTGTGAGGTTCAAATGAAGAAATATTTGTAAAGTGCCAGGCCCTCCCTCCCTCCCTTCCTTCCTTCCTTCCTTCCTGGATTTGCTTTAGAGAATCTAGTAGGAGAGAGAATTTATTATGGATTAAGGGAAAAAAGAATTGGTCACTTTCATGTCCATGGTACTTTTATATCTCTCTCTCGTCATGGTTGGGAATCTACAAGAGACCAATATCTTTGTCTTCTACCCTGTCATTACTCCCATTTGGACCATGGTCCCTAGGTGACCTTGTGCCTTGGCCCTTGCTGCTTTTTCTACCTCACCCAAGTAGGTGAGGTTATCAAACATTGTTTTCAAAGTAGATATTTCCAGAGTTGGAGGAAAGCTTATGAGTTGCTGGCCTTTGAGCTGATTGATTGATTGACTGAGGTTCAGACCAGGGGGTCAGATGAACTCAGCTTTCTTGGTCCAAGGAAACAGTCTCTCAGACAAACAGGCTTGTCTTTTATATCCCTTCTAGCAGAATCGCCTGGGCAGCTGTCAAATTGAAGCTTGAGGCACTTACGTGGAAGAGTTAATAAAAGCAAGATTCTTACTCACCCCTCCTCCCCATAAGTACAGTTTAGTGGGAGTTTGACAATAGATAGTTAAATCTACTTGGAGAGAGAACAGCACTCTTCAGGTGAGGCCCTGAACACTTGCTATCAGCTGTGATTAGGAGGTGTGGAGAGCTGTTTTAAATTGCAGCGCTTCCTCAGGTCTCTGCTCGGGGATTTTAGAGATATTAATTCATTGTTCTTCCTGCTCTCCCCCTTGGCCTTGAGTTGGAGGCGAATGCTGTTTCTAATTCTGTTTCCTGAGCTAGAAGTATGTTTGGTGATTTTCTCAATCAGGTGTGGGAGTGGAGGAAGGTCCTGTTGTGTGCAGGGCACTTGGCCTGACCTGTGGAAAGCAGTTCTTCTTAGGAGTGGTGGAATGAGAAGAAGAGTTGTGGAGGAGGCAGGAGAGAAGTGGAAGGGGAGCTAAAGAGGCAGGAGACAGGAAATAAAACAGGTGGGATTGCCCTTCTTTGTGCCTGCAAGTACATTATACTCCTTAGAAGGCATCAAGGCTAGGGCAGATTAAGAACAAGTGGGGTCTCTATAATCAAGGCTTTAAGTCAGGAATACTCATTTTCCTAAATTCAAATCTAGCCTCAGAAATTTATTAGCTGTATGACTCTGGGCAAGTCACTTAACCCTGTTTGCTTCAGTTTTCTCATCTGTAAAATGAGTTGAAAGAGGAAATGGCAAACCACTCCAGTACCTTTGCCAAGAAAACCCCAAATGAGGGCACAAAGAGTCAGACATGACCGAACAATAACAGAGTTGGCCAGTTATGATGGAGTGAGATGGAAAGGCATTTCAGTGCTTTCTTAGAAGGCCTTAATTTATTATTATTTTTATTATTATTAGTGATAAAAATTTGGTCCATTTGGTGGAGGAAATTCCCAATGTGGAAACTCTCTCCTCATTTATGTTGTAGAGAGTTGTTTAAGAGGGGCACCAAGAGAAGTCACTTGCCCATGGTCCCATAACTAGTCTATATCAGAGTCTGTACTAGAGCCTAGGTCTTCCTGATTGAAAGGCCAGGCCCCACTTGCCCTCCCTCCCCCCCATCAAATGCCATGCTGTATCTCTGTAACAATATTTATAGAGATCTTTAAGATTGGCAAAGCATTGTCTATACCACGAAGAAACTGAGCCCTAGAGAGGTTAAGTGACTTACCCACAATGACACTAAACTAGTAACTGTCAGATACAGAATTTGAACTCAAGTTTCTCCTGACTCTAAGGCCATTGCTATGATACCTTTCAAATGTACTGATCCTCTTTTGTCTGCGCGGGGTGCAATGGTGCATTTGAAGGAACATTGGATTTGGAGCTTGGGAAGCAAAGTTCAAATCCTGTCTCTTCAACTTACTATGTTTTTAACCATAAACAATCCACATAAAATCTCTAGACCTCAGTAAAATAAGGAGAATGACCTAGATGGTCTCTAAGGTTCCTTCCATGTCTAAATCTATGACAAATCAATCAAGGCTTTAAGTGTCTACTAGATGCTAGACACTGTAGATACAAAGACAAAAAAGAAACTCTGCCCTCAGAGAGCCTACCTTCTTTCAGGGGAGACAGAATGTATCACTATTCGCAAAATAACTATTTGGGGAGGGAGCTAATAGAGGCAACCAGGAAAGGCTTCCTATGTCGAAGACAGAGCTTGGACTGAGTTTTGAAGGGAACAAAGGATGGTCAGAAACTGAAATGAGGTGGGAATGTATTCTGGGCATGGGATTCAGTCAGTGCAGTGGCAAAGAGACCGGAGAAAGAATTTTGGGTATGAGAAACAGTTTGGGTGCACTCTAGAGTCCAGGAAAGGAGGCATAATGAATGGAGCATTGGGCCTGGAGTCAGGAAGACCTGAATCAAATCTAGTTTCAGATCGTTATTAGCTGTGCAATCCTAGGCAAAGCATTTTTAAAAAATGCAACCCACCTCAGTTTCCTCATCTGTCAAATGGGGATAATAATAGTACCTATTTCCCAGGTTTGTTGTGAGGATTAAATGAGGTACTAATTGTAAACTGCTTGTTATTATTTAGCTATTAATTACATAACTATTAATTAGCTATTATTATTGATGATGTCTGTAACCTGAGTTCCAAAACCCATCAATAGGGAACTCTTTCCTCACTGGTTGAGAGCAAAGCCCTACACCTGCCCAAGGGGTAGGGATCGAGTTGTCAAGAGTTAGAGAAAGGAGAGATTCTGTTTCTTGAAATCTCTTTAATTTCTTCAGGTTCTCCAGTGTCTTCAGGTCTTTCTAGCTTCCAGCCTTGAGAGAGAAGATGGGCCATGCCAACTGCACTTCTGGTTGCTGAAGGCAGAATTAGACTAGGAAGAAGTCAACATGAGAGAAGCTGTCAGTCTCTATCATGTCCTGACCCCCAGCTAGCTACTCTACAGACTTTGGGGAATTCCCCTTGGCTGAGATTCAGGATTCTCTTGGTTGGGCGGAGTTACCTTGCTCCCAATGGGAGAGCTCCTTCACTCTGTGTTGTTTTCTGTATTTTTCTCCTATATATACACCATCTTCTCTGATTTCTGTTTTGCTAGTGACTTGGATAAATGGAATTTTTTGCTACTTCCTACGTGTGGTTATTGCGGAACTGGCATTTGGTTGGAAAGGAAGTCAAGTCTTGGATATAAAGCTTGGATATTCCTTTTCCCATTAATGAATAATGATCAGAAGTTTAGCTTGAACCTGAAAGTCACATCTCCTAGACTAATAATATTTAAGGGAGGAGATAGGTATGTTTCTAACCTGGCATGTACTCCCTCTCTCTGAGGAGAGCAGAGTAGCCAAACTTCTGGCACCAACCTTTTCTTCTCCTCCTGCCAGAAATTAAAGTCTCCCTTGGAGAAGGGCTGGGGGAATAGAGCTAGAGATTCTGCTTCCCTTTGAATCACATGACACTTTCATGCTGTATGTTCTGGAGGAAGACAGTTTTGCTACTCATATAATAAGGTTGGAAAGGTAGCTGGGATCCAGGTTGTGAAGGGCATTAAAAGACAAACAAAGAGATTTATTTATATTTTACCCTAGAATAGAGCAGGGCTTCTTAAGCTTTTTCCACTTGCCACTCCTTTTCTCTTTTTGTTAGGGTTTGTTGGCATTGCGTGGCTTGTGGGCATGTGCAGTGTAAAGTGTATATGCTGTGTGTTCAAACCAAGACTGCAGTGAAATCACACAATGCAACACAAGCAAGTGCTTCCAGAAACACCTGAATTCATTACGCATTTGATTTTGAATTAAGTTTTGGTCATTGCACGTTCAGAAACCTTTTACCGTTGCCAAATTTTACCCACAGTTTAAGAAGCACTGGAATAGAGGATGGGAAGTAATTGGAGTTTACCAAGTAGGGCAGTGGCATGGTCAAACTTTGCATTTGTATGGATTGGATTGGGGAGAAAGACTTGAGAAAAACTAGACTAGTTAAGAGGGCCTGAACTAAAGAGAGGGAGATAGATGGGAAAAATTTGGTAGAGTAATAGATGACAACATTTGGTAACTGATTTGATATGTGAGGTGAGAATGAATAACATCAAGTTATAAATCTGTTGTCCCAGGTGGAAATAAAGAAGTTTGGAATAGGGACTGGTTTTGGGGAAAAGACATTAGACATTGTTCTGGGCTGGATTTGATTCAGGCCAGTCCCCTGGTAGTTTAGTTAGGGAAACACTAACAAGTCATTTGTTAATTAACAAAAAGAGATTTACTTAGTTATACCAGGAGGATATATAACAATGATGTGCATTGATTCCTCAAACTGATTCATTTAAGCAAAGTTCCCAGTTCCTGATTTGCTCAGTCAAACATTAGGGAATGGATCTGGAGCTTCTCCTTTCCTTATGTATGAAGACAATGAGGAATAATTTGAATAGTCTGAGCCTTTGGTCAACTAAGTCTCAAGGATGGTATCAATACCTTTTCAGGAAAAACTAGCCTAACTTGCAAGGGGGTGTGGGTTAGGATACTGGTCCTACCAAACCATTGAATTTAGACTCTCTGCCATACCATACAGTACATAGCCCTTGGTTACATACTGTCTTTTGATATTTTCTAATTGCTTCATGAATTTGTGACCTATGCCCCCAATTACATTGTGAGTACCATGAGGGTAAGAACTTAAGGATATGGTTTAGATTTCTCTTTTTTCCTGCCACAATGATAGTAAATGCTCTATAAATACTTGACTGACTGATTATCTTTTTATCCCACGGGTATAGCTCAGGGAGATAGAAAAGGTCAGGGCAGAACACACTGCATAGTAAAATATCTTTTACTATAATACCTGATCCCCTTCACCTTCAATCTGAGGAGTGTGCACATAGTTCATATTGTGTGGTTGACAGAGTTCTGGATTTGGAAGACTAGTTCTGATGTTTACTAATCTTATGACTATCACGTATTTAACTTTGTCTAGGCAGCTAAGTGCTACTACTATGAATAGAGTGCCAGACTTAGAACCAAGAAGACCCGAGTTCAATGTGGCGGCTACATGGAACCACTATGGATAGAGGTCTTAGATACTTATCAGCTGTGTGATCCTAGGCAAGTCACTTAACCTCTGTCCGCCTCAGTTTTCCCATTTGTAAAATGTAGATCACAAGAGCACCTACCTCCCCACCTTCTTATGAGGATCAAATGAGTAAAGTGCTTTGTAAACCTTAAAATGCTATATAAAAGCTAACTATCACTATTGTTAGCTGTAATAAGGATATAATGCTTTTAATAAAACTTTAGGAGGTTGTTGTGAAGAAAATATTTTGTCAACCTTAAAGGACTGCATAATGTGAATTATTTTGCGGAGGCCTAGGTCTGGGTCTTCTTATGAATCATCTTTGGATTTGTTTGTTGTTTGATTTTTGGCTAAGAAACTGGAGTGACTTGCCATTTCCTTTTCCAGCTAATTTTTTTTGTTATTGTTCAGGTATTTCAGTTGTGTCTGACTCTTTGTGACCCCATTTGGGGTTTTGTTGGCAAAGATACTGGGGTGACTTGCCATTTCCTTCTCCAGCTAATTTTTTTTTGTTGTCGTTCATCATTTCAGTTGTGTCCTACTGTTTGCGACCCTGTTTGGGGTTTTGTTAGCGAAGATACTGGAGTGGCTTGCTGTTTCCTTCTCATTTTACAGATGAGGAAACCAAGGCAAACAGGGTTAGATGATTTGCTCAGTATCACACAGATGGTAGATGTCTGAGGCCAGATTTGAACTCAAGAAGATGAGTCTTCCAGACTCCAGACCCAGCATTCTAACCACTGAGCAACTGAACTGGCCTCCTAGAATCACTGATAAATAGTAAGTTATAAGTATTTAAAAGGGCAAGGTGACTCTTAAGTTAGAGCAGGGAGTTACTGTAACTGTATCAGCAGCGGATGCCAATCTAGGGAGGTGGATGAAAGGATGTGGCTTCCAACCCTGGAGATAGGGTACTAGAATTGGAATATAAGGATTTGGATTCAGATCCTGGTTCTATCCTCTACCAGCTGTGTGACTTTGGACAAGTTGCTTCACCTGCATGGGCCTCTACAACATTAGGAGGTTTGGCTGGGGTCCCTTCTGGCTCCAAATTCTATTACATTTATGTATGGCATAGTTAACCTAGAGGAAGGGGATTCATTTAGAAATTTTAGCATGGAGGAGTGTCTAAGATTTAAAATTTATACTTTCACAGAGATTATAAATCATCAGAGTATTCCAATAGAAAAAACACTTAGCTTAGAGTTTTCAAGGTAGAAATGACAGCTGAGTTTTAACCTTGGTTCTGACATTTTCTAGTTAAACAGCTGAGGGAGAATTACTTAAGCTAAGTCTCAGTTTCTTCCTCTGTAAAATGGGAATAATACCACCTGCAACACCCACTTTGCATTACCTATCCCAAAGAAAGGAACTGATGGAAAGTTGATAGTTTTTTGATGGAAAGAGGTCTGGCCTTGGACAGTTATGGCTAAACATATGACTAGACAGCTCACTTAACCTTTCTGTGTTTAAAGCCTCTGGTATTCCATTTGTAAAATAATACTTTATTATTTATATGATGATTTTATACATTATATGTTATTTGTAAACAACATTTGTATATTATATGTCATTTATGTATAATACTGTATTATCTGTATGTAATATATTATATATAATATGTATTTATATATAATATTTTAAAAAATAATTTATTATTTACTTAACCTGACAGTTGTATTGCTGTCAGATTAGTTTTCCTTATGCATATCCTCTCTACTGGAGCCAGTTCAAATTGGCTCACAAAAGACAATTATTAAATTTTCAGTGTATTTACATCTGAGAAATAGCAAATGTTACAAATTAGGGCTTGATTTAGTGTCTTGTTGATTGTCTAGACTTAAGAAAATGCTGGGGAAAATGTTAATAATGCAGATTAAACTTAAAAGTATGTCAAGGGTAGTTTTTTTTTCCCCTCAGAGAACACGTTGTTAAACAACTACCGGTACACCCTGGCACGAAAGTTCTGCACCTTGGGATAGAAATGTATCAGCCTGTTATGACCCCTATCTGGAAAGGATGCAGGGAACAGCAATCTTGCAGGGACTGAAAAGTGAGTGAGCAAGCTGGGTTTGGACAAAATTTCTATTGGGCACAAGAGAGACTATCCATATCTGTTAGTCAGTAAACATTTATTAGGCACTACCTGTATACCAGGCATTGTGCTAATTGATGGGGAATACAAAGGGAGGCAAAAGTTTCTGCCTTCAAGAAGTTCAAAATCTTGTTTTGAGGGCTTTATTTTTTCTAAAAATTACACAATGGGGAAGGGGAATGGAAAGGCAGAGGCAGCTAGGTGGTACAAGGGAAAAGAGTGCTGGACTTCAGGTGATGGTGAACTTGAGTTCAAATTCTGGCTTAAACATTAGTCCTGTGACCCTGGGCAAGTCATTTAACCTCTACCTGCCTCAGTTTCCTCAACTGTAAAATGAAGATAATAAAAGTGCCTACCTTGTGGGATTGTTATGAGAATAAAATGAAATATTTATAAAATGATTTGCAAACCTTAAAGCATTATACCAAATGCTGGCTAGTATTATCATTCTATATTCTATTTATCATTCTATATATATTCTATATATCATTCTATCATAGTATTATCATTCTATATTCTGTTCTAATAAAAATTTAAAAAGACAAGTTTCTGAAAAAAAGAATTATGACTAGCAATAATCATAAAACATGTTTTGAGAAATTTTGCACTAAAAAAAGCGTGCCCAAAACATTAATATTATTATTATGGTTATTTTTATAAGCTATAAATATATATTCTCCATTGTTTTGTTTTATGTTTAAGATTGAATTATATATTAATAAAATTATAATAATTTCTTTTTGAAAGAGAGATAGATGCTAGACAGGATGTAGGGGCCTAAGTCACTCTGGCCATCACTGCTGTTTTCTGACATGGAAGCAGGGTACAGAGGGGTGGGAAGAAAGAGGATGAACACACCATTCAATTAGAATTGGCCAAATGAGATTAAGGTGTGATGAGAGGACAGGGTTGGAGACAGAGCTGGAGAGACAAAGAGGGACGAACATCAATGGTGTTGAGAACCACTGGGCCCCACCATAGCCACTGCCTCCATAGTCTGCGGAGGCTGTATGGGACAGCTGAGGCCAGAGTGAGAGAGGTATCCAAATGGTTGTGAACTCTCTCTCCCCACCAAATATTGATGCAGATGACAAAATGCCTCTGCCCTTTGCCCCATTTCTTTGTCTGAAAAGGCAAAAAAGTCTTTCTGGTTTTTTTCCCCCCACAATTCCTGATCTAATCAACTTTAATTACTTTAAACTCTAGTTTAATCCAGATAAAATAGGTTCTATTATAAATATTTTTTGTGTGTTTAATTACTTGTGAACCTGGAGTTATAAAAGGAGAAAAGCGAATCTTTGTTAAGTTATGACACTGATTGGGCTTTGGGAGTGGTTTGAGGCCAGGGTAGCTTGGCTTCCACTCCATAAAATAACACATGCCCTGAATCCCCCTTCCCCATCTATCCCTTTTCAGCTTCCTTTTTGTGTGCTGTGTTCCCCCATTAGATTGTAAATTCTTTGAGGGTAGAGACTATCTTTTGCCTTTTTTTTTTGTATCTGCAGTACTTAGTGTAATTTCTGGCACACAGTAGGCACTTAATAAATGTTCATTGATTGACTGGCAGTGTAGTGTATATGTAGCAGAGTAGTGGGTAAGAAGGCTAGAAAGGTAGCAAGGGGCCAGGTAATAAAGAACTTAAATACTAAGCAGAGAGGATTTTATATTTGATCCTGGACATAAAGAAAAAAGAACCATCAGTGCTTCTTGAATAAGGGAGGGACATAGTCAGACCTAGGCTTTAGAAAAATGACCTTGGCTATTGGAGTTTGGATTTGTGTGGTGAGAAACTTGAGGAACGGAGACCGGTTGGGAGGCTATTGCTATAGGCCAGGCGAGAGGAAATGAAGGCTTGAAGTAGGTTGACAAGGAGCAACATATATGAGAGATGGTCAGAAGGCCAAAATGACCTGATCTGGCAATGGATTGGGATTTGTGGGGTGAGTGAGAATGATGAGGCAAAGATGATACTCACTCTCCTCCATGTATTTTGTGCTGGAGCACATTGGGTCATTCACCATAAGTGTAGGCTGGTAAGCTCTATGAGAGCAAAGAATATGTCTAATCTATGTGATAACTTGGGTAAAAGCAGTTTGTAACATATTTATATATATAATATATGTGCGTGTGTGTATATATATATGTATGCAATCTATGCAATAACTTAAGTAAAAGCATATGTGTATGTTATTATTGTTAATTCTCTCCCCCAGGGCCTAGGATGGTGCTTTACTCATAATTGGTTACTTAATAATGGTTATTTAATTAATTGAATGAGATAATGGTTCTAAAAGACCTTTCTTCATAATAAGTGCTATGTAGATTCAAATACAAGTTGAGATAGGCTGGTAATTATGTTAAGTGTTGAGAAGATCATTTCTAGTCTTTCCTCTGCCTTCACTAGGAAGCTTCCTGCCCTCTCTGTTCTGATTTCCAGAGAACATTTCCCAAAAGTTCCTCAAACACGTGACTTTGCAGGTGGATGAAGTTCAAACCAGGTAGGGACTTGAGAAGTACTGTGAGGCAAAGGCTATTGGGAAGGATGGCCTGGATTATTCTTTGGAAACCTCACAAATTGCTATTCATTCCATTTGGGAACAACTGAAAACATGATTTCACTTGGTTGGGAAATTTGATCTACTAGGGTCAGTCCTGCCTGGTCTTTAGTTTCATAGCTTACAGATAAGGCTCATCTGATTCACAACTTAATGCAAATTATCTTTTCAGAAAGGTTCATAAAGTGTGTGTGTATGTGTGTGTGTGTGTGTGTATTTATCTGATTTGGATTTATTTTGTTTGCTCATTTTTATATTGGGGGAGGTAGATGAGGGAAATAATATTTTCCTCAGACAATAAGCATCGTTGTCCCTATTATCTTTCTGACCCTTTGGATATCCAGAAAGAAGATCACTCTGAGACTAGTAGGGCCATAGCAGATGATGTTTTCTGTCTGACTACATTTCCTATGTCACCTTTTTGGAGTTCCCACAATTTGTTGTTTGGAAGAAGGCTTGTGCATTGGGCTGTGCTTTAAGCCTCTTGAGGTTTGGGGCATGAAATAAAGCCAAAAGATTTGGCTGATGGTGATGCTGTATCACAAAGGACAGTGACAGCTATGTCATTATCTGCACTTCTGAACTCTAAACTATTTTGGGGGGAGCAATTCCATTTCAAGCTCCTTTACAATCTAGCATCCCTCTTCCTTTGCATCCTTATCACTTGCTACTTTTCTTAACACAACTACATCCCAACCAAATTGGATAGCTCTTTGTCCTTCACTTTCTCATATCTCTCTTCCTTTTCTTTCTTTCTTTTTTTTAATAGCCAAGAATGCCCTCCCTCCTCATTTTTTTGCTTGCTAAACTCCTCATCTTTTAAAGTCCAGTTCGACTCTTATTTCCTAAATTAAGGCTTTCTTGCTTCTTCTCATTTGATAACAATCAATCCCCTTGAACTCATTTTGTAGAACGAGACATGACTAATATGGGAATTTGTTTTGCTTGATTTTGCTTATTTATTTGATTTTCTTCATATGTGTGTGGGAGAAGGGTTAGAGAAAAGGTAAATGCTTGATAATTGAAAAAAATTTAAATTATGAATATATTAATAAAGCAGAGAAATAATTTTTTTGTAATCTTGATATTTTACATTATACTTTTTTCTTGTTGCTCTCTAATGTACTTATTTTGTTACATTGTACTTTTATTGTAGTTATTTATGTTTGCCTCTTATCTTTCTGTTAGACTATAACCTCCTTGAGGGAAGGTTACCATGGTTCATCTACATTTTCCCCTATTTTTGATATCTAGCACACTTCTCTTCATCCAGCAATTTGTTTTCTAAAAAAATTTTTTTAAATTGTTTACAACACATATGACTACACAATAGCATTGTCATGGGTCAGCTTAATACTAGCCTAGAGAGTTCTCTGTTTTTCTAAACAGCCCACAGATAACATCAGAGAGGGGGAAAAGCTTGTGCCCTCATTAGTGACATCAATGGCAGCTGATACCTCCCTGCTCCCACAGATCAACTTCCCTGCCTTCCTGATTGTAGAAACCAAGAGAGCCCTTTATGAATTCCCAGGTCCTCCCAAGTTTCCAAGAGTCCAAGAGGGGTCTCATTTGGTGATTCAACCTTCTGTCTGGTTTAGGTCTCCCATCTCTAGAAGATGAAAGGAGCTAAATTTCAATATGCTGCCGTCCCATAAGATAGAAGCAGAAGCTTTACTTTTTTCTTTTTTTAAATTAAATTTTATGTTTATTTTTAGTTTACAACATTCATTTCCACAAGATTTCAAGTTACAAATCTTCTCCCCATCTTTCCCCTACCCACCACCCCAGAACAGTGGTCCCACTGAATACCCCCTCCCCCAATCTGCTTTCTCCTATATCCTTACTCCATCCCCACTTTGACTTTCCAGGAAGGTAAGATGGATCTCCATTCCCTAGTGCCTGTATATCTTATTTCCCACTTGCATGTAAAATAATAATAATAATAATTTTTTTTAAACATTTGATTTTAAAATTTTGAATTCCAGATTCTTTCCCTTCTTCCCTTGTCACCCACCCTAACTGGGAAGATAAGCAATTCAATATAGGTTGTACATGTGTAGTTACACAAAACATTTCCATAGTGGATGTATTGTGAAAGACTGACTATATTTCCCTAACTCCCATCCTGCCCCCACTTGTTCTATTTTCTACTTTGACCGTGACCCTTTTCAAAAATGCTTGCCTCTAACTACCCTCACCCCATCTGCCCTCCCTTCTATCATCCCCCCTCTTATCACCTTCCCCCCTCCTTTCCTGTAGGGTAAGATATCCAATTTAGTGTGTATGTTATTCCCTCCTTAAGCCAAATTCAATGAGAGTAAGGTTGACCCATTCGCTTTTGCCTTCCTATTCTTCCCCTCCATTATAACAGTTTTCCCTTTCCTCTTTTATATGAGATAATTTGCCCTATTCTGTCTCTCTCTATCTCCTCTCATTATGTTCCTCTCTCACCTCTTAATTGTATTTTTTAAATACCATCCCTTCCTATTCAATTGATCCTGTGCCCTCTGTCTATGTATACCTGTACTCATATATATATATATATATATATATGTATATATATATACACACACACACACTCACATATGTATTCATATACACAT
>CM053584.1:106210332-106228372 GCA_028627135.1 Pseudochirops cupreus
CCCCCCCAAGACTTCTCTGTTGTCCTAGTTGTGGTTTCACAGCTGGTCTAATAGACCACTCAAAGCCTAAGGATTGAGATGCGAAATTTCTTTCCAAAAATCATATTCTCTGACCTCCATGTAAAAGCAACTCCCGGGATGATAAAAGCAGTCTTCAAAAAACTACCTTCCAGAGGGCTATAGTTGTCTTTGCCCAAAGGGCCACATAGCTGGGTCCTAGGGCAAAGTTTTGCACTGGGGCAAAATTCACTCAAACTGCCCCAGTTCTGCTCCAGATCATCTTAGTTCACAACAGTTCTGGTTGGTGGTGTGAGAGTGTGGAAGTTAATTCAATGCCAGTTCCATTAGCATCCTATTCCAAACACCTCACACTGGCATTATGCATGGCCCTGGTCTGCCTGTATCTTTTATGGTCCATGAAAAATACCTTTACTGCTTGGAAGTTAAGTCACAGAATGATTTCTATGATGGGATCTGAGCAGTGAGGAGGTGTCCTGTAGATTTGGTCTCTGAATTACACATATTATCCTTTATGACAGAGCTCAGTCCCCTGTTACTGGACATCACCCCATGGTTGGTATCTTTGCATTAGGGTTTAGAGAGGCCCAAAGGACATCAGATGGACCTTTCTGTGGCTGTGAATTCGGAAGCAACAAGTAGATTTTTCTGCAGCCTGACTCCTCTTCTCCCTAGCTCCCTGGCCTAAAAATAATAATGATAATAGTATAATACCTGACATTTACATGGCACTTTAATATTCACGAGGCACTTTATCCAGTTTATCTCTTGTGATCTTCAAGACAACCCGGTGAGATTAGGTGCTATTAGTATATCCATTTGACAGATGTGATTTGAATAGAATTGTTCAAGGCTATCTACAATATGATTCCTAAAGAAAATCAGAAATGGGCAAGTTGTCTATGAATGAGCTGACCTATTGTCCACGCAACTTCAAATGCTTTATAAAAGGTTTTTGTTGTTGTTTAAATCCTACAACTTTGTGCTTCCTTCCTAGAGGATTTATTTATTTCTGTGTCTACAGTAATAAAATGGTTCGAGGGGCTGGGGAATTTAGGTGCGATGAATTTTCTGGCTAATGGGAAAATCTTTTATTTTCTTTTAAAGCCATTATTATTGAAAATCTTTCCAGTGTCATGAATTAATTTTATTACTTGGATAGGTACGATGTAGTTTACAAACAGGTCATGCTCCAGAATGTTCATTTGTAAATTGATTTGTTTCTAATATGTAATGTCTTTTCCCATAGAAATAACATAAAACAGGTGTTAGGGTTCTAGGCCAGCCCACAAAAACTTTTTACCTATAAGGTTTGAGATGAAGGAAAACTTCCTGAGGATTGGAGCTATCCAAAGCTGGAATAGTGAGAAGATTAAAAAGCCTGGGAGACAGTTTCTGGGTAATTAATAATAAATTTATTAATTAGGCTAACTGATACTCACTAAATTGATGCTCAGTGGTTTCTCTCAGTAACCAAAGACAAAACCCTGGAGGTCTATGAATGCTTAAATACCTTTGGAAAAGGAGGTGCTCTTGGCAGGTGAAAATCAACCCTAATTGGTGAACAATTAATGAGGAGGTGAGCTAACAGTCTTCATTTCCTCCTGCTGAGAATGTGACTTGATCATGAGACTTAGCTGCTCCAGCAATCTGGACAAAGAAATCCATCTCTATCCAGACCACTGTGGTTGATTTTCTCCTTCACGAGCTGAGTTTCCCTAGATTGCAATGGAAAGGTGCAAGGGCATGAACTCAGTGCTTTAGGACTGGAATGCACCTAGATTAGATTCTATAGATCACTCTAAACAGAAGTAAGGTCTTCTAGTTGGGTGGAATCTTACCCAAGATTGCGGAGCATGTACCCAGAGGATTTGGCCAATCTCATCTATCAGCCTTGTCCTTCAGAGACTGACTGAATGACCTATAGGGACTGGTCCCTGAATGAGGAATTATACAGGAAAAACTTCAATCCTAGTTAATTATTAATATAATAGAAAAATAATCATTTCTCTCAATAGGCTGCCATGGGAAGTAGCAACTTACGCCTCATTGTGGGTCTTCTAGCCTTCCAAACAAGGTTGGATGAACATTTTTCCACATTTATTGTGGAAAGGATTCTTATTCAGGTATGGGTCGGGCTAGATGACTTTTCAGAACCCTTCCACATTTAAGATTCTATTATTTAATAGGGAGCAAATGAAGATTTTTGAAAAGAGAAGTGAGATGATCAGATTAATTCATAATTTTTTTTCTGGCAAATGGAGAAGTGAAAGAAGAAGAAAAGACATTAAGCAGAATATCGCAATTGGCCAGGCAAATATTAACTAGGGCCTGAACTAGGGTAGTAGCTATGGGAATAGAGATGAGGAGTAGAAATAAGAGATATTGTAAATGTCAAATCAATTGAATTTGGTAACCTATCAGATATGTGAGGTGAAGTAAAGGGACGAGTCAAAGATAACCCCAAGGTAACAAAAACAAAAGATCAGGTGAACAGTGCCATCACACAATCAGAAATAATTAAGTAGAAAGAATGTGCCAGTTTAGGGAGACAGATAAACTCGTTTGGGGACATGTTGATTTTGAGGTTCTGAAGTAGAAATGTCGGATAGGCATTTGGAATTATGAGTTTGGAGCTCAGAAAGCACTCTAGAACTAGAGATAAAATTTTGGGAATCATCTGCATAGAGGCAATAGTTAAAATCACAGAGTTAAATGTGATGACCAAGGGAAAACATTTAGATGGAGAAAAGAGGAAGACCAAGGATAATACTTTGGTGAACACCATCTTTAAGTTATGTATGCCCATGTAAGGTAGATAGGTCCACATGGGTTATATAAACTAGGGGTTGGCAAATGGCCCAAAGGCCAAATTCCACCCACCATCTGTTTTGGTATAGCCTTCAAGCTGCACAAGTGGTTTTTACATTTTTAAATAAAATTTTATCATATTTAAAAATGTAAAAACCATTCTTGGCTTGTGGGCTGTACAAAAACAGGTGGCCGGCCAGATCTGGCCGGTAGGCTATAATTTTCCAACCTCTGGTCTAAACATATAGATGCGTGGTTTTTAGGGATGTATGGATGGAGATGATTTGAGGTCTGCACTGCCTCTGAAGAGAGGAGGAGAACCAGCACAAAGGCTTTGGGGGAGGACCAGGCAAGTCCTGGAACATCTTGAGGCTGGTCATTCAATACTATAGTCTCTGAGTGGAGCACCGTCCCCTTCCCCAGATATTGCTTGTGTAAGCATATATCAGTTTGGAACAAAGTCACTTTCCTGGCCACTATCCCTTAAAGGGTGGTGGTAGGGAAATGTCACCCCAAACCTGCAGACTTGGCCCCATCTTGTCAAATGCTTGTGATACAAAAAACCTGTTACAAATAGTGAATAGCAAGCAATTTATACAAGCAAGAAATCAGAGAAATTCTATAGATTAGATTGCACCAGAAAATACACAAGAGTGAATGAGCTCTTTTAAGAGGAAGATGAGATCTCACCTCATCCAAGAGAGAGGTAGTGATTTCACCCAAGGGAAATTTCCCTAAAGTCTCTAAGAGGCAAGCTGAAAATTAGGGATATGTTGAATAGCTGAGTTGTTCTATATGTTTACTACTTCCAAAGTCTCTCTCTTTTCATGCATGTCTCCTTGTCTGGAATACAGTATGTCTCAAGAAGAAATAAACAATGTCCTTCCTCTCCAAAGCTCTCATGCCATTTCTGCCCCTCAGACAGTAACAAAGGGTCAGCATTCACCTCTGCATTTCAACATTCCTTTCACCAGTTATGAGCGTCTGGGTAGAAACCCAGATTACATCATCTTAAGGGAGTTGGAAGAAGACGAGATTGACTGGATGACTAGAGAGGTGACTATCAGTCTTAAATAGTACAGAGAAGATAGATTGAAAAAAGGCAGTAGGATTTGGCTGTCAGATGACCTTTGAGAGAGTGGTAAGGGAAAAAGTTAGATTGCAAGGTGTAGAGAGGAAATGAAGGCTTTAGGTGGAGACAACTTTTTCAGAAGTTTAGAAGGGAAGGAGAAGAGAGAGATGAGATAGATAAGAGGGGAAGGATCAGGAATGGGTTTTTTTGGTTTGATTGAGAGGGGGTGATTGATGGATGGAGCTCCAGACTGGAGTAAGTGAGGAAGGATGGCATCAAGGACACAGGTAGAAGGATTAGCCTTAGGTAAGGAGTGCGCCATAAAAGAACTGCTTGGAATTCCCAGCTAAATGCTACTTCTGGGGACCCCGTCATTCATCACAGCAGGCAATAATTTGATGCGCTGAGGTCTCAGCATGGAGGAAGACTTCAAGGGGCATAGTGCCAGGAGAGTGGACTTTTTGGTTTCAGCCCAAGGAGAAAAGGAGAATCCATGCGTTTTAACTGACCACCTTTGTCCCAGGGTGTCCCCCTGCCCCTTTTCCTTTTTATTATTTTGATTTTAAGGGCTGCCAAGCACTTTGTTTGAGAAATGTTTTGTGGATACCATTTGTGTTCATCTTAATTTTATTTATATGGTTTTGCTTTTTTAAAATCCCTTTCATTTCTGAATATTTCCCCCCTTACTTACCTACCCAGTGATCCATCCTTTGTAACAAAAATTAATGAAGAGAGAGGAAAAAAGCAGTTTAGCAAAACCAAGCAACATAATGAGCATGTTTGACAGAATACGTAACATTCTATGCCAATATTCCTCTAACTCTGCAAAAAAGGCGGGGGTGGGGGAAATACATTTTCTCTACCTCTCCAGAGTCAAACTTGGTCATTATTAGTGCACATCTTTGTTGAAAAGATGTTCTTTACATTTATATCATAGTCAGTAGTCATGCTGGAAACAGTTTAAACTGACTCTCCTGAGTCAATTGTTAAATGTTCAAAGTGAGCATGTGCACCTTGAAAATTAGCAAAGTCAGGCTTGATTTATGGCTGTCTAGACCAGTGGCACCAAACTCTAATAGAAAAGGATCCCCACCACCACAATTGAGTTAGAAAACCACAAACTAACATTGTCTGTGTTGTATTATATTTTCCATTTATTTTGTTAAATATTTCTCAGTTACGTTTTTAATCTCAGGAGTTTGGGTGCTTGGGGCCTACAGGCTCCAAGTTTGACATCTCTGTTCTAAACCTAAGAAAGTGATAGAAAAATGTTAATAATAAAGATTAAATTTTTAAAATGTCATTAGTACCTCCTCCCCCACAAAAAAGAATTGGTGGAAGGAGTTTCCTCACCAGGGATTTCCTTATGCCAATGATATCACAAATCTTGTCCCTATCCCTTTTATACCTAGTTTGTGAAACCATAAAATCATCAGTCATACTATAGTTAGGGGAAGAACAAGACTGTGAGACTTGCTTATGTGTCCATGATTCAGTACTTCCCTTGTAATAAAAATGACTTGGTTAAGCCAGCAAAATGCAGAGTATAGAATTAATTCTTTGACAAGTGGGTGGAAGTTATTTACTTCCATATTTCACTGTATCTCGTATTTTGGAAGTATGAGTTCTCTCTTTAGCCAAGCAGATCGCAACTGGTCCATGTTCTGTTCTCCTGGCTGTTTCATGTTTCTGTCCCTTCATAAATCCTCCCTAGGGGAGACTCTGCCATGGGGGCTGGGGAGGCAGCTCCTTAATTTCTCTAAACAGCAAGGGGTACTAGTAGACCATACATAAGTTAGCCCTTACTCTGGAAATGCGATCAGCCCATATATGTCTCCTATGCCATCTTTTAACACCAGGGTGTTGTCGCAAGTATTGTGACCTACTCTCATTCACCATGTTATTTAGTCATTTTTCAGTCTTGTCTGACTCTTCATGACTCCATTTGGGGTTTTCTTGGCAAAGATACTCGAGCGGTTTGCTGTTTCCTTCTCCAGCTCATTTTATAGATGAGGAAACTGAGGCAAACAGGGTGAAGTGACTTGCCCAGGATCACACTAGTTAGTAAGTGTCTGAAGCCAGATTTGAACTCAGGAAGAAGAGTCTTCCTGACTCCAGGCCCAGCACTCTATCCAGTGCACCACTTAGCTGCCATACATCTCTACATCGCCTTTTGGTCCATGCTCAACTTTAATCCCTTAGAGACAGTAATATTCCAGGACTCATAGAGAGTCCCCAGATGAAAATTATTTTTCAAAAGATAGGCTCTTCTTTCAGGGAGAAGATTCAGGCAAAGTCATTAGGACGCAGAATCTGTCTTAATACCAGGAAGGATCTTCCCATAGAGTTGTCAAAAAATGAAGTGGGCTGCCTTTTGAGGTAGTAAGTTCCCCATCATTAGGAATGTTCCAGCAGGTTGCATAAGCATCTTCCATGAATGAGGAAAAGGAGATTCCTGCATTTGGTGGAGGGTTGGAATAGATGGCCTCTAAGGTCCCTTCTAACTATGAGATGCTGTAATTTTATGAGTAAGATAATCAGTGAACCACTCCAGATGGCAAGAGATTCTAAAACCATATGTTAGGAGATTAAGTCATAGGAGAAAACAGTCTTCCCTGTGTTTGGTCCCCAGCTTCTCCCCCACCTCTTCTTACACTGCACTTTGATTTCCAACTCTCACATGCCTTTAACCAGGTGATATAAATGGCCCTAATAGCCAGATGTCAGTTCCACTAGGAAAGGACGATGTCTCATCTCAATTTTCTATTTCTACACAGGCATTGTGGCCCAGTGGAAGGAGAATTGTTGCCCTTAGAGCCAGGAATCCCACTTTAAACACTGACTAGCTGTGCAACTGTGGCCGTGTCACTTACCCTCTTTAATACCTCAGTTTGCTCCTCTGTAAAATGGGGATAATAATAATAGCACCTACTTTACAGGACACTTATGACAATGAAGGAGGATAATGTACATAAAGTGCTATGTAAATGTATTGTTATTCTTATTTTTATATTCTCTCTGCATCTAGCATAAAGCTCTGGACATGGTAGATGTTAATGGAATGAATGAATGAATGAACACTTATCACTGTGTCTTGGTTTCCGTGTTCTTATAGATTATGGCAAGACTGAGGCAGGAGGACATCTCATGGTTTTTTCAGGGACTTTGAAATAATTTCAAAGTGCATTTAGAGCAGTGGTTCTCAACCTTCCTAATGCTGCGACCCTTTAATACTCATATGTGGGTGTATATGCATGTGGGCAGACCCGCCTGAAGACAGATAGAGGAGTGGTGTCTTGATTCCTAAGACCATCGGAAATATGTGTTTTACGATGGTCTTAGGCAACCCCGGTGAAAGGGTCGTTTGACCCCCAGAGGGGTTGCAACCCACAGGTTGAGAACCGCAGGTTTAGAGGCTCTTTTCTCGATGGAAGAAAATGCAGGAAATCTGCCCCACCTTCCTCGTTTGCTACAAGAAACCCTGATGAAGTGAGCTAATGAAGGAAAACAGCTCCATGATAAGCTGGGAGGTTGGGACACTGGCCAGAACAGGGGGTACTAACTCCCAAAGAGCAAGGACAAAGCTTATTAACTAGCACAATCTCTGCCTTGTCCTCCAAGAATGCCACCACAACCTGTCGAAAAGCAGCAGGCATTGGGCTAGTGCTCTGAAGACTTGGATTATTTCATAGCTGATAGATTTAGAACTGGAAGTGACCTCAGAGGTCATCTAGTACAGTCTCTTCATTTTACATATGAGGAAACTGAGGCCCAGACTCATTGAACCTAGGGTAAGTGGTAGAACAGGCAGCTAGGTGGCAAAGTGGACCGAGAGCCAGGTCTGGAGTCAGGAAGACTCCTCTTCCTGAGTTCAAATCCAACCTTAAACACTTACTAGCTATGTAGCCTTGGGCAAGTCACTTCACCCTATTTGCCTCAGTTTCCTCATCTGTAAAATGAGCTGGAGAAGGAAATGGCAAACCACTCCACTATCTTTGCCAAGAAAACCCCAAATGGGGTCACGAAGAGTCGGACATGACTGAAAAATGGCTGAACAACAACAACAAAATGGCAGAACTGGAGATGGAAGCCAGATCCCCTGACGTCAGGTTCCCCTGTACCATGCCCCTTAATTTCCCTCATGTTCTGAAACTCAGGGTTGTCAAGGGAGAAATGGGCATGATGCTTTCTCCTCCCCTCCCTCCCCTTACCACTCCTGGAAGGGGATGAATGAGGATTCTAAGCACTTTGGAGTCCTCTTTTTCTTCCAACTTTCCTCATGAGGAAAGTGCTGTGGTATGGTGGAAAGATTAAACTAGATTAAGTTAGAAAATCTTGGTTTGAATCTTGCCTCCATGATCTACTCATCGGTCAATAAGCATATATTGAGCCTGTACTTTGTGCTAGGCATTTTGCTAACCTCTGAAGATGCAACGAAAGGCAAAAAGACAGTCCCTGCTCTCAAGGATCTCACAGTCTAATTGGGAAGACAACATGCAAACAACTATGTACAAACAAGATAAATCCAGAACAAATGAGAAATAATCTCAGAGGAAGTCACTAGCATTAAGGGGATCAGGAAAGGCTTTGTCAGAGAAGATGGGATTTGAGTTGGATCTTGAAGGAAGCCAGGAAAGCCAAGAGGCAGAGCTGAAGAAGGAGAGCATTCCAGGCAGGAGAGAAAGCAGATGAAAATGCTGGGAGATGGAGCGTCTCGTTTAAGGACCAGCAAAGAGGTCGGTGTTACTGTATTGCAGAGTGTGTGGTACAGAGTGATGTATAAAAAGACTGGAAAGGTAGGAGGGGGTTAGGCTGTAAAGGGCTTTAAGTGACAAACAGAGGAGTTGATCCTGGAGGTGATATTGATGATTGATGACATGGTTGGATGTAACTTACTCAAACTATCAGGCAGGTGATTTCATCTCTCTGGGCCTCAGTTTCCTTGGCAGTAAGATCAGGAAGCTAGACCAGACGCTTGCTAAGACTGCTTCCCAGCAGCAGTTCTAAAATCTCGGTTACACCTACTGTGAATCTTTTCCTCACTGGGTTTTGGAACTTGGCCCAGTTCATATTTGCTCAAAGAGTGGGAGTGGGGTAGAGGACAGATTTGATTTCATCTCATAGATTTTGAGCTAGAAGGGATCTTTGTGAAGTCATTATTTTAAGTTGTGTCTGACTCTTCATGACCCATTGGGGTTTTCTTGGTAAAGATACTTGAGTAGTTTTCCATTTCCTTCTCCATCTCATTTTACAGATGAGGAGACTGAGGCAAATAGAATTAAGTGACTTGACTAGGGTCACATAGCTAGGAAGTGTCTGAGGCCAAATTTGAACTCAGGAAAAAGAGTCTTCCTGACTTCAGGCCTAGCACACTATCCTCTGAGCCACCTCGCTGCCCCAGAAGGGATCTTAAAGGCCATCTGATTTAATCCTGAACACAAACTTAATCTGGTAGTGGGAGAGACACAATTTGAACTCAGGTCCCCAACTTCACATATAATTTTCCTTCTACTTTATCACACTAGTTTGAAGCACTTTAAAACTCTAGTTTTCCCATCACTTTTACTGTTTAGGGCCAATTCTAAACAACTGTCCAAAAAACAAATGGAGGACAGGTTTGGATTTACAGTCTTGCCCTCCCCCCTCCCACCCAATTCCCAGCTTCCTCCATTCTTCTACTTTCTACCAGACACTTAACTACATGACCCTGGGCAAGTCACTTAACTTCTATCTGCTTCAATTTCTTCAACTGTAAAATGAGAATTAATAATAGTACCTACCTCCCTGGACTGCTTAGAGGATTAAATGAGATAATGTTTCTAAAGTGCATAGCACAGTGCCTGGTACTTAGTGGGTAGCTGGGAAATGTTTATTCCCTTGCTTCCTTCCAACATAGTGCTTTTACTATGTCCCTGTCCCTTTTCAGGTACCGAGTTTTTTTTTTTTGAGGGGGGAAGGCAGGGCAATTAGGGTTAAGTGACTTGCCCAAGGTCACACAGCTAGCAAGTGTTAAGTGCCTAAGGTTGGATTTGAACTCATGTCCTCCTGACTCTAGGGCCAGTGCTCTATTCACCGCACCACCTAGCGGTCCCTCTCCTCCCCTCATGTTTCTAGGAAGGTTCTGGTAGCAGTCATCTATGCTTTGGTGGAAGCTCAAGTCAATGTGTGGTATTTACAGCCTGGTTTCTAACTGTGAAAGGAAAGGCT
Source organism: Pseudochirops cupreus (assembly GCA_028627135.1). Taxonomy (NCBI): domain Eukaryota; kingdom Metazoa; phylum Chordata; class Mammalia; order Diprotodontia; family Pseudocheiridae; genus Pseudochirops; species Pseudochirops cupreus. The sequence goes on from CM053584.1 coordinate 106,220,441, forward strand.
CTCATAACAATAACAGCTAACTTTCATAGCAAAGCTTTAATTTTTTTAAAGTGCTTTACATACATAATCTCTTCTGATTCTCACAATAACCCTCTAAGATAGGTACAATTGTTCTTTATTTTGGGGGGGAGGGAGGCAATCAGGGTTGAATGACTTGCCCAGAGTCACACAGCTAGTAAGTACCTGGAACTGGATTTGAACTCAGGTCCTCTTGACCTCTGGGTTAGTGCTCTATCTGCTACACTACCTAGCTGCCTTGATAGATGCTACTATTATTGCTATTTTACAGAGAGGGAAACTGAGGCTTAGTGAGGTTAAGTGCCACACAGTTAGAAAGTATATAAAGACAGACCCTCACCTTTCTGACCCCAAATCCAGAGCTCTATCTAGTCCACCATGATCCCTTCATCAACCTAGGAAGGCTGGGCTAAGGAAAACAAGTGGGTAGAATTTTCTTAGTAATGGTGAGCAGAGAACAGGTTCTTTCCCATTCTCCTCCTGTGGCTACCCCTCTCCCCCAAACTCCCAACCAACTTGCACTCATATGTGGTTCTGGGTTGGACATGAAGCCTAGGGACAAATGCATTGATTAGGAAAGTTAGATCTGTGGGGGGACTTGGCAAAGAAGGAAGAAGGGAAAGTGACATCAGGTGTGGATTCTTAGGAGCTGTCTTTGAGCTCAGTCAGTGAATTTGTCCTGCAAAAAGTTACTGGGGGCCATTTGGGGGTTCACAGATGCCATGGAAGGGTCACTGTATTTGGAGTCAGAGGTCCTGAGTTTGAATTATAATGGCTCTGACATCTTCTAGATGCATGACCTTGGGTCAGTCCTTTTCCACCTGTAAAATGAAGGGGTTCCACTCAATGATGCCTATGGTCCCTTGAATCTCTAGCCTAAATCCTCTGGTAATTATGAGCTGCTCAGGGATCTTTTCTCCCATTTAAAAGATATTCTTGGTTGGGGTCAGCTAGGTGGCGAAACGAATAGAGCACTAGTCCTGGAGTCAAGAGGACCTGAGTTCAAATCCGGCCTCAGACACTTAACACACACAAAAAAACTAGCTGTGTGACCTTGGGCAAGTCACTTAACCCCAACTGCCCTACCTTTCCCCATCCAAAAAGCCAAAAAAAAAAAAAGATATTCTTGGGATTGGAAAGAATGTGAGATTTAAGAACAGCACCCTAGGGAAAATAAAAAAGAATAAGGCAACCTTTCTGAAAGGTTTGTTCCTGGCACCCAGTTTTAGACTAATCCCAGTGATGGAGAAGATAATGGAATATGTGAGAGTTGCCTAGCCACAGGAAGCTGGATCTTCTTGTGTCAGGCCCGTGGGAAGTTAACCTCCCTGGGGAACCACTGTGGAAGGAGGAGGTCAGTGAAGGATCCTGCCTCATCCTTCCTCAAGGACAAGGACAAAGGGGGCAGATGAGTTGGGGTGGGGGAGAAAGAGGGGAAGAGAGAGAGAGGGGAAAGACAGACAGACAGAAAAGGGGAGAGAGACACAGAGATTAAGAGAGAGAGAGAAGGGCAGAGAGATAGAGAGACAGAGAGAGAGAAAAAGGGGGATGGGGGAGAAAGGGGAAGTGGGAGAGAGAAGCATTTGTGTTCCTTTTTGTTTACAAATCAGGGCCTGGATGAGCCAAGCGAAGCCATTCATTTTACTAAAGGAGAAATTCAGTTCTTTTCTGGCAGAGGCCTCCTGCCTGCAGAAGGAACCACAGGCTGGGACCTAGATTGAGGCTTGATAGTAATAGCTTGAATTTACATTGTGTAGAACTTACATAGTGCTTTACATGTATTATCTCATTTGCTCTTCACAACAATCCCAGGGGGTTATTATTGTTCACATTTTACAGATGGAGAAACTGAAGCAGACAGAGGTTTAAATGCCTTGCCAAGGGTCTCTCAGATAGTAAGAATCTGAGGCAGATTCGAACCCATGACTTCCTGAATCCAGAGCCAGCACTCTATTCACAATGCCACTGAGGTACTGTTACTTACAAATAGTAAACCCAGTGTGATGAACCCAGCAGATGAGCAAGATATCCCTGCCCCACAAGTCCCAACCTCACTCTTCACACAGTAGGAAATGCAGCTGTGTTCTCAGACCCTCTCCTGATTCCTTGTTCCACAGTCCAAATAAAGAAATCGCTCTTTTCCATCTTCTGGCATAACCAGGTAGGGCTTTTGTAAGCAAATAAGATGTTATAGGAACATGAGATTGTTTTGCAGATGATAAAACTGAAGTCCAGAGAAGGAAATATAGCCAGTCGCAAGCCCTCTGGCTCCAGATCCAACACTCCCACTGCTTCTCCAACATATCCCTCCCCAGAGGAAGAGCCATGCTCTGATTGGGAGAGACTTAGAGAAATGTAGTGATGGCTCTGAATTCAGTCTTCTAGAATGAGGTTAGCTACATTTCCCCTCTGGGTTCTAGGGGATCCTGAGGTTTTGGGGGGGATATTTTTCCCTAATGCTATTGACTCAAGCCCCTATTCTACTGTATTTCTCCTGCTGTTAGCCAACAGAAATTGGTGCCCCAGTTCCCTTGAACAAATCGACTTTGTCGACATCTAGAAAAAGTTTGGTTAAAGGAAACAAATACTAGTATAAAATTACATTATTCATTCATTATTCCCTTAAGGCTAGGGAATAGTCCTTGTTCAAGGAGTGCAGGACTAAAGTCCTGACTGATGAACAGAAGAATCAGAAGACTTTTTATATATTTTTGAACCATCCCAATTCAGGATGACCATGTCACAAACCTTCGATTTCTATTTGTTACCATCTGTATGTGAAAAAGAGTTCTTTGGTTGTAAATGCAAATTGACAATGACCAAAGCAGGATCTATTTACATTTTATGGTCTCAGGATGTCTGTTTTGCTCTCATGTGGAGTAAGTCCCAAGATAAGGGGAATCTCACCTCTGGTCTTTGAAGTTACTAACACAGGGAAAGTCATTTTTAAATCAATGAGAGCAGTTTGTTTGATTAATTCAGACTTTGGCCAAAATATGATATTTAATGATTATCACCCTCAATGAGCTCTTACAGAATGCTATTGACTGAGGAGACAGAATAGAAGTATAAACAGTGCTTTAGGGCTCACTCTCTCCTATACCGCTTTAGTCTCTGAGGAGAGCAGGCTCAAATTTAGCACAGTTCCTCTAAAGCAGTGGTTCTCAATCTTCCTAAAGCCACGACCCTTTAATAGTCATATGTCGGCATGTCTGCATGTGGGTGGATCCTCCTGGAGAGGATAGAGGAGGTTCCTAAAACCATCGGAAATATGTGACCCCTGTGACTCCTGTGAAAGGGTCGTTTGACCCCAAAGGGGTCGTGATCCACAGATTGAGAACCGCTGCTCTAAAGTATTCACCTTTACCAAGTTTGCTTCCAAATATCATATAGCTGAGGGATGAGTCCACATTTCTGTTGCCATTGAACTGGGTTGGTCATTCAGGACCTCACTTAGCTTCAAGGACTCCAGCACTTGGCCTTTGGTGGCTTAGTCTCCTGACATTTTGAAGGTTGCAATTATCTACAGTTCACAGCTACATGGTCATAGCTGTCTATACATCTATGTGGTCATAGCCATCCATGATCTCCTTCCTCTAAAACAGGAAAGAGTAAATATAAAGAACGGAGGTGGACAGTCATGTATTATACATCAGCCGCTGATGGAGAGGGCTGTCTATTCCATCCAGAGGCTCAAAACATGTCTGGAAATCAGCCAGGGAGGAAAAATCCAGACCAATGGTTATCCTCTGGATGATCAGCCTTTTAAATGCACATCATTTCCACCTATGCAGCCAATCTCCAGTCTATATCCTCATCATGTGATGAGTAGACTGAAACCAGTTATAGAATGTCTACATACACTCCTGTTAGAAACATACTTAGTCTAGGAATAAACAATACTCACTGGAAAGCCGGCAAGAATTTCTTTACCTTTATGTTACATTTATTCTTTCCTGAATAAATGGGTAGCATCTTCAAAAGACTACTGACAATCAGACAAATGCAAGCCCTTTTATGCTGCTTCCATTTGAATTTTCTGCCTTGTTCCTCCCTTCAGAATTGGGACTGGTTCCAGCTCTTCTGGGTTACAATCCTTCTGACCTGCCCTCTACACATGTACTCTGTCTTATGTTCCATCCTCCCAACATGAGCTAACATGGGTTCCATGATCAGATAATGAGGCTCTAAGCTTATGAAGGGTGTGTCAGCTAATATGTATGAGGCTAGTCAAGCATGAGTGTTAATAAAAAGTCTATGACCATCCTTTGACCGTGGCTGGTTTGAGTCAGCTTAGCCCAGGTCTCTACCAAGAGGGAAACCCACAGATTTCTTCCAGCTATGTGATTGGATAGGGTCGCCCTTCCCTTCCTCCCCTCATCCTGATTTACACCTTCCTGCACATCCTGTGTAACATCTGTTTTTGGAACGTCCATTGTTCCTATAGAATCTATGGAAACCAAACTAGCATTTCTCACACTCCAAATCAATGAGCAAGGCAGGACTCTTTTTTCTATTACACATTATCATGCCTTTCTGGAAGCAGCTTCCCTAGCCTCATTGACGTGGGGGATTGCATCATTCCTCCCCTCCCCTTTACAAAAATAAGTCTGTTGGGTCCTAGGACTTGAATTCGGGGTGGGGGGAAAGGAACTATAATGTTTTTCTCTAATCTGTAGATTGATGACTCTCCCTGCCCCATATAACCTAGCTACACCTTCTGCATGTCTGCTATTTTAAACTTGGGGGTAAAAGCAGGAAGAGGGGTGGGAAAGAAAGAAGGGCTGGAAAGGAAGAGGGGGGAGAGAGGGAGAGAGAAAGAGAGAGAAGAAGAAGGGGAGAGGGGAAGAAAGAGGGACAGTGAGAGGGGTAGAGAGAGAGAATGAATAAAGGGTCAGGACAGACCAAAGCAATATTTACTCAGGGGAAGCCAGGGAACAAAAATAACTACACCATGGCTCCCTGCAGGGAGTGGAATGGGAGGGGAAAGAAGAGAAGAAACTAAGGAACAGATACAAAAAAGCAAAAGATGAGAGAGAAAGAAACTGGCCATCTTCACTACTGATGCCTTCCCCTAGTTGCATTCCAGTTTGGATTCAGCACCTATCTTCTCTCTTTCCCATCATATGGTAGAACCTTAGAGACTCCCAGGCACAACCCCAGAAAGCATTTGGGATGGTTCACCCAGTAGTGGTAAATCTTTCCAAAAGGAGATCTGACATCCTGAGTGGGAAAAGGGATTGGGTAGGGGCCAGGACCCCTGGACCCTCCGTTCAGCACACTCTTTGCCCTGTGACCTTTAGCAAACTTCTCTATTTGGTCGTCTGTCAAACTAAAGAGAGAGCCAGCTTATGAACTTGTTGGGACAGTGAATGCAGGAGGAGGAGGAAGAAGAGAAGACTCATCAGATGTTTTGAAAGATTTATAGATCTTCAGATGGAGGGAATGAGTGAATGTGACAGATACTGTTGTTATATGAGGAGCTAACCAAGATTATGGAGGGCGAGTCTGAAGGAGTCTTTCTGTCCAGAGTGGTGGAGCTGGCTCACTCAAAATGCCAGGTGCGTATTCTCATCCCAGATAGCACACTACCACTGAAGCAAAAGGGAGAAAGCAGAGGACTCTGAGGATGGAGGTGAGCATTGACCTCAGGGCCAGAGCCAGCCTGATGCCTTTAAATCATACCCATGAGGCATGATTTGAAGGGCTCCATGGAAAGACTTGCCTCTCCCCCTGCCCTCTCCCCAAGATATCTCTGTATTATCCTGCTATGACAAATTAAAGAGATTCATTCACTTGCTTCCTATTTAAGCCTGTTATGTTGAAATGTAGAGTAATACGTTATTAAGCCATTATCTTCCATTACCATAGTTCACAATAAGAGCTCACATTTACAGAGTGTTTTAAAGTTTACAAGGAAGCGTTCTTTATAACTCAGTGAGGCAGGTAATGCTAGGGTTGTTATTTATGGAGAAAACTGACACTCAGAGGTATTAAGCGACATGCATGCAGATGCCCAGTTTATCAGACAGCATGTGAGTTCACTTCTTCTGAAGCCAAATTCAGTCCTCTTTCTAGTCCATCATGCTGCCTGTCAGGATAGATTGGTTTTGCAGGGATTAGCAAACAAGTTACCTAGCAGATTCCAGAAGGAATGGGTCATGAGACAAGTAAGTTTTGAGGGGATCATGAAGGGGGAGAAGTCCCAGCTAGGCCATGGCCCAGGTGGAATGTTACAATGGGAAACCCTGGTTGGTCAATTAGCAGCATAATGGTGATAGGGAACTAGCCTGAACTCAAGAGGACTAGAATTTGAATCCTATATCAGACAGTTACTAGCTGTATGACATTGGGCGAGTCACTTTACCTCTATCTACATTGGTTTTTTGTTTATAAAATGAGGATAATAATAGCACCCCTCTCTCCTCTGACACGGCCAACCCTCTGGTACACGCCAGCGATTTTCTCTGACTGTCCCCAACCTTGGAATGCTTTTCCTCTTTGTCTCGGCTTCCTGCCTTCCCTGGTTTCCTGCAATTCTCAGCTAAAATCCTGTCTTCTACAGGAAACCTTTCACCATCTCTCTTAATTCTAGTGTCTCCCCTCTGAGACTACTTGCTGCCCCCATTTATCTGGTATATAGCTTGAATTCCCTAAATCACAGACTCAGTGACTTTCTTGACTCATCACTGGAAAGTCTACTTCTCCCAAGGTGAATTGTGGGAGTCATTAGGTGACAGAGCTATAAATAAGGCAGGCTGACTGGAGTGTTGACCCAAGGCACCAAAATTTAGAGGGTGACAACAGAGCTTCTGGGTAGCTAGGTGGTGCAGTGAATAGAGCATTGGGCTGATCTTTCTGAGTTCAAATCTGGCCTCAGATTAACCCTGTTTGCCTCAGTCTCCTCATCTGTAAAATGACCTGGAGAAGGAAATGGCAAACCACTCCGGTATCTTTGCAAAGAAGACCTCAAATGGGGTCACAAAGAGTCAGATACACCCAAAAAATGACCGAACAACAAATCCTCAGTGCAGTGCCTAGCACGTAACAGACTGTTTTTAAGTGTTTATTAGAATGGAATGCTTTATAATTATTATCTCATTTGGTCCTCACAACAACTCTGGGAGATAGGCACTATTATTATTATCTCCATTTTACAGCTGAGGAAACTGAGGCAGCCAGTGGTTAAGTGACTCACCCAGGGTCATGCAGCTAGTTAAGTGTCTGAGGTCACATTTGAACTTAGGTCTTCCTGTCTCCAGACTCAGCTCTCTATGTACTATGCCACTCCATCGCCTAGTTTTGAGGTATCCAGCAGTATTAGTCTTCTCCACACCAGATGGTGTCCTGGGGGTGGGAGTGGGGCTCTCTCTTACCATGTGACCTTCTGTCCAAAGCCCCAAAATGAATTTGTCTTAAAAGGTTGGAGAGCACCCTTCATGTTGTTTGTCCTGGGCTCATTTCATTGTGCTTACTTCAATACCACTATTGCCATTTGTGGGTCTGGTGGGTGAGTCCAAGTTTCTGGATGATGTGTGAGTTAAGAAAAGCTGTGTTACAAGAAGGTATTTGGGACACAAGGAGTTTGCTGGGGGGCAGAGCCAAGATGGCGGCGTAGCAGCAGCAACATATCGCAGCTCTCACATAGCCACCCCAAAATACCCATAAAATAGGACTCTAAACCAATCCTAGAACTCCAAAATGCACACAAAGATACTTCCCACTAAAGTCAGCTCGGCTACAAGGAACCATATCAGCACTGCGAACCGAAACCAGCCTGGCCTGAAGCCACGGCTGTGCCCTGGGGGCGGCTGGACGGGAGGAGATGAGAAGCTTCAGGTGAGCGGATTAGCGGCAGCTGCGAGTGGGAATTGTGAAAGGGGGAGATAAGCAGTCCGGCCAGAAGGCCTCCAG
>CM053584.1:106228872-106317677 GCA_028627135.1 Pseudochirops cupreus
TTATTGACTACATCCAACTGGAACTTGAGATACACAGGCACTGCAGTTGGGAGATCCATCCTGCCCTAGCAAAAAGTGACATAGGAGAGAATAGACTGGGGGAGGGGGGAAACACTGGGATGGCTGTTTTGGGGTGGTGGGCGGGGGAAAGACGGGGAGAAAATATGTAACTCAAAAAAAATTTAATAAAATAAATTAAAAAAAAAAAGGAGTTTGCTGGTGACTGAGGTGGGGAGGGTGAGGTTGTGTTCACAGAAGGTGAAACGCTAAGAGCACAGTCAGCCCAAGGAGTTGTTCTACGTTCCTCCCCTTAAAGGGTGCGTGCCCTCCCCCCACCCATCATATCTGGAATCTAGTATCCAGGGCAACCACCACTTCATCTTATATGATTTCACACAGAACCAAAAGGAACCTTTTTTGGGGGAGGGTTATTATTTTTTTCCCACTTTATTGTTCCCATGGTGAATCACAGTGGTAACATCTAGCTATGCCCCACATCCCCCAATCCCTACAAGTTTAATGATAGCCTGGATTCAAGACCACCACCAGCCTATAAAATGCAACTACTCAAATAATTAATCATTGCCCAAGCTCAAAAGAAATTAGCCTGGGCCTAAACTGCATTAAGCAGCAGGTAAAGAAGCCTTGTAATGAACCGATGAAGTGCCTTGGTCTGCCATGGGAGGATTGCCCCTGTTGCTAGGACACGAGAGAGCATTGGTCCATGTGCTTATGAATTAGTACCTGTAGTTTTCACTTTCCCAACTCCAGCTCAATCACCCGCTTAAAGGTCTGATAACCAGGAAGCACTATCGAATCCAAGAAGACCACAGGGAGGCTTGGGGAGTTAAGGCGCAGGGAGGAAGGTGGTCTGTGTTAGAGCCACCAGTGGCAAAAGTCCAGCCAGCAAAAGCAGTCAGCAGAAGCAGCTCTACCAAGGTGGATCTATGGGGCCATTCAGAGAGAGCTTTGGTTCTGAACTTTACCTGTCCTACATTAGATTCATGATCTTCCCCACTAAAACAACTCTCCTTTCTAAAAATTTCTACTTTTCTTTGTGGTATCAGCATTCTTCCAGTCACCTAGGCTCAGAATCCAGGCATGTTTGTTTCTTCCTTCACTCCCCATATCTAGTCACTGAGTCCTGTACGTTTTTCCTCCAAAATGTCTTTTAGTCACAGTAGCTAGTATTTATATAGTTCTTTAAGGTTTCTGAAGTGCTTTAAAAACGTGATCTCATTTTATCCTTACAACAACCCTGGAAGGTAGGTGTGATTATTATCCCAATTTTATAGATATGGAAACTGAGGCAGTTAAGTGACTTGCCCAGGGTCATACTGCCAGTTATATTTTGTGATCGAGCACCATGCAGGTATATTTATAGTGATCGTGGGCACTGTGAATATTTCATTGGTGCTACAAGGTCTGAGGCTAGATTAAAACTCAGGTTTTCCTGACTCTATGTCCAGTGCTCTATCCACTGTGACGCACAGCTGTCTATATTCATACCTGATCCTTCTTTTCTAGTACCCTTACTGTTACCTTAAGCTGGGCCTGGGGGCTCTCTCTAGTTGTCCTGATCTATATTTCATCACTGGACCCAGAAGGCTCTGGAGGAGAAAGTGAGACTGGTGACCTTGCACAGCCCTCCCTCACTTAAATCCAATTCACTTGCAGGTCATGACATCACCTTCCAGGTGTCATTCATCGGTCCTCTTTGAGAACGAAGGACAAACATCAATGGCAACCAGCTAGGTCCTCATTTCATACTTTGGTTACTGCAATAGACCCCTGCCTGGTCATCCTCCATTTTCAAAACATTTTGTTTGCCACCCCGAGCTAATCTCTGAACATAAACAATATGGTATCCATGCCTCTTGTCTTCTCTGACTTCCTTCAAATCTCAGCCCAAGCCCCATCTTCTGCAAGAAGCCTTTCCCAGTCCTGCCTTTCCTCAGAGAGTCTCCAATTTTTCTCATATATATCGTTTGTATATAGTTGTTTGCAAGTTATCTCTTGTTCATTAGACTGTGAGCTCTTTGAAGGCAGGGACTTTTTTTTTAAAACTTTGTATCCCCAGAACTTAGCATGGTACCTAGCACATAGTAAGCATTTAATCAATCCTTGTTGCTTTGACTTGATGCCATATGACTTGATGCAGGAGCTGTGGTCATGGAGTTGAAGGACTTTGGCTTAAGATGCAACTCATAACCTTTACAAATGTCAGCCTAGTCTAAGGCGGTTCTCTCTCCCATGAATAAGTGGCTTCTGCTCTGATCTAATATGTACTTGTTTCAATCCTTAGGGTTCCTGACCACAAAGAGAGAGGGTCAGGCTTTTTTCACATTTTCTGGCTAGTTATGTTTCCACTCTGGAGTTCTGGGAAAAATCTCCCCAGTGCCAAAAGTCCCTTGATATGGGACTCTCTCCTTATCCGTGGAGATCAACACCATACCTTCTACTTGTGAGGGGCAGGATGGAGTTGGAAAGAGTGGAGAGAGGAGAGTCTTCTTCAGTTTTCCAAGAGTTACTTGATTCTTGGGGGACAGTCTTTGCCACATCTATGGCAGAATTCATGGCTTTGGTTCAAGTCTTGGGATTGATGGGGTTCCTTTTAAAAGTTGCACGATGTACAAAGTAAATAGGGTGACCATTCATTCCCTCTACCTCAAAAGAAATGCCTGGAACACTCAGTGCACACAAATGAATGCTTAAAACAATAAAACATAATGCTGATTTGACTCTCCTGGGAGGTGAAGACAGTTTTGTGAAACTTTGGACCGAGAATTACATTTGTACTCTTGGAACAATTCATACTCAGTCCCAACTCTTTTCATTAGTCATGAATGGCTTCTAGTCCCTTGTTCATTGTTAATGATTCACACGGGGAGATTTTCTGTGAACTACCTGTAATATCACCTATCGAAGATTGGGACTCATTCTTTTTGAAGGGGTGGGGGCTAAAGTCTAGGATTTCCTGTCTTTGTTCTCCTACATTTTTCATCACTTTAGCTGCTGTTGCTGTTCATCCTTTGTTTTCGAAGAGGATCAACATCATGAGGGTGTTATGTTAACTTTCAAGTGAATTGGGTTTAAGTGAGGCAGAGCTGTGCAAAGTCATTGGCTTCAATCTCTCCTCCAGAATCAGGCAAGACAAAAGTTGAGACTGCTAGGGATGGCTCTGGATGCATTGGGTGACCTTGACCTTTTTGAATTAAAGTCTTTCAAAGGTCTCAGTTTGTTTGAGGTAATGTCCATTCAATGACTAAGGGCTAGGTAAGACTGGAGGCAAAAGATGGCTTAATTTACCATCAAAAAAATATCAATCTTGGAGGGAAAGACCATCAAAGTTCCTGGCTAACAGAAAATAATTACTATTTACACTCATTCTAAGTTAATCAAAAACTAAACCATGAGCCACTGAGGCTTGGGTTGGGGGCTAATATAGGCCATTTAATGAAAGCCAGAGTGATTTGAGTTTCAAGTATAGGCCTGTTTGAAACAAAATGGGCTTTTTAAGTCTGTCTTTTCAGAGCTATATTTCAAAAATCATAAATGAAAACTGCACAGGACAAAAAGTAAGTTGTCCCAGCTTTTTGAAAAACAAACAAATTAATTAAAATTAAAAATTAAATCTACCCCCAAAACATTTCCAAATATGCATCCAAAATTATATTCCTATAATTATAATATAAACATAATATGTACTTATATTAATAATTATATTTCTATAATTATAATTCCTAAAATAGAGGGACCACATAAGGTAAGAGCAAGAAAAGGAGGAGGAAGACTAGGAGGAGGAGGAAGAAAAAAAGAAAAAGGAGAAAGAAGAAGGAGGAGAAGGAGGAGGAGGAAGAAAAGAAATAGCAGCATTCTCCAACTTCTGCAGACTGGGCCCCCAGAGGGCAGCTCCTACTCAGTTATCTCTCAGGTAACTCTCAGAGACTGTGCTTCTCCTATTGTCCTGAGTGCCAAATGATGCAGTCCTCACTGACAGTCATATTATAGTCTCAAGTAATTTTTTACCAAAGGTATTTGCTCAGATAACATAGTATCAAAATGTTCTCCTGAAAACTTGGTTCACTCTTCCCCACAAATACACACAGTGTCCATGGAAGGAGTAAGCTTAAACTGAGTCCTACATTCCTTCTGAAGGGTTGTTAACATCGCCTACTTTTTTTTGCTTTTTCCTGACCTTTCTCTGTCTGCATCCAGAATTTTACAGCAAGAAGAGAAAGCTCATGTTTCTCCATTGAAGCATTTGGTACACACTCTCAATTCTGGCTCAGTGACCAATTAAAAGACTTTTCTCCACCACACAGTAAGCAAACAGGAGACAGTCACAGAATACCGATGCATGCTCTGCATCAGGGGCAAGACTCCTTCACTGTTCATCATCATTCACCTCCAGAAGCAGGCTCACCAAACCTCCATTATGGATTGGTAGCAGAAAGATCCCCTTCCACATGCTCTGAGGACTGGGTCCCCATTGGCCAGTCCTTCTATGTACAAAACAGGGGGCATGAATATGCCTACTACCTGTCCTCCAGAATTTTGTAAATACCAAATAAAATAACACATGTAATTTTAATGCACTATTTAAATACAAAATATCATTGGCACAGTATATAGGTGGCACAGTATATAGAGTGCTGCTGGGCCTGGAGTCAGGAGGACCTGAGTTCAAATATGACCTCAGACACTTTTACTAGCTGTGTGATCTTGGGCAAGTCACTTAATCCTGCTTCCCTTGGTTTCCTTATCTGTAAAATGAGCTAGAGAAGGAAATGCCAAACCACTCCAGTATCTTTGCCAAGAAAACCCCAAATGGAGTCATGAAGGACTGAACAACAACAATATTATGTTATTTCTCGAAACCTTTTACTGCTGTTTCCTCCGATATTAAGTCTAAACTTTGTTTGCTTTTTAACTCCCTCCGTAATTTGGTTCTTCAAGGTATAGCTCAGTTTCCACTCTGAAATTTCATAGGTTTGTGAAAAGTGACCTAATTACTCTCTGTTCCCTCATTCTCATTGCCCTTTCCCTCCTCTGAACTCCTATAGTATTTTGTATTCACATCTTAGAACTTAATTTTACATATGTATATATATATGTATATATATATATATATATGTACACATACACACATATCTTCTATTAGGATAATATATTATGATGCACAATATGTTACATACAAAATATAAACTATATAATATAAAATCTATTTTATGTTATGTTATATACAATTATATAATATATATTATTGTTTCAAGTCCCAAACCTCTCTATGCGTGGGAACCACTTTTTATTTTCTTTAAAGTGTGTGAACAGTCAATAAAAAGGCATCGAGCCACTGAGTATTGCATTCCTTTCCCTAATAGAAATTACAGAAAATTGTGCAAAAAAGGGTGTGGCCAAGCATTTACCAGGTAAGATTTCAAGACCAATTGTAGATGTGATTAATAGGTTGGGGAATCTTTGCTCTGTCATATTATCTGAGCATCTATGTAGAGGGGTTAGTGGGAGTAGGACATTGCTCTGCTTTTGGGAAAAGGTTTCCTTGCCGACAGCTGGGGTAAAGGCCAAATGCACTGCAGTATAGTCGGGTTTCCTTCTCAATCTCTTGACAAGTGTGAAATCTGCAGGGCTGCTTCTGCTGTTTTTACAAGGCAGGAACCAGAGGAAAGGCATTTTCTTTATTCGAGAGGGATCATATCCTTGGAAACACCTGTCTACTCTGGCTCTACAGAGGCCCTGTTTGCTGACCACCAGGGCACCCGTGCAAGCAGTTGTCATCCCCTAGTGGATCATTAAAATGTTTCTGTTTCTCTTGTTTCCATGGTTTTATAGTAATTAAAAGCCTAAAATCTTTGAATTTATTAGTGTCCTGAGACTTATCATTGGAAATGCCTCTCTTTTCCCTCTCTATCTCTTCTCTCTCTTTCCTGTCTCCCTTCTCCTGCCTCCTCCCCTTCTCCCTCTCTTCTTTCCCTCCTATCTCCCTCTCCTCCCTCCCCTCTCCCTCTCCTCCCTTCTCCTTCCCCTCTTCCTCTTCCTCCTCTCTCCCTCTCCCTCCTCCTTCACTCTCTTCCCTCCTTCTGCCCCTCACCCTCCTCTTTCCCTCTCCCTTCTTTCTCCCTCTCTCTCTCCTCCCTCCTCTTCCCCCTCCCCCTCTCCCTCTTCATCTCCTCTGCCTTTCCTTCTGCCTCTCCTTACCTCCCCTCCCTTCTCCTCTCCTTCTCTTGGGTCAGAAGCATGTACAGCAGATGTAATATAAGCTACCTGAGGGCAAGGAACATTTCTTTTTTGTCTCTGTATCCCCAGCACCTATAATTATTTAGATCCAAGAGTCATCTCCATAGAGGTGATAATCAAACCCACGTCAAGTGATGAAATCTCCCTGTCTCTGTATCAGCCTTTCTCTCCCCATTCCTTCCTTTCCTTTCCCTTTCTTTTTCCCTCATACGGTCATAGGATCATACGGTTACAGCTGGAAAGAACCTCAGAGCTCATGTTTTCCAACTACCTCATTTTACAGATGAGGAAACAGAGGATAAGGAAGCTCAAATGTCTTTCTTCCTCATTTCTCCAGTGCCTAAAAATAATCTGCATGGTAGCTATAGCTCATAGCTGTTGTCCAATGTAGATAGCAGGTCAAGGGTCTGGAGGTGATGGTGAGCAGAGTTAATTTCCCACATAAAGTAGGCCAGAGGTGATTCCTCCCTACTAGTCTAGAGGCTGCAGGCCATTATTACTCTCTTCTAAAAATTCTAGAGGTACCAGTTTACCTCATGGACAACAAACAAATATATGTTTGCTCCCCACTGGTGGATGCATAATAGGGAGGAGAGTTTGGGGCAGGGTTTAGGTATATGCCAGGAAAAAGATTATACCTCCCATTTTGACCCAACCCAGCAGGTCTCAGAGGTGGTAGCTGGGGATTCTGAGAGGGCAGGGCATCTTGTGCCCCACCACACATCAGAGATGCCCATGTGAACTGCTCTGTCCTTCCTGTTGGAATGGCCGTGGGCAGCCATGACCTAGGAAGCAGAATCACTAGTCTATGTCTTTTGAGGGATTGCCTCATTTACTTAGAAAATAATCATTCTACTGAGAAGTCTTTGGAAAGGGGGTGGTAAATTGTCCAGGGCCTCATGTAAGTGCAAATGAGGCCACTCTGCAAGGAAGGAAACAAGCATTTAATTAAGTGCCTACTATGTGCCAAGCATTGTGCTAAACACTATACAAATGTTATCTCATTTGATCCTCATGATAACTCTGTGAAGTAGGTGCTATTATTATATATTATGTTATATTATATTATATATTATTACCCCAATTTGACAGTTGAGGAAACTGAGGCCAATAGAAGTTAAGTGACTTGCTCAAACAACTAAGTTTCTGAAGCTGGATTTGAACTCAGGTCTTCTTGATTTCAGGCTGCAAGGAATCTCAGTGGCTAGTGCAACAGCAGGACAGGGTAGGGCAAGGGCTAGCTCCTTGGAAAATGATCACTAAAAACCCTATTCTGAGAAACAGTAGATAAATTCCTTGGAATACACCTGCTGCCTGTACCAGGCACTTACCTGGTGGCCACACTCCTTCCCCTCTTCCTACCATAGCTTTTCAGCTTTCTTTTATGTGTTGTTCCTCTATTAGATTGTAAGCTCCTTGAGGGCAGAGTTTTTTTTCCCTTATTTGTAGCTCCAGCACGTAGCCCAGTGCCCAGCATCTAGTAGATACTTAATAAATGTTAATTGAACTTTTTTATTTCATTTTTTTCAGATGTGTGTCAGTGGAAAGGGCTCCCCTCACTAGGAGCTGCCCCATTTAATAAAGGATGATCCAGTTTTTTTAAACTCCTGGGCCTCAGCTTTCTTACCTGTAAAATGAGGTGGTTGGACTAGGTGACCTCTAAGGTCCTTCTCAGCTCTGTCCATTTGATCCCCCATTTCCCTAAAATTGGGAGAATTCTTTGTAGCTGAATCATAAGTCTTCTGTTTCTAAGACTTTGGCATAAGCCAGAGCAATGCTTGCAAGGGCTCTCCTCTTTGCAGATCAGTCTAGAGTTAGGGAAATCATGCTGAGGTCAGTAATTTGCCTGCTGGCTACTCCATGTCAAAATATCCTGGTCTAGTCACAGAATCATAAGATCATAATTTAAGACCTGGTCCAACCCCCTCATTTGACATATAAGGAAATTGAAGTTAAGAGATGGTGTGACCTGCCCAAGGTCACACAGATAGTACATGGTAGAGCCAAGATTCAAACCCAGAAAGAATTGGCTTTGGGTTCAGAGGATCTCAGTTTGAATCTCAACTAACTACTACTAACTACCCATTTGACTTTGGCCAAATCACTTAATTTTCTGGACTTCAGTTCCTTATCTAAAAAATTAGTGGGTTAAGATTAGACCACCTTTGAGGTCCTTTCTAGTTATATGGAGCCATGAACCTATGATCTATGACTATGACACCATACCAGAGGGCTTTACATTACGTCATAATGGTCAGTATTTTTTTTCTTCTGAAATTTGTAACTAATGATTCAAAATACAAGTGCCCAAGCCTTGCTTTGTTTCTTAAGAAAAAAAGAAAATTTCTCTCTGAACTAATGGGGATAGTGCATAATTTGCACACTTGCTGCTTGGGAAAATGGTTGGCGTATTCACCATGGCATTCAAGCCTGTCTGGAGGGTGGTTTATGGAGTAATAAAATAAAAAGTAATTTATACATGGCAAGGAATTTGGACTGAAACATAATTCCATTTTGTACAGCAAGCCAAGCTGCTGTGAATAATTTACCCCCAAGCCAGGGCTCTGTCTGATGAGCTCAAGTCACAGTACCCTTCCCCCACCCTCCACCTCCCAACTGACTCCTCCAAACATAATTTCAAGAGACACAACTCCCAGTGTCCCCTGGAAAGACTTTTTTCTATCTCTGTGCCCAGGCAAATTGATCTATGCTTAGTGGTTTGGTTGTCCTTGGGTCAAGAGCATGTGAACCCAAAATTTATTTCAGTGGAAGGTCAAAAACTGAACTCTATAGAAACAAAAGGAGTGGATGGAGAATGACTGGGTGGGTGATTAGCTAATGCCCTTTATTTAAATCTGACCTTGAGAGAACTTCTACCTCTGTCTAGAGTAGTGGTTCTCAACCTTCCTAATGCCGCGACCCTTTAATACTCATATGTGGGCGTATCTGCATGTGGGCAGACCCACCTGGAGACTGATAGAGGAGCGGTGTCTCGGTTCCTAAGACCATCAGAAATATGTGTTTTCCGATGGTCTTAGGCAACCCCTGTGACCCCTGTGAAAGGGTCATTTGATCCCCAAAGCGGTCGCGACCCACAGGTTGAGAACCACTGGTCTAGAGGCAGTTGGGTGCCATAGTGGTGATGGACCTGGAGTTAGGAAGACCCAAGTTCAAATCCAGCTTCATAAAATTACTACCAGAAAATCATTTAACCTCCCTCTGATTGTTTCTTCATCTTTAAAATGGTAACTACCTCTCAGAGTTGTTGTGAAGAGAGAATTAGATAAATATTTGTTAAATCCCTCCCTTCTGAAACCAATATTTCCAGGTTATCCCCTACCCAAGTCTATTCTCTTAGGACCATGACGACACTGTAGCACATCTTTCTCCCTTCACCCTTTATGAAAGTGTTGTTATTATTTAACCTCTATAGACAACAATTTCCTTGTCTGTAAAATGAGAGGATTGAACTAGCAAGGGGTCAGCAAACTATGACCTGATGGCCAAATGGTTTTTACGTTTTAAAATGCAAAAAAACTTTATTTAAAAATGTAAAAACTATTTTTAGCTCTCTAGCAGCACAAAAAATGAGACAAGGGCCATAGTTTGCTAAGCCCTAAAGTAGATCATCTATAAGGTGTTTTACTAATCTAAATCCTGTGATTCTCTAATCTTGAGGCTTGAGTGTTTGGAAAGGCTGTAGTATTGTCAGTATAAGAAGACTTGGCCAGGGAATCATTAAGACCTGGGCTCTCAGTTTATATCTGCAACTTACCAGCTGTATGTTTTTGGGTAAGCTACTTCATGCTGGTCTTTCCACGTCTTTCAAAAGAAGGGCTTGGACTAGATGACTTCTAAGTGTCTGTTCAGAGCTCACATACTATGATGCTAATGCACACTAAGTTATCAATGACCAACAGTGTACTAATATGACATCCTTCTTGGTATTTTGCATTTTAATAGAGGACAATTCCTTTACTTTTATTTTTAATATCAATTTTTAAATTTTGAGTTCCAAGTTCTTTCTTACCCTTTAGACTCCTTCCCCACCTATTGAGACAGCAAACTGCGTTTCAATTTTTTAAAAAAATCAAGAAAGTAGAAAAAATGCTTCACTCTGCATTCAGTGTTCATCAGTTCTTTCCCTGGAGGTGAATAGCATTTTTTTCATCGTGAATCTTTTGGAAATGTTGTGGATCACTGTATTAATCAGTGCAACTAAGTCTTTCACAGTTCTCCTGGTTCTGCTCACTTCACTTTGCATCAGTTCATATAAGTCTTCCTGTGTTTTTCTGAATTCACCCTCCTTGTCATTTCTTATAGCACAATAGTATTCCATAACAATCATATGCCACAGCTTATTTAGCCATTCCCCAATTGATGGGCATCTCCTCAATTTCCAATAATAGAGGACACTTCCCTAACTTAAAGGAATGGCTGGTTCTTGTTAGGAATTTTAGGTTTGATCATTAGGAAAAATAAATGTCATGAGGGGAGACTTTGTTGGCATTCCTTAAAAATTTCACAAACTCAGGGACCATCTACTTTTTCCATGTCTAAGGTTGTATGCAAAGGTCAATTGACCTTATGGGCCGTACTTTCAATTCAAAAACAAATATTTATTAAAAGTTTACACTATGCTGGGCTCTGTACCAGGGCTAAGAGGCAGCTAGGTGGCTCAGTGGATAGAGTACTGGGCCTGGAGTTAGGAAGACTTGAGTTCAAATATGACCTCAGACACTCACTAGCTGTGTGACCCTGGGCAAGTCACTTAACCTCTGTTTGCCTTAAAATCCACTGGAGAAGAAAATGGCAAACCACTCCAGAATCTTTACCAAGAAAACTCTCAAATGGGGTCAAAATGAGTCTAAAATGACTGAACAAAAACAACAAAAGGATACAGAGACGAAACCTGAAGAAATCTTTGTCCTCAAGAAGTTTCTATTCTATTGGAGAGGATCCTTTTGTCCCTTTCCCCTAGGTGGATGGATAGAAATAGCAAACTGCCTGCATATATCTTCTCCATGTTCATACCTCCAGTCTGCTTTAGGGAAGTGAGCCAGTCCTAAGTTTCCCAGTGGCTCTGAGTTGGTGTGCAGGTGTCCCCCTACCTCACGTTAGGGTGCAGTGTGTGATGTAGTGTTGTTGTGTGTCTAAGAGAGAAGTGAGTGGCAGGAGATGCCTGCAGTGCTACTGGACAGCCTACTTCTGGGGGTCCTTTGATGTATCCTGCAGCCAGAGCTAATAACTTAATAGGCATCAGTGGGGAGTGCAGCAATCCAGTAAACAAACCAACCTACGCCCAGGAACTAAATGTTGAGGGAGAGATGGGTCTGCAGAGCCTGCCAAAATCATAGTGCTTCATGTCCCAATGTGTCATCCCAGGAAATATGAGACAATGTGACTGGAAGGAAAGAAACTCAGTGCTCCACGTGAGGCAGGAAGGAAGTGAGGAGCCGTAGAGCAGGGGGAAGAGGGGAGGGGTCTGAGAGGCATATGGCCCTTCAGATGCAGAGTTAGGGACGCAGAAGTAGATCAGGAAGTTAGGGTAGATGTCTTTGGCTGAGTTATCTTCTGCAGTTGGAAGATGAGTGTGCCCCGGTACCGGTGCTTATACTCTCAATCCAGTGGGCTTTGTTTTTTCAATTAAACAAACATTCAGTTCAAAAATCATTAAGGACTTGCTGTGTGTAGAACAGTAGTCTGTTAAGCAGGTAACTATGTGCTAGGCACTAAGCTAAGCAATAGGGGTAAGAAGAAAGGCAAAAACAATCCTGCCCTCAAAGAGCTTACATTCTAACGGAGGAGACAGCATACCAGGTATATTCAGAGTAGACGGAAGATAATCTCAGAGAGGGAGTCGTTAGTAGCTGGGGGTGGGAAAACCAAGGAAAGCCTCTTGAAGATGAGATTTGAGCTTAATCTTAAAGGAAGCCAGGGAGACTAAGAAGTGAGATGAGGAAGGAGAGCATGCCAGACAGCTCCTTCTACTTTTCCATCTCCCTCCTCTTCTTCCCATCCCTCTCCTTCTTCTCTCCCTCCTTTTTCTTCTCCTCTGTCTCTCTGCCCGTCCTTTCCTTTTTCTTCCCCTCCTTCACCGCCCTTCCCCTCTCTCCTTATTCCTCTCCCCAACTCTTCCTTTCCTCTTATTCTCCACTCCCTTTCTCTCCCAGTGACCCCAACCCTCTTCTTTATTTGGCTTTTTAATCCCTCTTCCTCTCTCTTCAACTTTGTTATCTAGAAAATATTCCAGTAGTAGTCCCGAGCGTCAGGTGAAAATCCCCGCCCATCCCCGCCCCCCCCCCCCCGCCCCTTCGCCGCAGCACACCCTTAATTTCACTTGCTTAGTTTATGAAGAGAAGCATAGAGATGGAAAGAATTCCATTTCCCTGAGTCCTCGATTGTCTACCCTCCTCTACCCTCCGCTCAACAGCACCCTACTCCGTCCCCTTCCATGCCCACCTCCCACCACGCCTCTCGTGGTTCTTATTGACTCTTGTATGTCTCATAAAGGCAGAAATTAGTCCAGGTCAGACAACAGCCCAGGAGTCTGTCTGACAGGTTTGGTTGGGGACTATGAAAGCTCCAGGGAAGGCTTTCACTGCACATGATGCCTATCAATGTGTTTTGCCACCCTACTCCCCCTCCTCTCCCTTTTCCTCCTCCTCCTCCTCCTCTTCCTCCTCTTCCTCTTCCTCTTCCTCTTCCTCCTCCATCTCCTCCTCCTCCTCGTCTTCCTCCTCCTTTACTTCACCCTCTACCTCCTCTACTTCCTCCTCTATCTCCTCCTCTTCTTCCTCCTTCACTTCTTCCTCCTCCTCTTCCTCTTCTACCTTCTTCACTTCTTCCTCCTCCTCTTCTACCTCTTTCTCATCTTTCTCCTCCTAGTCTTCCTTCACCCTCTCCTCCTCCCCCTCTTCCTCCACTTCCTCCTCCACCTCCTCCTCTTCCTCCTCCTCCTCCTGGCATCGTTCCCTGAAGGCTGAGTGGAATGTACATTTAGGAACTAGAGTATGATACATGGTCAGTAATGGGAAGGATAAGATAATGAGCCAATCAACAAGCATTTATTAAGCCCCTTCTCTGTGATGCCCCTGTGCTAGACACTGAAGATACAAAGACAAAAATGAAGCAGTCCCTGCCTTCAAAAAGTTTACATCCTGACCAGGATCTGAGAGAGGATCTGGTCAAGAGGGTAACCTTAGGGCCTCCATCAGTCACCTTGATTTACTGTTCAGCTCTTCAACTGTAATTACGATGAAGTTCCAAACCTAATCCCCAGTTGGAGAGCTGATTTGCAAATTTGTTACTATCTAATAGATTTTTTTTTCCAGAAACTGAGTGGAATTGGCACTGAGTCAATGACTTTAACAAGGGACAAAGAGAGGCACCACCTCAGGGATGAGAAGGCAGAGGAGGAGGCATGTGAGGAGGAGGAGGGGAAGGGGAGAGGGAGAAGGGAAAATGAAAGAGAGGGAGAGCAAGTACGACAGGAAGCTACCGAGGAGCTAAGTTAACATTTGAGGCAGGCCGGTGGCTCAGTAGATAGAGCACTGGGCCTGGAGGCAGGAAGATCTGAGTTCAAATCCAGCCTCAGTGGCTCAGACACGTATGATAAGGGCAAAGTGGAGATTCAGACATGGTAGAAGAAAATATGAGGAGGGAACAATTACTTTGTGGGGAGAATCAGGGAAGGCTTCATGGCAGAGGTGGCACTTAGTCTCAGCTTTGCACAAGGAGAAAGATCTTGATAGGTGGTGATGCAAAGAGAAAATATTTTCCATGTGGGGGATGCCCTAGGCAAGTGCCTAGACAATAGAGAGCAGGACAAGATGGTGAAATGCCAACTGTAGTTGGTTTGTAGTGAGAGTGCCTGAAAGGGATGGGATAATGTGAGATTAGGCTGAGAAAGTGGATTGGAAGCAGATTGTAGAGGTCCTTGAATACCAGGCTAAGTGAGGGATCCTCTCTAGGGAGGAGAAGGCTCCCAGAAATAGGATCTTTATTTTCTCTCATTTCATCCCTAGACTTGGCTGATGGCCACAGTAACTCAGGGAGGTAGAGGAGTCCCGGCATCCCTGGCTTTCTTTAGCCTGGACACCTGCTTGCCCCTTGGCGTCTGTGAGCCTCACAGGGCCCCCCACTAGGTTCCTGTGTCCTCTTTTCTAACCACATTCCACATTTTATTTAGAATTGGGTCTGCGACAGTGGCTGCTGCCGTACCAGATTCAAGAATATTTTTAAATTGTTTGTATAACGAGTAAGACTTTTCTTGGGAAAAGCTCAAGACCCAGGGTCTCTTAAAGAGAAAATACTTTCCTTTCCTCTAGTATTGATGGAGGGGTTTTTTCAACAAAAGCCTTTTTTTTGAGAGCTTTGAGAAAAGCTCTCCATTTTAGCTTAGCAATTCTTTCCTTGGTCTGAGCGTACCTGGAATTCCTAGCTAAACCCAGATGTACGGGAGACCTGGGAAGATAAAGCTTCGTGGGACTGCATGTAGGGGGGCAGACTTACTGGCTGACTTCAGCTGAATCCTGAGCACTGCGTGCATCAGGTAATAGAGTGTGAATCACGCCTGACCTGGATTCAGGAGACCCGGGTTCAAATCCTGATAATTATGAGCTGTGTGGAACTACTCTAAATCGCCGTTGCTTAGTTTTTGCATCTGTAAGGGAGAATAATTATACCTATCTTTGTTTCAGGGTGACTGGGAGCAAATGAGAAAGCCTTGAGACAGTATAAAGGATAACTATACAGATATGAGGTGGTGTCATTATTATTTTATTATTTAACATCATTCTACATAGCTATTGATGATTTTCCTGAGTAGCACATCTTAACACTACAGATCTCCTTGCAAGCAATGCTGGGATTAATCATAACACGTTCATAAAATACCCAGCCCTATTAGAGTCCGCAGTTTGATCTATTACAACGTAATCACAAGGCAGGCAATAAAAAAATGCTATAAATTCTTTCAGAGGGCAAAGCCTCCCTGATAACCTTAGACGTGCAAGACTGCAGGGAAACATCGCAGAATTAATTGCCAGATGGATCCCCAAAACCAAAAATAATCATTCCTTTCACACCTACCATATCTTTCTATCCTTACAACCTGTGAAGTAGGTAAGGCAGGTGTTGTTTTCCCTGTTATATGTAGCTCCCAGGGTCCCCCATATGAGTGTCGCCCCCCCAAAGCTACCCCAGGTTTAAAGCATGTTGTGGAGTAGCATTAACTCAAACCCATAGCTCACAAGATACCTCACCCTCCCCCATCATTTATTTTATCAGACCAACCACGGAACACGTTAGTTTAAAGCAGTGATTCTCAACCTTCCTAATGCTGCGACCCTTTAATACAGTTCCTCATGTTGTGGTGACCCCCCAACCATAAAATTATTTTCATTGCTACTTCATAACTGTAATTTTGCTACTGTTATGAATCTGTCTGATATGCTGGATGTATTTTCATTGTTAAAAATTGAACATAACCCACAGGTTGAGAACCGCTGGTTTAAAGCAACAGATATTTAATTAAACACCCGAGAAATATACAGGGTAAGAAAAATTTCCCCCAATGTAAAACAAGGGTACACGCTTCCACAAGTTACTCCATCAACAGTGGGAGATGTGGCCAGGGCAACTCAGACTCGTAGGGCAGTATCACATCTTTTACTTCCAACACTACTGCTTATTTTCTTGAAAACATACTGTTATCATCTGGTGATGATATGATGATATTTTCTTGAAAACATACTGTTATCATCTGGTGATGAAAAATAGCATTACTTGTAAGTTGAGGTATCTTTGATTAGCTGCTCTCCACTAAAATCTCTCTGCTGAATTCAGCTTTCTTCTAGGAAATCCAGGTCTTTTGTATTATAATCTTAAGAGGATATTTCAGCTCTTTTATGAATTTAGACCCTCAGTCACCTAGACCCAGTTTGTCAGCTAGAGAAGACCTCGGTCATTTAAGTATGTCTCTTTTTCTCCTCCAGCTGCCATTTTGTGAATCCAATTTACTCTTTTAACTTAGAGTGAGAAAATTTACTTCAACTACTTTTTGGTTTTCTTATACCAATTGTGGTCCACACAAACCAGAAATATTACTGAAAGGGGCTAGGTAGAGCTGATAGATCTGGTGAGTTCTGTTCTACTTTACCTCAGAAAGTAAATTGCTTTATTCCATTTATACACGCACGGAGAAATTTAGGCATAGAAATTTATTAGTCTGTTCAAGTTCACATAGCAAGGTAGGATTGCGATTAGAAAACATGTCTCTTAACTCTGAACCTAGGACTCAAATATCTTTAAGTACACAGTGCATATGTGTGTGTGTGTGTGTGTGTCTGTGTCTGTGTATCTGTGTTTGTGTAGGGGAAGGCAGAGGGAGAGGGAGGGAGGGATAGAAAGACAGATAGACAGACAATTGGGAAAACCAACATATCCAAAATAAATGATCCCCAAATGCCTATGAAGCATGGGTGAAAACCTAGTGAGGGTCCTGGCTTCAGTTCAATTCCATCCAACTCAATAGTCATTTATTAAGTACTCATTATATAAAAAGAACTGAGGATGATACAAATTTTAAAATTAGTTTTAAAAAAACTTTTCTTAAGTAATTTAATTTGTAAAAAAAAAAAAGACAAGAAAGGGTTTTTTCCCCCAGAACTATAGATTGTAAATGACCAAAAAAATCTATTATTTTCCAGCTGCTAAACCCAAAACAAAAGCTTTATCTATCTACTTTATCTATCTATCTATCTATCTATCTATCTATCTATCTATCTATCTATCTATATCTGCTTTATATATCTACTTTAAAAGAAATTGATTGTGTTTTAACAGATTGGAAATGACTCATGGATATAACATTCAGTCCTGAAACAGCTATCTGTATATGATCAGATCAATGACTTGTTAGAACCAGGGTAAAAATTAATTCAAAGCTAAGAGAAAAAATAAAAATGAGAAAAAGGTATGCAATTAAAACAATTCCAATCTGACCTATTTAAAAATTAACAAAGAAAAATGGGAAATAGATGGAAGAAAAGACATAAATGATAGTTTTTTATTGAAGTTTAACCCACATAAATCAATTTCCATAGCAAGGAGATCAAAAGAGCCTAAAAATCACCTTAGTCAGCAAACACTTGACTTATTTGCCAAGTAGAAAGAGGTGGTAGTCAAACACAACACCTATTTAGAATATAAATTCTGTTGTAAATTTATAAAGGAATAATGGTAGAAAATTATGAACAGTATTACCTCATAAAATATGAGAGGCAGTAAAGAGAAAAATCAACTTAAAAAAGACTTTGTGAGATTCCCAATTATCAAAGCCATTCCAGGAACATTTAAAACTGAAACTGGAAGGGCAATAAATATGTGAAAAAGATCTGCAAAGATTTTTCTTTATAATATACACCTTTTACTGTCAAGTACAGTGGAACCACCACATTCAGACTCTGACATCACAGTCCCATATGTGTTATATAGGTAGTGGAAATGGTACTGAAGAAAAGATAAAGAAGGAAAAAGCAACTAGATGAGACCCAGTGTATGTAGAGGGGTTCCATGATGGAAAAAAGAGAACTTTGAAGGTATTTAAGGCGTTATTTCTCAAGGTATTAGGAGAACACACTAAAGGAATTAAAAAAAAAAATCCTATGCCATATTGTTTTCTTAAAAAGGTGACCAAAAGCACACTAATAATTACCAAGCCATATATCTACTTTTCCTATCTTATATGAATTTTTATTAGAAAAATCTATGCACATAAAGGTGGACTTCCTCAATGAGAATATTAGAAGGGAAAAGGCAGACATTCAAATGATATTCTACAGTAAACTATGTCATTACCATTATATAATTGACTGAAAGATGTAGGAAATACAAACTTCTAGTTTGCATGTTGTTTGGTGATTAAAAAAACTGATTCAGTAGAACAAAGCCCTTCTGGGGCAATGGAGAGGTGTAGGGTGGGCACAAGAAGGCTGCAATACTTCACAAATAAGGCATTTTGAAGAAGCAGTGTATAGGATGGCGTAAAAAAAATCTGCTTGAGAATAATGGGTGGGGGAATGTAGCTAGAGGGAGGGCTAACGGATGAGAGTGCCCATGTTCTACTGGTTTCCATTCTATGGCAAAAGAACTTGAGACAGTATCCTAGTATGCTGGACAAGGTTCCCTGTGGCAAATTTATTCAAGGACATAGATGAAAATTGAACAAGATGGGAGGCATGGATAGGTTATAATATGCATCATTGGAAGGAATAACCACATCAATGAGATCACACATCCATTAGAATATTGGAATAAATCCCATTTGTTTTTTTTAATGGCTCTTTTTGACCATCTTAAAATAATAAATCAGATTTCTATAACATTTTTAGGTTAACTCATAGGTTCCTCATAACAACCTGTGATTTAAGTGGTAGGAGCATTATTATACATAATTTGCAGATGTAGGAACTGAGGCTCAGAGAGGTTAAGTGACTTGTCCAAGATCACATGGTGCCTAAGTAGCTGAGACAGGACTGGGGTCTCTTGACTCTCCTCTAAGACTTACATCGTCTCATCTTTCACCATCATTTGACAGAGAATTGTTGCTGTTAATGATTTTGCTTTTAATGCCATGGTTGTAGTTGCTGTATATACTGCTGTCTTTGTTCTGCTTTCTTAACCTTGTACCATTTCATGTCTTTCTCTATTTCATTGACTTCTTCATATTCATCCTTTCTTCTAGTACAACAATATTGCATTACATGCATGTACTATCATTTGTTAAGCCATTTTCCAATCATCGACCTGTCATTTGTTTCCAGGGGCTTTTCCCTCCTGTTTCAGATAATGCTGCTAGGAATTATTTTGTACAGAAAGGTTTTTTCTCCCTTTCCTTAGGCTATATAAATATAGTGGTGGCAAAGAGCAAGAACAATTTTATAATTCTTTCTTGATAATTCCATATTACTTCCCAGAAACAGTGAACCAATTAATAGTTCTACCAGCAACTTGTTAATATGCCACACCAGCATTCAATTTTGTCTTTTATTATTTTTTGCCAATTTTGTGGGTGTCAGGTAGAACTCAGTTCTTTTCATCATCTTCATCATCATCATCCTAACATTTACATAGCTTTTAAGATTTATAAAGACCCTTACAAATATTATCATATTTTATCCTCACAACAACCCTGAGAAGCAGGTACTATTATCCTCATTTTACAGCTCAGGAAGCTGAGGCAAACAGAGGTTAAATGACTTGCCCAAAGTCACACAGCTAGTAAGTATCTGACTAGATTTGAACTCAGATCTTCCTGACTCCAAGTCAAATGCTAGTGGTTTTGAATATTTCTTCCATGTGATTATTAATTTGTGTTCTTACCCACACACTCATATTAAAATATGAAGTTTAGATAAGTCATAGTACCTACCCTTAAGGAATTCACAGTCCAGTAAAGAGGTATGACAGATTCCTTCTCTTTCTTCAAGCTTCCGGTGAGGTTTCATCTTCTCCAGGAAGTCTTTGATATCCTACCTCCTCCCCTGAAAGTAAGTCAGTCTCTCTCTCTTTCTCTCTTTCTCTCTCTCTCCCCCTCCCTCTCTCCCCTTCCCATTCTCCCCCCCCTCCCCCTCCCTCCCTCCTCAAATATTCCTGGAACATCTTGCTTTGATCTCTCCTTTACCCCTATCTTTCCTTATCCTATATTAAATTTATATAACATGTCTGCTCCCTCAGGGCCAGGCCTATTACAAATCTCCCTCATGGATCTCAGGTGGTTGTGTGGGAGGGTCTCTTTTCTCTGCCTTTGTCTTGAGCCCTGATCAGTTTTGTTTCTTTCATTTGTTGGGTGGGGGATATAGTGGCTAGTACCCCCACTTCCACTTAACCACTTACCCTCAGATGAGCTCTTACAAAAAAAGATATTTACTTCAAAGATACAGAAAAAACATAGAAATAGTTTCCCCAAATATCATGGGGACCCTCCTACTCCACCTTGTTCTCTGGGTGGGGTTAGGCTCACAACTTAGCTCAGTTCTTACACGGTGTTGATTCCAAGTTCAAGCCCCGAAATATTTCTACCAGATGAAGCTTCTTCTTAGCTACCATTGGACTGAATTTTTAAAGCTCATCCTCCAGAGTCGTTCCTTGTTCCTCTGGACATTGAAGCTACACTGGCTGTGAAAAAATTCTGGAATGACAGGGTGCAGAAGAGCCCTCTGGACCTTTCAAATTCCCAAGGTCATGTACTCCAATTCCTTCACTGGTTACCAACCTCTACCAATTGCACCCAGGCAAAGAGAGATGACCAGATCTAACTCAGGCTTTTTTGAAGATGCTGACAGTTGCAGCTACTCCACCAATGGACTATACATGTGCCCAACATCCATTATACTTATTTACGGATGCGCCATATTTCCCCAGGAAAGTGCTTCTTGAGGACAGGAACTGTAGATTTTATTTCTCATGTTTCTTCTCTAATGATTTGCACATATTACATGCATGATAGATGGCATGATAGATTCACTGGCTCTATTTGAGCCAGTGAAGGGGCAATTATCTAGAAACTGCAAACCTGACTTTGTCAGAAGGATCCATCCAGTTCTTTGTATGATTCAGAAGCTAACTTGGCACTGAGTTATTATTTCTCTTAAAAAAAAAAAGAAGGGGGGCCTCAGGCAAAAACATTTTATTCAACTAATGACAGAACAAGGCCAAGACATAGATCTCATTGTCATGACCCAGTGCCTGGCCTAGTTGTATTGTTTAGCTGACGTTATCTGCTCTATCACTCCTCTGCTGTGTTTGTTACAGATTGATTATGTCTGGGGAATTCGGTAAGGTTGGGCTTTTCTTTGGAAGGATATGACTACCTGAAACAGTCTGCAGTCAGTCAGTTATCACAATGGAATAGAAAGGCTAAGACAGCTTCATCCCATGCCTCCCCCCACCCCTGTCCCCCATCACCTTACAGGTACAGAAGTGGAACCAGGGCACTTCAAATAGTTATCAAGAATGCTAACACTGGAAGAGAATTTATAGTTCCCTTTACTGAGGTCTGGAGAGTTTTTGCCAAGGCGGCATAAGCCAGTTAGGAGCATGGTTGATACTACAATTGAGGTCTCTTGACTTGAGACCAGAAGTCTTTCCCCTCCACTGTTTTCATACTAGACAATGTGGCCCTATTTGAAGACTTGATAGCAATTCTAGTTATCCGTAGTTCCCAGGAGGGCTTAACTGCAGACCCTTTGTTCTTCTCCTAAACGAACCTATTAGCATAGGGCTGTTGTTACAATTGTTCAGTCAAGTCCAATTCTTTGAGATTCCATTTGGGGTTTCCTTGGCAAAGATACTGGAGTGGTTTGCTATCTCCTTTTTCAATTCATTTTACAGATGAGGAAACTGAGGCAAATAGAGTTAAATGACTTTCCCAGGGTCACATAACTAATAAGTGTCTGAGACCGGATTTGAACTCAGGAAGAAGTCTTCCTGACTTCAGGTCCAGCACTCTATCCACTATACCACCTAGCTGCCCAGGGTACAACCTAGGAAATCATATTCATACAGGGTGTCCTGAAAGTCTTTGTGCAGTTCTAAGTTTGACCACCTTAAAGATTTGCAAAGTACTTTTCATTCATTATTTCATTTTATTTTCACAACAATCTTATGAGGTAGGGGCTAATATTTCCCCCATTTTATGGATGAGGTTCAGTGACTCATTCAAGGATGCATAGCTAGTAAGAATCTGAGTCCGAATTTAAACCCAAGTTTTCCTCTCTCCGGGTCTAACATTTTGTTCACTATGGCAAACTGCTTCTAGAGTTTTAGGGATAAACAGACATTTCAGCAAGGGGACAGCTAAGTGGTGCAGTAGATATAGTGTTAGGCTGAGTTCAAATCTGGCCTCAGACACTAGCTATAAGACCCTGGGCAAGTCACTTAACCCTGTTTGCCTCAGTTTCCTCATCTGTAAAATGAGCTGGAGAAGGAAATGCAAACCACTCAAGTAGCTTTGCCAAGAAAACCCCAAAGGGGGCCATGAAGAGTCAAACACAACTGAACAATAAGACATCTCAGGTTATACTTAATTTCCCAAATCTCTTTCTTATTCACTGTTACTTAAGTGGCACACAATTTAGGGAGTAATTGCCTAGACTGAGAAGCAATCAATATTACTGTCTCTTCCTGGCTGTCAGTGTGAAAGGTGTCTTTGGTCACTGACCTAGAAAATAACCTATCCATTGACTTAGAAAATATCAATCCCTATTCTTTAACAGTCTTTCCTAAAAAGATGGATCATACTTTATAATGGGTATTTAAAAAAAAAAGAAATTTAGGGAAAACTCATGCACTATTATTTCTAGAGAAACAGAAACAGACCAAGGAGGTTATTTTTGTGTATGTACAAAAGTGAAAGGGTTACACAATTATCTAGATAATTTGAGTCAGTTTGGGAAATTTCAGGTCATCTTCCATTAAGACCTTCTTAATAGTAGACTAGCTTGTTTTTGTTTGGATTCTTTGCTAATTTTGATAGGGGATAATAATGGGCATTTTTCAGTTATTTATTTAAACACTGATTTTTTTTTCTTAAAGTGGACAGTGGAAGACACAGAACTTGGGTACCCAACTGTTGAGCGCTAACCACCAGACGGCGCTGTCTCCTTCCTTACAAGCTTTATATATACCTATGTTGAGGACATAGAGGGGGCTTCTCTTACCCAGTCCCTACGGTATTCTTGGAGACGACTCCAGCAGACATTGATTTCACCTCTAGTTCTTGTCCCGCAGTAGGGGGGGTCTTTGTTTGCAGAATCCTGTTCTCCGGCTGTGATGTTCACAAAGAGGAGTCCTCACCCAAAGCCTTGAGCTCTACCATAGGCTCCCTCATTGATTCTTCTACGTGACCTGAAACAAATCACGAAACCACTCCCTGCCTTAGTTTCCTCATTTGTGAAATGTATCTCTCTAATTAAGGCAACGATCCACGGGCGACTTTCCATATTAGGAATGTTGTAAGAACTAATTAGTTCAAGTATGTAAAAATAAAAGGGTGGCAACGAACAAAGACAGAATATTCTTCTCTCTCGGAAATTTAATATAGTTTTCTTCAGGGAGCGAGAGTAATTTCTAATCTCCAGCACCAACAAGTCTTCTCCCTACTAGCTCTGCTTTGTTTAACATCAACCTAAAATTTCTCTTCCATCGTTCTCATTTTGAGAGTGGGGGTGAAGGATGGGGGGCGGGGAAGAAGTCAGGCTGGGGGAGGGGCAATGAACGACTGTCACTGAAGTGTCACGCTGCCCTTTCCTTTCCTTCGCCTGTGTGTGAGTGTGTATATGTATGTGTTGACGCGTGTGTGCTCGAGAAAGAGAGTTCTCGGAGCATCTAGTCCCCGGACGGAGAGGCTGGGCTGCTGAGCGCTGTCTCTGAGAGCCGGGTAGAGGAGGCAGCAGCAGCCACTGACCCTCGGCTCTCACCACCTGTGAGCTAGGAAGACCCCGATAGTGTGGACTGGAGGGCGCGCACAGCCTGTCACCTCTCCAGCAGTCTCCCGTAAGCCCTTCTGCGTCCCAGGGAGCTCGTAGAAGCCATGGAGCATCCCCACAAAGACGGGGAGACGGCAGCGGCAGCAGCCGCCACCGCAACGGCTGCAGCCGCGGACCCTCGGGGAGCATCCTCGTCCAGCGGGGTAGTGGTGCAGGTGCGGGAGAAGAAGGGCCCCCTGCGTGCAGCGATCCCCTACATGCCATTCCCGGTGGCAGTCATCTGCTTGTTCCTCAACACTTTCGTGCCGGGACTGGGTAAGGAGAGGTGGGCGGGTGGGACTCCTTCCAAATGCGGGGTGACTGCAAACTGGCTGGCCAGGATAGGGGGGTGCGGAGGAGGCCATCGAAGGTGCGATTCTGACCAGGCTGAGGGTGTGCAACTGCCATCCCGGGGGCGTCCTGGATGGAAGCGACGATTGCCCAGCCCACCCCAGAAGCTGCGTCCCTTTGAGGCGGGGGCGCTGTCGGGTTGAAAAAGCAATCGGTGGTGGGTAGAAGGAAGTGGGCGACATCCCGGGGAAAAAAGGAGGGAGTTAGAGAGGCCAGAGCCTTTCCCCTGACGCCACCTCATTACTAACTCTTATCCTCCCCTCTCCAGTTACCCGGGAGCTGGAAACTTTTTGGGTAGAACTGGAGGCGCCAGATGAGCTGTAGTAGGAGGGATGCTCCTCACAGCCTTGCTGCTACGATCTGCAGGCAGCCCGCCCTACCCATGGGTCTGCTAGTTCATTCCCCTACCTGGCACCCCGACCACCCTTTCCTGGGCCCGCAGGGTGGAAATTGAAGCTGGCTCGAGTAGACCCACTTCTTTATCTCGTTCTCACAGGGCATCTAACCTCCTTCCCTCCCCTTTTTCTTTTAAATGGGCTCAGAGAGAAGGAAATATGCATTTTTATGAGCTAGAGGAGGGTGAAGAGGACCCAGGGCGGTGCCCCGTCGCCGGCATAAAACCCTAGGACTGGTGGTTTCTCGAAAGTTCTCCAACCCTCAAAGTTGTCAGAGAGATAGGGACCCAAAGAAGAACGAACAGGACTGGAACAGGATGAGATCTGGGCTGGAGTGGTTCATCGCACCTCTGTCTGTTGGCCAGCAGGGGATCAGTGATAGAAAAAGCCAAAAACTAAGGGCTCTGCCTTCCTGTCTTTTCTCATTACCTTCATCCTTATTTTTAAAAAGCACCTCTGGTAGCTCAACAGAAAAGTCGCTTGGCTATTATCAACGTTTGTTTTGGTTTTTTTCTTTTTCTTTTTCTTTTTCTCTCCACCCCCACCTTTCTTTTTGGTTTTCCAGATGAACATAAGAGCGAAATAAGGACTTTATGACCAGTTCTCCCTAAGTCCATTTCCAGTAAAGCAGAATGTACATTTATACACACTTGGGACTGGATGGGAGCCGGCTCCAGAGCAACTGGGTCTGATGCCAAAATTCCTGCTGGGGGTGGGAGGAGAAGGAGCATGAAGAAGGAAAAGTTTTGCTGTCAGTCTTACCTCAAGCCTTAAAACCCCCCTCCCTATTTATACCCTAGAGGCTCCCTTCTCCCACTCACTCCAGCCTTGGCACAGGTTGTACTTGGCATGACTACGAGGCCCTCAGTTCAAACACACCCCTCCTCCCCCTCCCAGCAAAGCGAGTTTGCAGGCTCATAGAACCGTTGGCAGAGGCAGAATGCGGTGGGCCTGGGCTGGGAAAAGGCAATCCTTTCTGGATCTTCCTCAGTAAAAGATTTGCTCCTGCATAGCCTGGCAGTAGGGAGTCCAGGCAAGGCCCAAACCTTCTGTGTCCAGGCAGAAATTAATCTGCTCAGTTCTTTGCCGTTTCTCATGGTCTTGACCTATCTTTCACTGAATACCTCACAGCAGATACCTTATTAATAATAATAATATTACAATAATTAACATTTATATAATATCTACTCTGGCTCAGGTACTGTGCTAAGTGCCATTACAAATATTTCGTTTTACCCTCACAACAACCCTGGGAGGTAGGAGCTATTATCACCCTCATTTCACAGTGGAGGAAAGTGAGGCAAACAGAGGTTAAGTGTCTTTGCCCAAGGTCACACATCTAGTAAGTGTTGGAGGTTGAATTTGAACTCAGGTCTTCCTGGCTGCTGGCTCAGCTTCTCTCCACTAAGCTACACTTTATGATGATTTTATCCAAGGTGATACTCAAAGGTATATGAAAAATGGGGAATTTGTTGGGAGCTAGGAAAGGGAAATAAAATGCATTTGTACATGGCTTACATAATACCCACATAAATCATATAGTCTATCCTTGGAAGATTTTTGTGTTAAAATGCCCACATTTTTGGTGATTTTTTTCATCCCCTATTTATTTTTCCTAGACCAAGAATTTACCCAGAAGTAGCAGCAGAAGCAGAATAAAAGGGATAGGGAGTGGGGAGAGAGTCATCAAGAACCTGTTTCAGGTCACTACTGGCTTCTGAGATACAAATTCCAAGTTACATTGACTTACTGAATACTAGCTGCCTTAGCTTGAACACCCAACTGAGGACCTAGGCATGAGAGAATTTGCCCAAGCTCTGCCTACAAGTACATATATACATATGTATACTACATGTTGGTGTCAGATATGTGTCAGATTCAGAGACCATTTGGAGATTTTTGAGAGGCAGCATGGTGAATAAAGTGAGTAAAGATGGAGCTGGCCTGAAAGTCAAGAGGGCTTGGGTTCAAGTCTCATTTCTGATATATATTGGCTGGGGAAGTAATTTACACACAAGGATCTAGACAATTTTGAGACTATAAGTTACAGAAACCTGCTTTGATCAGAGGGAGTTTACCCCTGCCAAAATCATAGGTCTAGACCCTATTCTCTGTGGCTTAGGGGGGCCACAAAGTGATCTGGGCTCTATGTTGCATCATGAAAACAGTTTTTGCATTTAGATGATGTCAGGGAGAAAAGAGGATGCCCCTTTAGTCATGTCAGAAAGCCCCACTTGCTGGAATAAAAACACACTGTCTTTCCATCTGTTTGGAGGATGTTGGATAGCATCATTGTTGATGTACTTGGATTCCACTTTTTTTTCCCAAGTGATGAAGTAAATGCCACCCTATGGTATTTTACAGCAAAAAATAAATGAATGCCAGGATGGAAGTGGCCTCCCCCTTCTGCGTTCCCTCAGAAAGTTTTCTCTTTTGGGCTTGGGGGGAGAGTCATTCTTGAGAATGGATTACAAATATTTAGATTACTGTGATAATAGCGAACATCCTTATTGTGCTTTGTGATTTATAAAATGGTTGACATACATGATCTCACTAGATTTCATGTTATCACACCATATGTGTGTACATATTCTAAATGTAATAGAATCATCCACTACTCCCTTCAGTGACAGAGAGGTTTAGAAAGCACCATTGTTGGCACCTTCATCCTCAGAGTACACACACACACTTAGAGCTATCGTTTCTCTCCAGGCATTGTGGGCTGGCAGGTAGAGTCAGAATAATGAGAATAAGGAGATCTGGGTTTGAGTTTTGGCCCTGTGCCTTACTAGGTCTGTAACCCTAAATAAACTGCTTTACTTCTCTGGGCCTCAAGGGCTGCCTCTACAAAACAGGGAGACAAAGGCTTATAGGATCTAGATTTGGAGCTGGAAAGGACCTCAGGGGCCATCTAATCCAACCCTGGGGGTGATTAAACAATGTCTTCTTCAAGATTACATAGCTAGTAACTAAGCAGACATCATGGTGCATGGTGCACCAAGCCTGGAGTCAGGAAGACTCATCTTCCTGAGTTCAAATCCAGACTCAGACATGTATGAGCTGTGTGACCCTGGACAAGTCACTTAACTCTGCTTGCCTCAGTTTCCTCATCTGTAAAATGAGCTGGAAAAGGAAATGACAAACCATTCCAGTATCTTTGCCCAAAAAACCCCAAATGGAGTCACAAAGAGTTGGACACAACTGAACAAATATGAGAGGTGAGACTTAATTTAGCTGAACTGGATAGCCCTAAGATTTTACCCAAATCAAACATTCTGTAATTATAGTGCACACTCACTGAAAGGGGTGGTCACATCTTCAATTCTTTGTTTATATCTTTTTTGATTGACTTAGCTTCCCATCTCAAATAGAGAGAGTCTCAATCCTATACTTCTTTGAACCCTGCCTACCCCCTCAGGCTAATATTGGACATTAGAATGTTATTGAATGACATATATATGTGCATATATACACACATATGTATCCAGTCCTTTAAAGCCTAGCTTTTCTCATGTACTAAGTATTCCAAGACCATTCTAGCCCAGATGATTTCTCTCTTCCCAGAACAGGTGATACTCATTGTCTATACTTGTCAACTGGCAATTTATTACAGTCTTGTATCATCTCTTAAATTATTTTCTTTTTTAAAAATATTTTTTCCAGTTATGTGTAAAGACAATTTATTTTTTTGGAGGGGGGAAGGCAAGGCAATTGGGATTAAGTGACTTGCCCAAGGTCACACAGCTAGTGTCAAGTGTCTGAGATCAAATTTGAACTCAGGTCCTCCTGACTCCAGGGGTAGTGCTTTATTCATTGTGCCACCTAGCTGCCCCCCAAATTGTCCTGAAGCATTAGAACAAGGTGGGGGGGAGTGAAAATAGAAAAAATTCATCGATCACCACTTAAAAGAGATCCTATGAGGAACACGCATAGGAATATTCAATAGTCAAATTCCAAAACCCCCAGCTCAAGGATAAAATATTAAAAGCATCAAGATTAAAACAATTTAAATATGATGGTGCCACAATTAGAATTACACAAGATGTAGCAGCAGAGACATTAAAAACAATTTTTAATATTCATTTTTTAAAACTTTGAGTTCCAAATTCTCTCTTCCTCTTTCTCTTCCTCAAGAAGGCAAGCAATTTGACATAGATTATACATGCACAGTTACACAAAACGTTAAATTATTTTCTTTACTGTCATTTAACTCTTCAATTTTTGTTCATAGAGGTATTGTGACACTGTAGAGAGCTGGCCTTAAAACCAGGATGACTCTGACACATATTAACTGTGCGACCCTGGGCAAGTTACCTGCCAGTTAAGCGCTGGGGAGTCAAAGAAAGGCAAAAAGACAGTCGCTGCCCTCAAGGAGCTTATGGTCTAATGGAGGGGACAACAAGCAAACAGATACGTACAAATTCCATGCTGGTTAAACAGGAAATAATTAACAGAGTGAAGGCATTATTATGAAGAGAGGCTGGGGAAGATCATCTGATGTCTCAGCAATCTAAGTAGCCCTCTTACAGTGGCATCTTCCTAGTGCTGTGACCCTTTAATACAGTTCCTCATGTTGTGGTGACCCCCAACCATAAAATTATTTTCATTGCTACTTCATAACTGTAATTTTGCTACTGTTATGAATCGTAATGTAAATATCTGATATGCAGGATGTATTTAAATTGAACTTAACCCACAGGTTGAGAACCGCTGCTCTAAGACTGTACATTGAAGAGAAGGTTCCAGACTATTGCTAGAGGGAATTTCCATCATCTCTGAGTTCCTAAAACCAATGAAATGACAGGTTCTATTCCTATTCCTATTGTTGCTTAGCTTTTTATGAGTTCATAGCCCTCTACCCAAGTTCATTCATTGTAAGCTTCTTGAAAACAAGGATAGATTGTGTTTTAAATTCCTTTCTATCTCACACTACGCTGTAAAGTCATAGGATTGTAGACAGTAGAACTGGGGTGCAGATTGGGTTGGAGGGAGAGGTGGAATTTAAAGATCACCTAATCTAAGCCCCTTATTTTGCGTATGAAGAAACCAAAGCCCATAGAGGAAGAATGATCAGTCTAGGGTCACACAGCCCACATAGTAAGTGATTGATGAATATTTGTTAAAGTAGACTCATAGCTGCAGAAGGAGCCTTTAGAGTCATTAATCTACTCCAATTCTCTCATTTTGCAGAGAGGTAATTTGTTTAAGATTATAAAGCTAATTTAGGGGGATAAATGGTACTAGAACTCAGATCTCCTAAATTCCAGTCTTGGGCTCATTGTGTTATACCACACTGGCACTGGATAAGAGTCCATGTGTATGAGATATTACTGATAAAAAAATGAAGAGAAAACTCCTTATGGGATTGGGAGGGAAGAAGGGAAACAACATGGAATTTAAAATGTAACAAATAAAATAAATATAATTTTTAAAAATCTACCTATAGCATTGTTGTTATAAAGGAACCAAAAGCTTTTGTAAGAGTCAAATATTAGTACCTGATTAGCATATTACTCTGGGGACAAATCCCACTGTGGGTTTGGGTCAGATTCTGGAGCCGGACCACAACCAGTCCAGCTCTCATGAGCTGAGTGTCAGGCCTTGATTCAGACACCTTGAAGGAATAATCTAGATTCAATGATGAAAGGATCTAGTCAGTCAACAAAATTCATTTGCTTATTTATTCATTTTACAATTTGTTACATGTCTGCTACTGAGAAATGTGGTGGTATAGTGTAGATCAATGGTGTCAAACTCAAAGAAAAATTACTCACTATGGGCAGCATATTGACAAAGAAAACTGCAAGTTGGCATTATTTATACTGTGTTGCTTTTAAATTTACTTTGTTAAACATTTCCCAATTATATTTTATTCTGGTTCTGTCTGTACTGGGGAGTTTTGTGGGCCATGCTGGGCATTTGATACCTCTGGATTATACTGGTCTTGGAATTAGAAGACCTGAATTCAAATACTGACCCTGGCACATACCAACTGTATGGTCATGGGCTATTCACTTAGCTTTTGTGTGCATAAATTTCTTCATCTGTAAAAAGGGGATTAGGATACTTAAATTATCTACCTTATGGAATTGTTGGGAAGAAAATGTTTTGCAAATGTTAACTTACTTTATAAATGTAAATAAATGCTATTACGTTGAAAGCATGAAGGGGAAGATAGGAATGGGCTAGTAAATGTTTAACAACCAGATTTGATGGGAAAAAATGTATGTACACACTTTTGAGTTTAATCAGAATTATTAACACTTTCTTAAGTCTAGTGATAACAGAACAATAAATCAAACCCTGATTTGCAATGATTTCTGAGGTGTAAATGTTCACAGTGAAAATTTTCAAGGCAAGCTAGAGCTGGTTCTAGCACACCTCTCAAAATAAGGTATGGTCTCTGATTTCCTGATAATCTACACATACACACACAGACGTATGTATATATAAATGTGTGTGTCTGTATATGTATGTAGATGTATATAAATATATATTGTATCTGTGTGTTTATATATATATATATATATATATATATATATATATTAATAAACAATTGTTGTTGAGTCATTTCTGGTCATGTCTGACTCTTCATGACCCCATTTGGGAATTTCTTGGTAAAAATTGTGGAGTGGTTTGCCATTTCCTTTTCCATTTCATTTTACAGATGAGGAAACTGAGGCAAAGAGGGTTTGGTGACTTGTCTAGGATCACACAACTAGGAAGTGTCTAAAACTGGATTTGAACTCAGGAAGGTGAGTCTTCCTGACTCCAGGTCCTGCACTCTGTCTACCTAGCTGCGCATTAATAGGCAATACTCTACAATGAATATAAAATTGTTTGGGGGTGAAAAAGAGACTAGACCTATGATTTCCTAGAGGTAGGGATTTCCAAGTGAGGAAACTTCCACTACTCTCTCTATAACCTATAGTTTTAGGGAGTTACCTGGAGCACTGAGGTTAAATGACTTGCTCAGAGTCATATAACCTTTGTGGGTCAAAGGCAGGATGTAAACCCAGGTCTTCTTTACTCTCTATCCATCATGCCACACAAGAACCACTTAATATCTATAATGTAAAATAGAATATGGGCATCTAGGTGCTTCAATGGACAGAGTGCTGGGCCTGGAATCAGAAAGACCTGCGTTTAAATCCAGCCTTAGATTCTTTCTAGCTGTATGACCCTGGGCAAGTTACTTAACCCTGTTTGCCTCAGTTTCCTCATTTGTAAGATGAGCTGGAGAAGGAAATGGCAAACCATTCTGGTGTCTTTGTCAAGAAAACTCGTGATGAGTCAGGCATGACTGAAAAATTACTAAACAACAGCAAAATAGAACATACTGGAAGCTGAAGAGCTAGGAAATATTATGCAAGTTTGGAGGAAGGAAGAATCTTTTCTCACTAAAAGATCAGTGAAGACTTCATGGGAGAAGTCATTTGGGCTGACCTTTGAAAGATGGATAGGATTTCAGAAGACAGAATAGGAAAGCTGGGAGAGGGCATTTAAGGCATAGAGAGCAAAGCATGTAAATGTTGAGAAGGGAGAAGGTACTGGCTATATACAAGAGGTGATGAGTGGTTCAGTTTCACTGGAGAAGGGCATATAGAGTGGGGACTAGCATCTGAACTGGCTTCCAGGGGTGTTGTAAGGTTAAATGAGACATTTGTAAACCATTTGGGAAGCCTTAAAGTGCTATCAAAATACTAGTTGTTGTGGTGGTAGTTGGTTGATGCTGCTGCCGTTGACCTTAAATGACTTAAAAGGGGTTTGGACTACGTTTAGCAGGTAGAAGATTGCTTTTGAATGGCTATGAGCAAAGCAGTTATGTGATGAGATCTCTATATAGGGAAGTTTAATCTGACAGTGGTGCAAGGGATGGATCAAGGAAGGAGGCTGATGCAGTATTCCAGGCAGGTGGTAATAAAAAAAAGCAGTGGGAGTAGGGAAGGGGGAATAGATTGAGAGATTGCAGAGCCAGAATCCACAGGGTTTAGGAAACTACTCTAATAATTGTCCTTTGAGCTAAAAGTAGGATGCAACCAGGGAGGAGGTGAGCTGAATTCTCAGTACCTGTAGCAGAATATGATTATCTGTTGTGCTGGAGAGTTCAGAGGCAGGATAAGACATGGTCTGGGGAGCAGACAATCAAATCAAATTTCCTTTTATATTTTGAGCCTTGATTTAATTAATTTTCCCATCCCTGTTCCCCCTCCTCTGAAAAGTAATTCCTGGGATGAATTCCCAAAGTATGTCCTGAATGGGGTAGAGATGAATTGTGATGTTTTTGGTTTTTTTGTGTGTGAATTGTCACATTGTGAATAACCAGCATCTTGGTGCTTATTGGCATTATGGTCACACATGGCCCATGAAGCTGAGACCTAAGTTAATTTGACAGGCTTGGGAAGGGCAAAAGGGAGGGCAAGTTATTTTGTGGGCCTTAGAAAAATGGAATCTCCCACAGAGACTTTTATGCCCCTTCCTCCCTAGCTGTGTGGGAGGGAATATATCTTTGTGAGAGACTTTATGGTTATGGTACCGAAACTTGGGAGAGGGGGTGGTGAAAATAATCATGCCAGAGATAAGATACTTATTTTTATACGTGTCTTATTGACTGACTGAACATCCTTTCTTTTGGATTGGGAAGTATTTTTAAGGCAGGAACTGTGTGGTCTTTTATCTTTATCTCTCCTCTATGACTAGTATAGAACCTGGAACATAGTAGGCACTTAATAAATGTTTATTAAACTGAAACGAATTATGTGTGTGTGGATGTATGCGCTGAAGCCGCCTACACAGCTTGTCGCTAAGTACAGTATTTTGATGAGTTTCCATCACGATAAGACCTGGATGTGCAATCAGAGATTTTAGTATAAGAATACCACCTGTGTGTGTATTTCTACATTTCATCCTTGCAAACAGGAGCAAAATATTGAGTAGCTTGTCCAAAAAAATCTCTACAATGCATACTAGATGTGATGACTATATTTCAATCAACCCACCAAAAAGCATTTATTTAGAACTTATCACATGCCAGGCCTTGTGTTAGGGGCTGGGGTAACAAAGACAAAATGAAGCAGTCTCTGCCCTTGTGGGGCTTCCATCCTACTGGGGAAACAATACATATACATACAGGTAAACATAAACTTGATGAAAAGGAAATACAAGTATAACTTCTATCCCAATGCCCATTGGCATAAGATTCTCTCCTTAGCAGTGGAGATAAATACCCTGTCCTGTATAAAGGATGGGGTAGAAATGGAAAGACGGGAGAGAGAGTTCCAGCTTTGGCCAGATCCCCTTTGGAGACTCATCTTCAGGTATTGTTGGTTTACAGCTTCAAGAGAAAAGATGGAAGAGGCTAACTCCACTTCAGTGAAGGTTGTTGAAGGAAAAGACTCTGAGAAGATAAAAGTAAAAGGCTGTTTCCGTCATGTTCCATTTCCCAGCTTGCTGGGAAGTCTAGCAACTTCCCCTTGAGTGAAATCTGGGCCCTCTCTGTGGTTGAGCTGAGTGATAGCTAATGGGAGAGCTCCTTCACTCTGTATTGTCTGGTATAGATTCTCCTATGTATACCTTCTCTGATTTGTTATGCTACAATTTGGATAAATGGGCCTTTTTTTTCCCCTATTCTCTATGTTTGTTCATCATGGAATTGTTATTAGGTGGGAAAAGGGTCAAGCCTTGGATATAGAGCGTGGTGTCCCTTTTCCCCCCAAATGGCAAAGCAATAAAAATTAGATATAACTTGAGAGGGTGCTGTACCTCACCCAAGGAGAATACTCCCCAAAGTCTCTAGAGTAGCAACCTGGGAAAATGGATATGATGGAGACAAGCTGCTCCTCTCATGTCCTCCTAGAGTCTTTTCCTTCAGCAACCTGAAGTAAGGTTGGCCTCTTCCATCTTCTCTCTTGAAGCTGGAAGCCAGGAGTCCCTGAATAATGAGTCCCCAAAGGGGGATAAGCCAAGGCTGGAGCTCTGTCTCTCATCTCTTATAGGGAGGGCATTCATTTCCACCAATAAGGAGAGTCCCACACCAATGGGCTTTGGGACAAGGATTGTACAAGGTAATTCTGGTGTGGAAAGGCACTAGTAGCTGGGGAAATTGGGGAAGACTTCATGTAGGAGGTAGAGCTCAAGCATTAAAGGAAAGGTAGGGGTAAGCTTTTATGAGATTTGATTAAAGACACAATAGCAACGGGAATGAGTTGAGGCAGGTTCTTTTTTGCTTGATGTATTAGACTGGTAGATTAGGGGGAAGCTGCAGATATAAGAATAAATGATAATAACCGCTTATATATACATAGGGCTGTAAGGCTTGCAAAGACCATTAATAATATTTTATTTTATCAGAGTGTTACTGTATTTCTAGAATACTGTTGACAAAGTCCTTGTGGATAAAATGTAGCATTGTAGACTGGATGCTTTTATGGTTGAACAAATTAAAAACTTGTTGAAAACCAGTTCCCAAAGTGTGCTGACTGTTGGCCTCAGGTAGACTTTAAGGAAGATTTGTAGTAGTGTGCTGAGGTGCTCTGTCTTTAGCTTTGTCATAGGTCAACATTTTAAATGAATTTGTATTTTTATCAGAAGTTTATAAAAAAATCAGAAGCTTATAGATGACACACCTGGGAGGGACAGCTAATACAGCTGATGGAATCAGAATCCGAAAATACCCTGACACACTGGAATATAGGGCTGAATTTAACGAGATGAAATTTATTTCAATAGATCTGTGATATGGCTATTTCCTCCAATAATGCAGATAGCAATCTATCAACACTTTATTCTGAGTGACTTTTGTCCATGTCTTCCCGCAAATCATCTGTTGATCTATCTGATATGTTGGGGAAGGTCCCCAGGTCTTTTGATATTATGTGGATATCAATGAAGCTTATTGGCTTTCCATTCTTCCCTTGATACATGACTGGCCCACTTTCTTTTCTGGACTAATTTCTCTTTGATGGTATCTTTTATGGTGTTTCTGTGGTGCAATTCTTTGTTGGTAATATGTTCTAACCCATTTAGCCCTACAACATGTCTCTAAATTGCCATTTAGATGACCTACATTTTTTATTTTTTAGAGATTTCATTTTTCCATATTTCATAGTCACATAGCATCAGTGGAAGAATGTTCAGTTAGTCAGTCAGCCGATAAACATTTATTAAGTGCTTACCACATGCTAAGAACTGTGTTAAGCACTGGGGATACAAAGGAAGGCAAAAGATAGCCTCTGTCCTCAAGGAGTTCATAGTCTAATTGGTTTTAAATTAATTGATTTTGTAAAGAGATCTACTTTTGTTTCAAAGAAAACTTTGGGTTCATTAAAAACACTGCACAAACATGTATAACCTATGTCAAATTGCTTACCTTCTCAGGGATATAGAAGAGAAGAGAGAAAAGGAGAGAATCTGGAACTTTATAAAATGAATGTCTAAAATAGTTTTTACCTGTAATTGGGGAAAATAAAATATTATTTAAATTTAAAAAAATCCAAACACTGCACATTTCCCTCAGTATGATCCTCTCTGCTTTTCCTCTCCTATTCAATTCTGAGCCCTGTTCATTGTCTAAATGCAGTGTCTATCCTAGGTATATGCATTAATGAGCTGTTTCTATGGGTTGTCGCTCTAACTGCATGTCATAGAAGGAACACGAGACTCTTCATCCACATGGTTTTTCTTGTGTGAGTAGTTAGACTGAACTCTTTTAATGATTATGGGATTCATTTAGTAGGCTCTGCAGTGTTCTGGGACTTAATGCAATTAGTACATCATCTACGAAAAGAAGTTTCCTTTTTCTTATATCATCAGAATATCTCATGTATCCCTTCCCTGTCTCATCCCTGAGTGCCATCTCATGTGACCAATATTTGAGAGGGGAAAAAATCAGCACAGTTGATGAATGCATTGAGAAAGTCCAAAAACATGCACAATGTGTAACACCTGTGAACCTCCTGCCTCCACAAAGAAGTAGATTGGAATATCTCCTCATATCTCTTCATTTGAATCTCACTTGATCTTTATAATTTTGTTATATTTACTTCTGATTTTTTTGGTATGTTATTCTTACCATTTACCTCGTTGTAGTTGCTTTGTATATTGATGTCTTGGTTTTGCTTACTTCTCTCTGTATCAATTCGTATAGATCTCTCTATGCTTCCAAGTATTTATCACACACATCCTTTCTTACAGCACAAAAATATTCCATTACATTCATGTACCACAGTTTGTTTAGCCGTTCCCCAATTGATGGCATCCACTTTGTTTCCAGTTCTTAGCTATGACAACAAGTGCTGCTTTAAATGTTTTGGATTTATGTGGGGACTTTTTTCTTATCAATGGCTTCCTTGAGGTGTAAATCCAATATCAGTGTCTGGCTCAAAAAGTATAGACATTTGGATCACCTTATTTACACAATTCCAAATTAC
Organism: Pseudochirops cupreus; assembly: GCA_028627135.1. Classification (NCBI taxonomy): domain Eukaryota; kingdom Metazoa; phylum Chordata; class Mammalia; order Diprotodontia; family Pseudocheiridae; genus Pseudochirops; species Pseudochirops cupreus. Next base: position 106,265,836 of record CM053584.1, read on the forward strand.
TTTCCAAAATGGTTGTATCATTTCACAACTCTACCAACATTGTATTTGGTGTACTGATCTCCCCACGACCCCTCCAACTTCAAATGTTGCCTGTTTGTTGTTGTTTTTGCCAATTTGCAACGTGTGAGATGAAACCTCAGGGTTGTTTTGATTTGCATCTCTCTTATAGTTAGTGATTTGGAGTAGTTTTTAATGTGGTTGTGAATACTTTGCCATTCTTCTTTGGAGAAATTTGTTCATATCCTTTCACTATTTATCTACTGGGGAGAATTGAATAAATTCTTAACTGACATCTCTACTTCACAAGGAGATCAAGTGTTTGCTAGCTGAAGGAGTTTCTAGGTCCTTTGGGCTCCCTCATTATGGTGATACCTTTATATCAGAGTTCTATTACCTGTGTTACCTCATTTGTGCCTATAAAAGCCCTGTGAGGTAGATATTAGGTATTTTTTTAACAGATGAGGAAACTGAGGCTTATGAGTGCTCCTGATCACATAGCTAGTAAGTGTCAGAGATAGGATTTAAAGTCAGGTCTTCTTACGTCCAGGTTCAAGGTTGTCTTTGTGATGGGATGTAGCTTTTTAATCAGCTGCACTGATTCTTTGATTTTCATCATTAAAAAGATACTGGGAGTCATCCTCCCATTTGGCTGCATCTTCCTTATGTGTTTTGGGTTTATTTATAAAAGAAAAGCATGTAAATATTGAAATGATTCAGTTTTTCCACTCTCATGTTGACTCATTGGTCATTAAAAGAAGAGCTCACATTTAGATGACCAAGAGTTAAGTTAATGTTTAGAGAACGTCTGAAACTGACTCTTGGCCCTCAATGTCTTTTCCGCCTCCCCCTCCATGACGGCGCGGAGCTGCACAGGTCATGGGGTCATTTGTGTTTTCCTTTGGTTTGCGGATTCGGGACACGGCCAGAAATGAGATTTAATGGATATAAATGTCAAATCCTGTATTTCTTTAAAATGCTAACTTTAGAAGTAGAGGATGTAGGAGATAAGGCTAGATCATCATTCTTGCGAAAAAGGTTTAGTGACTGTAGTTGACCACAAAATCAATGAATTACTGGAGGCCAGGCGATCATTTGGAGTTAGTGGACTTGAGTTCAAGTCCCGGATCTTCTGTTTATTACCTAGTCATTTAGCTTCCCTTTGGCCTCAGTTTCCTCATCTGTAAAATGAGAGGTTTGGAATAGACTAGAAGTTATCCACCTACAGTACTCCCAAATAATTAGAGATGGGAGAAGAGGGAACCAGATTAAAATGTAATTGGGAAATAGTTAATGAAATAAATAAAAATACAATATAATAAAATATATGCATTTATACAAATAAAATAAAATATATACATTTAAAAATGAAGTCAATATGCAATCCTCAGGGATACTTATGTATGGAGTAGTGGCACCATTTCCATTGCAGTTTGACACCAGTGGACTAGATGAACTCTAAAGTCACTTTTAGCTCTGTATTCTATGATCCTTTGAATCTTAAAAAATCCACATTCTATTAGCCTATCTGCATCCTTTCCCCTGGGCTAGTGACTTTATAAGAATCTTCCTTTCTCAGTCTATTGGAGAGTAGGAAGGAGATTTTCTTTAGAAATCATGACATGGGATTAAGGGGGAGGCCAAGAAAATTTCTTTTTCCACTCTTACCTCTTGGTTTACTTTTTTTTTTTGCTTTTTTTTTTTTTGTAGGGGGGAAGGCTGGGCAATTGGGGTTAAGTGACTTGCCCAAGGTCACATGGCTAGTAAGTGTTAAGTGTGTGAGGCCGTATTTGAACTCAGGTCCTCCTGACTCCAGGGCTAGTGCTCTATCTACTATGCCACCTAGCCACCCCCTTACCTCTTAGTTTAAACTGTTGTAATCATGCCTGTTGGCATACCATGTTTCCATGTTTTCCCATGAGGGAAGATGCTGATTTTGTCTTAGTTTGGTTACCTTATGGGCCATGAGCTACAGAGGTCAGTTTCCCTCTGTAGTTCATAGTTCCTTGAACCAGATGGAGTGTCTATCTAGGGAAAGGCAGTTCAGGGAAGGTATTAACAGTAGTGACATATGAGCTCTATGTTGGACTAGTACTTTGCACCTTTCTGAGAAGTAATACTACCCATTTCTAGCAATGGGATAGGAAATAGGAAAGAAGAATGCGAAAACAGAAGTTTCCAGTTTCTTCTCAAGACAAACCTCAGTGTGGCATCAGTATTTGATTGAAGTGAATTCCAATCACGCTGGATACACCAATTCAGTTGGCAGGAAAAAACCCATTTCTGTAGCACCTACTATGTACAAGACAGTGGGGATATCAAAGACAGATCAAAATCTGCTCTCTCCTAGTGCTTACAATCCAAGGTGGGTGTGGGGGTGCCAAAGGACAAGTATGAAAACAATGATATTGAGGGAGTGGAGTGAATGCAAATGAGAGGTGCAGGAAAGACATATTCCAAAGCCTAACTATGAAATAGGAGAGGCTGCTATTTCAAATTATGTGTATTATTATTATATCAGGCTGGTGTGGTTAATTGAGAGTTGGTCATATTTAAAATGGGATTTCCCTACTATTGTTCTGTAAGCAATGATGAAGGGTTTGGTGTCAGAGAAATTGGGGAAGACTTATATGAACTAATGCAAAGTGAAGTGAGGAGAACCAGGAGAACAATAAAATAATAACAATACTGTAAAGACTTTAGAATTCTGATCAACCCAATGACCAACCACAATTCCAGAAGATTCATAATGAAACATGCTACCCACATGCAGACAGAGAAGTAATAGACTCAGAGCAGATCAAGACATATTTGTATATATGCACATACACATATGTACAATACACACCTACATCTACACACATATACATGACCAATATGGAAATTTGTTTTGCTTGACTATATATGTTTGAGGCAGCTAGGTAGCACAGTGGATAGAGTACCCAGCCTAGAGTCAGGAAGACCTGAGTTCAGATGCTGACTTTGACACTTACTAGCTATGTGACCCTAACAAGTCAGTTAACCCTGTTTGCCTCAGTTTCCTCATCTGTAAAATGAGCTGGAGAAGTAAATGACAAACCACTCCAGAGTCTTTGCCAAGAAACACCCTACCTCCCAAAGAAAGGGGTCATGAAGAGTCAGACACACCTAAAACATCATTCATTTGTAACAGGCAAAAATGTTGCAGCTTCCCAGTAGGCTGGAGGCTGTGCCTAGATTCCTTCCTAGTGAGCAGTGTATCTAAATGGGGAAGGTAGAAGCATTAACAGCCTCCCATTGGGGCCTGTTGGGGTCTCACTGGCTGAATCTTAAGAGCACCCCAGGGAGAACTGGAGCAGATTCTAATGTTATTGCTTAGGAGGAAGCTTTTTTTTTTCTAGTGTATTTTCTTTCTAACCATAGAAGCACAGAATCCAGGAAATGTTCTTGGACAGAAATAAAAAGTAGGGGCAGCTAGGTGGTGTCATGTATAGAGCACGGCCCTGGAGTCAGAAGGACCTGAGTTCAAATCCAACCTCACACACTTAATACTTACTTGCTGTGTGACCGTGGGCAAGTCACTTAACCCCAATTACCCTGCCTTCCCCCCTCTAAAAAAGACAAAAATAAATAAATAAAAAGTAGAATCAAACTGTGACCGAGTAGGTACAAGACAGCTGAGCCACAGAGACTGGATGCTCTGTGGGGTTCCCTGGTTCTGAAAAAGCCAAACGGATTCTTTCCAGAAATCAGGCTGGGGACAGAATCTGAAGGAGAAGCACAACAAAAAGCTGTTATCATTTTAAAAGTCCCAACGAAATAAAAGTAAATGGGTTTTTTTGGGGGGTACTCAGGAGGGGGTGAAGGAGCCGTTACCCTAAACAGACACTTCTACTTTTAGGCAAGCCAGCTGCTCTGGATGTAAATGCCTACCTTAGCATTTTGCAAATTGATGATTTCACATGAGCCCTGCTCCAAGGCTGGTGTGTACGCTGTGTGTAAAAGAGGTTCTGAGTATTTTGGATCAGAGTATGTTTAAAGGGAAAGCAAATACAAAAAAAAAGTATTTTGGCGGGGGATTTGGCAGGATCCCCTTATTCCCTCTGCTCACTCTCCAGGGACAGCATAGTCATGGTACCTTTTCCATCCTAGCCTCTGTCTATCTGTTCCCAACTCAGCACGTCCTAACTTAAAGAAAAGGCTGCTATTTTGGATTGTATGTACAATTATAATATTATGCTATTGTGGTTAATGGAAAATTGGTCAAACTTAAAATGTGGTTTCCATAAAATTGTGTTGTAAGCAATGATGAAGGAGATGGTATCTGAGAACTTTAGGTTACAAACCTAATATTAGGATATTGTATGTGGTACAATGGTAGGCATAGTTATTGCTCAGTAAACCCTTTTGGGGGTCATCTAGGCGACACAATGGATATAGCATTTGGCTTGGAGTCAGAAAAATCTTAGTTTAAATCCAGCCTTGGACACATTACTATCTGTGTGACCCTGGGCAAGTTACTTAACCCTATGTGCCTCAGTTTCTTTATCTGTAAAATGAGCCAGAGAAGGAAATGGCAAACCACTCTAGTATCTTTGTCAAGAAAACTCCAAACAGCATCATGAAAAGTCAGATACAACCAAACAACAACAAAAACCCGTTTTGACTGATGAAACTGCCACTCTACTATTGAGCCAATAAAAGAAAAGGTCTCCCCCACCCCTTCACAATATACATGTGCACTGTACTGAGCACGTTACAAATGGTAAGAAATATTTGTTTGATTGAATTGGAATTGGAAGAGAGTAAATGTCCAACCTTATTTTAAAGGGGAATTGTGGAGACAAACTCAATTTTCAGTATAGAACTGGACAGTTTAATGTATGTTCCAGTCCCGTGCAAGTACGTGTGACTCACTGAATCCTTTATTCCCACCTCAGTTGAATTCAGTAGACATCTATAGTGCATTGGCTATTTGCTAGCTGCTGAAATTACAGAGACCAAAACAAAACAACCCCTGTCCTCCAGGAGTTTACATGTTACCAGAGTTCTTGTCTTCATCCCAATTGTTTCATTTATCGCCAATTATCTCCCCAGGACAATAATAGGAATGGCAACTTGCATTTGCATAACATTTTATATTTTCAAAAATGCTTTCCCATTTATGAATGAATCTGAACTCCCTAAAGCTGGTAAGACAGATATCACAGAGAAATTAAGCTACTTCTCTAAAGTTACACAGCAAAGGAGTAGCAAAGTCGGTCCCAGTTGGTGGATCGCTTGACCTTCCATTCATTGTTCTTTCCTTTACAGGACTGAGAAGGCTTCCCCACTATCCCCTGTCATGTTCCTGACCTCCAGACTGGCTGGAACTGCCCAGACAGTAGATACTGAGAGAGAAAGGCTTCAGGTGCTAAGGGAAGAGCAGCGTCTTAAAGTCAGAGGATCTGAGAACGAATCATGCCTCTGCTGCCTGTATGACCTTGGGGAAGTCACATTGCCTCATTGGGCCTCAGTTTTCTTACCTGAAAAATGAGGGACTTGAACTAGATACCCCCTAGGTCTGTGATCCTCTGAGTATAAACTCTTTTAAAATATGGGGCTAAGTAACACATAATTGAGAAGATAAATTCACTGTAATAATGCATGTCAAAGCCATGTGGCTAGGTGGCAGGGTGACTACAGTGCAGGACTCGGAGTCAGGAAAGCCTGAGTTCTAATCCTGCCTCATATACTTTACTAGCTGTGTGATTCCTGGGCAAATCACTTAAACTCTTTGTGCCTTGGTTTCTTCATCTATAAAATGGGGATTCTAGTAGTACCTATTCCACAAGGTTGTTATAAGGAGCAAAGGAGTTAACGTGTGCAAATCACTTTGCAAGGTTAAAAATATTATATAGGGGCTGCTAGGTGGTGCAGTGAATAGAGCACCGGCCCTGGAATCAGGAGGACCTGAGTTCAAATCCAGCCTCAGACACTTAACATGTACCAGTCATGTGACCTTGGGCAAGTCACCTAACCCCAATTACCTTGCCCTCCCCCCTCCAAAAAAAGCAAAAAAAACCAAACCAAAAAAAAAGTATTACGTAACTGCCAACTATCATCATCATCATCATTATTATTATTAAGATTGTTGCTGCTACTATTACTCTTCTATACTTTTACTACGACTACCACTTCTACATCATTACTACTACTTCTACTTTGTGTATGTGCGTGCGTGTGTGTGTGTGTGTGTGTGTGTGTGTGTGTATACTCAGTCGTGTCTGACTTCATGACCCCATTTGGGATTTTCTTGGCAAAGACATTAGAGTAGTTTGCTATGTCCTCCTTCAGCTCATTTGACAGATGTGGAAACTGAGGCAAACAGGATTAAGTGACATGTACTTGCCCAGGGTCACACAGCTGAGTCTGAGGCCAGATTTGAACTCAGGAAAATGAGTCTTTATGACTCCAGTCCTGGAACTCTATCCACTGTGTCACAAGCTGCTAGAAAACATTGACTCTTTTGGATGATCCCTATCATGGTGCTCCTTATTTCATTGTTTGTAACTTGGGTTTCTCCCTCCTGATGATGAGTTCCTTGAGGATAGGGGTTTTTCTCTATCCATCTTTTGTATCCCCTGGAGAGCCTAACAAGTGAAGAGTGTGAGATAGCTGTGCAATGAACACTTCTGACTGATGGATTATTCAGAATTGTAGAAAAAGAAGATTTAAGTTCAAGTTAAGGAAAACACTTCCCAACAATTAGAACTGTCAAAAAGTGAAGCAGGTTCCCCAATATGCAATGACTGGAGGACTTTGTGTCAGTGATATCATAGAGGACATTCCCATTTAGGTCTGGATTGGACCAGTCATAGATTCCCAAAGTGGACAATACCGCCTGCTGGGGGTGCTAGAACTATTCAGGGGGGTGGTAATAGCTTTGGGTGCAACTTGGGGCCATTTGAATAAAAATAAGGGGGTGGGAGCAGCTAGGTGGCACAGTGAATAGAGCACTGGCCCTGGAGTCAGGAGGACTTGAGTTCAAATCTGGCCTCAGACACTTGACACACTTACTAGTGGTGTGACCTTGGGCAAATCACTTAATCCCAATTGCCCTGCTTTTCCCTCTCCAAAAAAAGATAAGGGGGTGACAGAAACATAAGGAAAGAAGAAAATTTTGAAAAACCATTTATACATGTTTCATCTGTTGTGTAAGAGAGTTAAAGTCACAGTGATTACATTATTTTCCAAATAAACCCACAAAATATAAGTTAAACCAATCAGTGGTCAAGGGCACTGACAGGTCTTAACAAGCAAGTGTTGGCAGACGAGAGTGTCACAAATTGTCAGAAAGTCCAGCATATATGGGCAGGAATATGTGCATATAATGACTTGTTTATAATATAATACTATATGGTTACATGATACAATATTGCATCATAAACATTTCAATGCAGAAAATCCCCCACGAATTTACAATAAATTTTAAATTTGAGATGCATCATTTAAAAAAAATCTGACTTTTTTTGAAATGATGCAAATTTTAAAAAACTGTTAAAGTTTTAAAGAAAGTAGATTTCCAGGAGGGGTGCTGAGTAATCTTTTTTTTTTTTTTAAAGGGGGCAGTAGACCAAATAAGTTTGGGAACCTCTGGACCAGATGATGGCAGAGGTCCCTTCCTACTCTGAGATTCTGTGATTCTATCTCTGTTGTCTGTTGTGGTTCACAGATTGGTCCATTCAGTTCAGGGCATAGAGCCAACTGGCATGTAAGAGCTGAGTTCCTTCATTGCACATGTGAGCTGGTCAAAGACTGTCAAGCCAGATGCTCTAGTCTGCTTCTTTGTACACTAGCCATCCATCCCAGAAGTTCCATTTCCTTGATGACTCTTAAAATCTGCCTGTGCAGAAGACTTTGAACTCTTTTTTTTGCCTGGCTCCTTTTTTTGTCTCTGTTCTAGAAGCTCTGGATTTGGGATATGACATTTCTTGGTGTTTTCATTGTGAGGATTTTTCTCAGGAGGTGACAGTGGATTCTTTAGTTTTTCACTTTGCCCTCTGGTTCTGTTTGATCTGAGTAATTTTAATTAATGCTTCCCTGATGTATGGTATCCAGATTTTTTTTTTGTTTGGATGTGGTTTTTAGGCACATTAGGTTTTTCATTTCTCTTCAATGTTTCTTCCAAGTCAGTTGTTTTTGGTAGTTTAAACCTCACATTTTTTTCAATCTTTTGATTTTATTCTAATATTTCTTTTCATCTTATGGATCATTGAGTTCTGTGGACTCCATTTTAATTTCTCTTTCTTTTTTCTTTCTTTCTTTCCCTTCCTTCCTTCCTTTATTTGAGGCAATCGGGGTTAAGTGACTTGCCCAGAGTCACACAGCTAGTAGGTGTCTGAGGCCGAATTTGAACTTAGGTCCTCCTGACTCCAGGGCTGGTTCTTTATCCACTGTGCCACCTAGCTGCCCCCGAACCATAGGCTTTGGGAGCCTCTGGGTGCATCTCTGGTCCAAGTACTCATAGATTCTGGTCTCTCTTGGGGCCCTTTCCGCAGAACCCACAGGATTCTGATATTATTTTTGTACAGTCTTGAGTCAGTTCAAAGAATATGTTACTGTATCTCTTTGGATTTCCTGATCATTATTTGACCTGGTGTCCTTTTTAGACCTTTGTTGGAGTATGTGTGGAAGAGATTATCACTGATTTTGACATCTTAAGTAAAAGTCTCCTAGTGCTTTTTCTACCTACCCTACCCTACATCCAAGAGTAGCCTGGGGTGAAGGAATTAATGTTTCTTTTTACAGAGGGTCCTGGCTTCCTTTGTGAAGATTGGGGTTTATGAGGGTGACAATCAGATTCATTGTTTCTTTTATTCATATCAGGCGAGGCAGGACTCTAACATTTCTGTGTACACAGTAAACATTTAATAAATGCTTGTTGAATGAATACTTGAATGAATGAATGGACTGTTATTGCTTAAGAAAGGGCAACATGTCTCTTGACACCCTCTATACTGTGCTGGACAAAGTCATGAGAAAGCAAGGCTAACCAACCACTTACAAGCATGCCAAATGAATGCCAAAAGCATGTTGGGAAAAGTTTTACGAAAAACAAACAAACCTGAAAGATGAAAATTATGAAGGGAAAAATTCCCAGATCCCAAGCTCTACTTTCTTCCAGCTTTTCTAGGAGGTTCCTCCAGAAGAACTCCGGAGCTAACACTGTCATCAGAACACGTTTTCCACAAAATGTTGTTTAGCTCGTGTTGTTTTCTGGTTAGGACAGAGAGAAGAGATTCAGCACTTCTCGGTTCTGTTCATCACAACTTCACCCACTCTATGGCTACGAATCACTCCATGTGCTTCTGTTTCTTCATTTAGACTATTTTTCTTTCCACCAGCCTTGCCTATATTAATGGCATTCCTCCCCCACCCCCGCCTGCCCCCCACCCTCCACCCACTCATCTCCTAAATCAAGTAGAATGTAAGTATCTTGAAGTCAGGCACTTTTTTCATCCATGTCTTTGTATCTCTTGCACCTTGGGCACAACAGGCCCTTAATAAAGGATTTTTGAGTGGTCTAGGAACAGAGACCATCAAGGCTGGAGGGGATCTTCTAGGTCATAGCCCCTTTTCTTCAGATGAAGAAGCCCAGGCCCAGAGAACTGAAGTGATCTGCTCAAGGTCACACAAGTAGTGTGAATCAGAGCATGGCATTCAAACCCAGGTGCTCTGACTCCAGATTTAACACTTTTTCCATTACACCAGACTGATGTCTTGGGATGTTACATGTTTGTTAAGTAATGTGTCTGGAGTGTATACAGCTTCTGAATAATTGAAGATACACTTACTATCTTTAGTTAAGTCCCTGTGTAAATTATGGAGACAAAACAATTAGGGAGGCAGCATTGGAAAATGGAAAGAGTGATGCATTTGGAATCAGAGTCTCTGGGATCAAAACCAAGCTCTGCCACTTAGCCCCTGTGAGAACTTGGATGAATTTCTTCCCCTCTCTGGGCCTCAGTTTCCCCATTTGGAAAATAAAGGGGTGAGACTAGATGATTTTGAAGATCCCTTCCAGCTCTGAATCTGATCCTAATTAGAGGAGGTTCTGGGCATAGTTCCCCTTGCTTACTTCTAGTCTTCGCTCAAATCCCACCTTCTGCAGGAGGCTGGCCTTTGCTGATCTTGTCCTCCTTCCACCTAACTGCTAGAGTCTCCCTCTCTGACATTACCTGTTGCTTCAGCCATAGAATGTTAGCACCCTGAGGGCAGGGCTGTCTTTGCCATTCTCTGTATCCCCAGTGCTTAGCACAGAGCCTGTTACATGGTGAGCACTTCATGGTTCCTTTTTTTATTATTTTTAGCCTCTCAAGAGCCCCATAAAACAGCACATTTAACCAGATATAATTAAAACTTTTTTTTTTTTTTAGAGAAATGCAGTGTTCGAACTTGCAAAGACCAGAAAGGAAAACAAGCTTCAGGGTAACCCAAAGCAATGGTTTCTTGGTTCTGACACGCCTGGGAATCCTGGCCAGAAGAAGCATATTCTTTGGCTTGCAGTTTTTCTAGTCCACCCCTCTCCTCCCAACAAGTGTAACTTGGTTTCTTACAGTCTTAAGTCTTGGAAGTTCTGGAACAGTGAGCCCTGGAAGCCAGCACTTCCTGCCATCTGAAAAGCGTGGGATTCCAGCTTCCAAATGGCACACGGCATCGTGAGAGATCAGCTTCTGAAATGGAGGGCTTGGGGGTGGGGGTGGGAGTTGGGGGGAGGGGAGGGATGGGAGGCTTCCTTAAAGGTGCTGAGCCAGGCTCCCCAGATTAATGTTTTCAAAGCTAGGAATCCTCTTTTCTGTTTTCCTTTCCTATTCTCTCTCTCTCTCTCTCTCTCTCTCTCTCTCTCTCTCTCTCTCACTCTCTCTGTCTCTCTCTCTGTCTCTCTCCCCCCGCTTCCCTCTTCACCCTCTCTCTCTCCTTCCCTGCCAACATGGCATGTTCACCCAAACTCTTCAGGCATACTCCCTTTCCATTTGCTTTTATCTCTTCTCTCTGGCAGCCCCTCTGTTCTGGGCAATCCTGATGCCAAGAACATTTTCTGCTTTTCTTCCCCTCTGCTATGCAGTTATCTTTCTTCTTTCTCAGACGCCACACCTGTCATTTCCCCTGCTCATACTGACTTGTCTTTCACCTGTTTGCTCCACTGTCAGTATGTTGTTCCCTATCAGAGACAGTCAAATTCACCAGATATGGAACATTGCAGGATAAAAATCCCCACCTTTGGGGTAGCAGACCACCTTTTGCTAAATGTCGTTTCAACTTTTTGATTCCATACACAGCAGATAATCTTCATGCCTCTGTCTGTCTCCTTCCCTTCATTTTAAGTCAATTCAGTTGGACAACATTTATCAAATGCCTCTTATGTTCCAAACACTGTATAAGCCCTGGGGACACAAAGACAGAAATGAAACAATCCCTGCCCTCAAGAAGCTTACACTCTACGGAGGGAAATGTGCCTTCAGAGATGTAAATATTAAATGTATACAATGATTTCAAGAGGGAGAAAGTATTCTTAATTGGAGGGAGGGAATCAGGAAAGGCCTCTTGTGGAAGGTGGTTAATGAACTGTGCTTTGATAGGAAGCCAAAGATACTGTGAGTTGGTGAGGAAAAAGTGCATTGTTGACATAAGACACTAAAGGGTTGTTCCTTATTTGTTTTCAAGGAGGACCAATGACATCATGTGGTGAACATCAGGTAAAGAGAACAGCCAATTTTACTGAAAGGGAAAGTATGCAAAGAGGAATAATATGGAGTAAGCCTGGGAAGCTTTGGGAGCCAGATTGCAAAAGGCTTTAATGCCAAGCTAAGAATTTTTCAGAGGTAATAGGAAGCCAAGGAAGACTTTTGAATAGGGGAATAGCATGGTCATATCTATGCAGGTCAGATCTCAGAAAATACTGTGAGTTGTAGCTCTACCCTCAGATAAGACATCTAGGGCTGGATATGAAGTCAGGAAGACCAGGTAGAATCTCACTTTTGGAATTTACTGGCTATATGATCCTGGATAAGTCACTTAAGGGGCAGTCAGGTAGCAAAGTAGATAGAGTGCCAGGCCTGGAGTCAGGAAGACTTATCTTCATGAGTTCAAATCTAGCCTCAGACACTTACTAGCTGCGTGACCCTGGGCAAGTCACTTAAGCTCTTTGGGGCAGTGACATTGCTCAACTGTGTCATCTGTTAAATGAGAAGGCTCAGAGGGCCTTTGAGATCTCTTCCCCTTCTAAATCTATGATCCTATGATTTCTCCCCCTCCAAGCCCTATTCCAGAACCTTCCTCTATTAGTTGTGCTTTCAGAACTCCAAGTACCCTGGATGAATCCAAAAGCTTTTCACCCTCCTACTTCCTTTACTTTCCACTTTATACTGAAAAGCAAACTTTTGGGTGAAATTTATATTGCCATCCTGTTTAAGGTACCATAATAATTTCCAAAAAAATATGATTTTTCTTCCTTCTTTACTTCTGTAGCAATTCTACTTTGAAAAATACAGCATTGATGAAGCAGCTAGGTGGTACAGTGAATAGAGCACTGGCCCTGGAGTCAGGAGGACCTGAGTTCAAATCTGCCCTCAAACACTTAACACAAAAACTAGCCGTGTGACCTTGGGCAAGTCACAACCCCAATTGCCTTCCAAGAAGCAAAAAAAAAAAAGAAAGAAAGAAAGAAAGAAAGAAAAATACAGCATTGACCCTGTGGCCCATCTTCTTGATGAAACAAGAATTCACTATTTTATATGCTCATCATGTCAAATTCTGAGCCATTAATACTGGCCAAAATTATATATTTTTATTATTCCAGGTCTATATACTTGAACTCAGAGAATTTGAGCTAGAAGAACTTGTAGAGATTTCCTAGTCCTTGTACTTCTTCAGTCCCTTCAGTTGTTGCCCATTTTTCATGACCCCATGTCGGGTTTTCTTGGCAAAGATACTGGTTTGCCTTAGTTACTAAGGGCTAAGTACCTGCTAAATTAAATACCATTATACTTCTCCAGCTCATTTTATGGATGAGGAAACTGAGGCAAACAGGGTTAAGTGACTTGTCCAGGGTCACACAGCTAGTATGTGGCTGAAGTCAGATTTGAACTCATGAAGATGAGTCTTCCTGACTGCAGGCTTGGCACTCCATACACTACACCACCTAGCTGCCCTTTCCTAGTCCAAACCTTTTCATTTTACAGATGAGGAAACTGAGATTCTGAGAGAGAAAGTGTTTGTCCAAGGTCACACATGATGTCAGAGCAGTGCCTTAGTCCTTCTCTAACCAATTGCTTCTCTTTTTACTTTCCTTTCATATTGGACATCAAAATCAGTGTACAGATTAAAGTGTCAATTGCACAGTTTGTTTTTCCTTATATTCCCTCAAAAAGTTTTTGGACTTAAAAAAAAGACTATTTCTTTATTTTTACAAAGTGATTGTGACATTTCCACTGTTATTCTAAGAAGCTCTAAAAAGACACTCTCACCTAGGGCCTCAACCCCTTGAAGGCTGCTTTGCCCGAGTCATATCAATTCCATTGGGGGAGGGGAAAAATAAAATGATCCCCTGTTCTGAACCTCAGAAATTGCTTTCCCTCTTACATGAATGTGGATGCTGACTTCTGGGAAGCTGGTTTTATAATAGAGATTCATCCAGGCTAAATCACAGTAGCAGAAGCTTATGCAACTGCTGAAAATCTATGAGTTAAAAATGGACTAGTCTTGCAGAGTGAGGAAGGTAATAATATATCATTGATGTGAAAATAGAAAAGTAAGAAGTTAGTATAACAGCAATTCAGCCTCTTACCTTCTCTTTGTGCACCAGACAAATGAGGTGCCACTCTCCGGCTTAATCCAAAGTGCAAGCTCTCATTGGTGAAATCAAGCTCTGCTTTTGTAAATGTAACCCTATGCCCCAACTAGTCTGGGGGTGAAATCCTCTAGCAGAGACATTTCTCTATTGTGTCACGAAATGTATTTTGTGTTTTTTGAAATCTGTATGTTCAATGTGCTCATAAAATAACAGATTTTGGATTTTATAAGTGGGTTTTGTTAATTTGCTATTTTTAAAATACTTGTGAGACCTTTGCAGTTGCCATGGTGAAGTAATTTCCATAAACATGATTTTTGTGTGGCTTTTTTGCACATTGAATGCTGTAGTTGATATGCAGTGCTGGGGGGGGGGGGAGTAGGTAGTGAATTTGGCAGTTACCCTATTGCTGCTCCCCTTAAATTCTGCAGATCCAATTCCAAGAATTGGAGTGATTACAAAGATTCAGATTTCTAAAGGATGCAAGTTACACAGGAGATCCCTGGAATATTGGAATTGGGGAAGGCTCAGGGGATGGATCAAGGTAGCCCAGCCTTCTCCCTTGGTGTCAACCTGACATATTTGCACATGAGTTTCAGGGATGCAATCAATGTGAGAGCAGACCTGGTTTGCTGTCAGATGGAACTTCCAAACTAGAACCAACCCTCTGACAACTTTCTACCTTTGGCAGCTTTCGAAGCTTCACTGAGTAGAACCTTTGGGTGTTGAACCCCTGAAGGGGTGACTGATAGTCAGCAGAGGAACTATGGGGACTCTTTCCACTGGGCAAATTATATGTTCAGCACCATGCTGAGCAGCACTTTACCAAACTGGGTGCTTAGGCGCCAATGAGGGGGTTTGAATCACCCAGAATTATGAATCATAAAGAATTATGAATTACCAGAAAACCACTGCGTTGACTGTTATTATTTATGTAGTGTTGGGAATGCAGACGGGGCCATCCGGGAGGAGGAATGTGACAGACTCTCAGTCTACACGTTTAACCTCCATTTCTTAACTGTCAAACTTGCCGTCTTTAGGATGGAGGGGGAGTTTTTGTGCGTGCATTTGTGTGTGTGTGTGTGTGTGTGTGTGTGTGTGTGTGTGTGTTTGACGACATGTATGCATGCTCACAATGTAGGCATATCTGAGAATTTTTAAAAGTTAAAAACACAATTGTTGGTCCCCATGCTGGCTATGTGCTGCTCTGTGTCTCACCACACAGATATACAGGGAAAAGATTGTGTGTGTATCATTGACAGATGCTGCTATTACTACTGACTTGTGTTTTTGTTAAGTGTTGTTCAAAACACACACACACACACACACACACACACACACACACGCACGCACACGATGAGGAAGAAAGAGAGAAAAAGAAGGTATTTTGTCACTGTCAAGTGTTGTATACCTGGAGGCTGGGCCAGCCTCCTCCAGAGCGTGACCTGCGGCCTGTAGCCCTGCTTCATGCTGGGGAAGGGAGTGCTGAGTAATCACTTGCTGCCCCTGGAAATATTCCCACCTGGTTTCAAGGAGGTTGTCCAAACGTCAGCTAAGTGAGACCTCTTTAGAAGCTCAGGCCCGACGAAAACTTACAGCAATTCCTTGGGACGTTCGTGGGAGAGCAGGAAGGAGAAGGAAAACTACTTTTAAAATTTAACAACTGTCAATAAAATAAAAGAAAAAAAAGAAATGTTCAAAACATCGGGTAATTGTCAAGCAAAGTCCCAGGATTTAACAAGGCAGAACTAGAACCCAAGCAATTAGGAAGCAATCAAGCAAAGATACTTGTGTTTTTTCTCTATTTCAAGGTATGTTTTGAAGTTCTTGGATTTATTTTCCTTCTTTCTTTCTTAGGCCTTTCTTGATCACATTCACCTATCAGTGATATTTCTGTCCTTCAGACACCTGTATCACTTATATTTTAAAATGTAAGCTTCTTGAGGTCAGAGAGTATTAAAAAAAAATCCCCACCACTTAGCATAGTACCCAGACCTGAGTAAGTGCTTAATAAATGCTTTTTAAATTTTTTATTTTATTTTAAAATTTTAAACTATTTATACCTTTTCCGCTTCCTTTTACACAATAAATAGACTTGTGGTCAGTGTGTGTGTAATTATGGTTCTGTTGATTTCACTCTGGGTACTTCCAAGATGGCTGCCTGAATGAAGGCAGAAGGCCAGAAGGCAGAATCCCCACATCTGTACTCCAGGAAAAACCTAAAGGTAGCACCAGGTGAAATAGTGATCAAGAATTCCAATTAGCAACTATAATAGGTGACATTTTCCACCCTAGAACTGGACAAAAAGTCAGCCAGAAGCCTGGGGCAATAGATCAAGGCACCCACCTGAAAAGCTAGCTATTATAGTAACCTCTTAGTATAGCAGAGACTGCCAGAGATAATTGTAGTAACTTGCAAAGCTCTTTATCTAAAGGCAGCAAGAGCAGAGGACTCCTCCAAGAAAGTCTCAAGGTGGTTAGAAACCCATAGCATGGCCCTTGGAAGCAACAGATCAAAGAGCTACCATCATGGAGGGCCTTTACTCATGGGAAAGGCCAGACTGGGACACTTTAGGTTCTTGGATTCCAAAATCTTTAACATTCCCTCCTAGCCCTGAAAGCCCTGAAGATCTAGTGTTTTGAAACTCAAAGATCCAAAGAAGGCTAACCCCAGGGAAGCAGAGGTTAACACAGGAATACAGATAATTCAGAACAAGACCAAGAAGTGCCAAGTATCTCATTCAAAAGTATAGCAGAAGATAGAGCCAGGCTACAGTACAAAGACCCAATTCAGGAACCAAGGCTAGAGATGAATAAGAACTAAGGCTGAGGCAAATAAACAAGAGCAATAATGATCACTATAAAGATTTATTGCAGTTCTAAAGACAGTCCTCCCCCCCCCCCATTGACTCTAGAAGGTAAGAGTAAGTCACCAATAACTGTAAGAAAAGACCCAAAGGAAAAAAATGGATTTTCTATAAGGGGCACGTGAATACCTAGAAGAAATGAAGCAAGGGGTGAAAAAAATGAAATAAAAGCTTTGGAGCAAAGATTTGGAAGAACAACTTAGAACAGAAAGTGGTAAACCTCACCCAAGTAATGGACTCCTTGAAATTTAGAATCGACCCAACAGAAATCAATGATTCCAAAGGACAATGAGAAATTTTAGAGCAAAATCAAAAGACTGAAAAAATAGAAGAAAATATAAGGTAGCTGTTTTGTAAAACAAACAAATGAACAATAACAACAACAAACTGACCTGGAAAACAGATTAAGAGATCGATAGAGCCATTGAACTTCTTAAAAATCATGATTTTTAAAAAAAAGTCTCTGTACTCCATTTCAAGAAATCAGAAATGAAAACTGTTTAGAGGACAGAGTAAAATTCTGGAGGATCTATTTATCATCTCCTATAAGAAATTCCCCCCTGGGGGCATCTAGGTGGCACAGTGAGTAGAGCACCAGCCTTGGAGTTAGGAAGACCTGAGTTCAAATCTGACCTCAGATCCTTAACACAAAACTAGCTGTGTGACCTTGGGCAAGTTACTTAACCCCAACTGCCCTGCCCTCCCCCCTCCAAAAAGAAAAAAAAAAGAAATTCCCCCCTAAAAGTCCCGATAACGCTATAGTCAAAATCAAGAGCTTCCATGTCCAAGAAAAACATATTACAAGCAGTCAAAAAAAAAAAAGTCAAATTTCAAGGAACCATAGTCATGATCACACAAAACCTGGCAGTGTCTATTATAATGGAGAGAATATCTTGGGATACCATATTCTGAAAGGCAAAAGAATAACTTTACAAAGCTGAGTAAAATTCCATAGAGAAAGATAGACACCTTTAATGGGACAGAGAATTTTCAGTCATTTCTGGTGAAAAGACCAGAACTGAATAGAAACTTTGAATACAAACACAACAGTCAAGAGAAAGCTAGAAAGGCAAATTTATTTGAGCATTTGGAAGGGAGTCTAAGACACTGTCATACTTACATTCTAAAAGGAGCAGAAATAAGTTACTTCAGATCTTAGATGTCTTCAAAAGTTATTGAGGAAGTTAAGAAAAAATAAGGAGGGGAGGTAGAAGGAAAAGAGAAGGGAGGGTAGAAGGAATATACTAGTATAGAAAGGAAGAAAAAGGAGGTGGAACTTGCAATTTTTCGTAATTTTGGTGTGTGAGAAGAGTACATAAACATGGAAGAAGGGGTAGGAAGAGTAGGTATCTGGTGAATCTCTTACTGACTGAGACAAAGGAAGGTGAAACACATACATGCTACACACGCACACACACACACACACACAGAGTTAGGTGTAGAAATACACTGCACTCAACAAGGAAATAGGTGGGGATGGGATGGGGGCAGTTAAGAGGAAGGATAATCCTGGGAAGAGAATAGTCATAAGAAAAATAGATTTTCTGATCATGAAGAGGGGATGAAAGGAAAGAAGAAAAGAAAACTGGAAGCTAAGGGAGTACTTATCAATTGTTGAATGGTTGAACAACTTGTGGTATGTAGATGTAATGAATTATTGTATCATAAGAAACATCAAAAGAGATGTTTTCAGAGAGTACTGGAAAGTATGAATTGAAATAGAGTGAGTAGAGTAGAATCAGAAGAATAATTTATATAATAAGCCATATTGTGAAAACAAATAAAAACCAAACCCAACTTTGAAAGACTTAAGAACTCTGATCAAAGTAGTGACCAGATATATCTTCAGAGATGCTAAAGCATGTTACCTACCTGCTGACAGAAAGCTGATAGATTCAAGATACAGAGAAAAACTTGATCCTCCTCTGGAGACATGGTCAAGGCATAGGTCTGTTTTGCCTGATTATGCTTCTTTGTTATGAGGATTATTTCCTTTTTTTTTTTTTTAAGGTGGGGGGGAAATATATCGATGGTGATACCAAAAATCACAGAAGAGAACACAAGGCTGTTCACAAGGAAGCAGAGGAAAGCAGGATAGCTTTGAAAGTGACATGTTGTAGTGAATGTCTGCTCCCTACTACTGGTGTGGCCAATATCAGTGGATCACTTGAGCCTGGGAATTCTGATCTGCAGTAGGTCTAAAGACAGTCTTGTGTCTGTACTAAGTCTGGCACGAATAGGGTAGCTTCCAGGAGCAGTGGGTCACTAGACTGGCTAAGGAAAAGAGAACTGGCCTGGACTGGAAACAGAATCAATCAAAACTTCTCTGCAGATCAGTAATGGATAACCTCTGTACTTTTAACCTTGATAACATAGGGAGACAGGGGAGGGAGAAAGAAAGAAAAGAAGGAAGGAAGAAGGAAAAAAGAAAGAATGAAAGAAAGAAACAGAAAGAAAAAGGAAGAAAAGAAAAAAGGGAGAGGGAAGGATGAAAGAAGAAATGGAGGAGGGAGAAAGGAAGGAGAGAGAGAAAAGAAAGGAGGGAGGGAGGGAAAAAAGAAAAGAGAGAAAGAAATAAAAAGAAAGAGGTAGGAGGAAGAAATTTTTTTCGTATTTATTATGTACTATTAAAAAGAACAAGATTCCTAGTTTCCTAAACAGTCCTCTTTATGCATTCTGATCTGTTTACAGAAAGTTCATTAAGTTTGGAGTTTTTAATAACTGAAAAAAGATTTCATTCTACATCACCTCATACAGTTGTTTCCATATTTCCTTATATACTTTATATTTGCATTATTTTATGGCACTATAGTGTAATATTGACATTAATATGTCATCATTTACTAAGCTAGGGTAAGGTAGTTTATCATATCAACAGTAACATCTTAGATTTGAACCATACTTGCCATCTTTGAAACTCAAAAGACTTTCCCCTAAGAAAGCCCTGGGAAAGGAGCTATTGGCCAAGGGTTGTCCTACTCATTATCTGGTGAGGGAAACTGAGAGACAAACGACATATAATGTGAATTAGCATCAGATCTGCTCTGAGACCTCTTAAGGAGGCACACGTGTTTTTAGCATTAGTGGTGGATTGTGTGGGAAGGATGGGAAGGGAGAGAAGGAAGTGATCAGTGCAGTAGAAAAAGAGCTGGGTTTCAAAATCAGAAGGCTTGAGTTCAGATCCCACTTCTGAAGCTTGTGTGACCTTGGGTGAGTCACTTAACTCCTTGGACCTCAGTTTCCTCATCTGTAAAATGAAAAGATTGTGCTAGATGGCCTCTGTGGTCTCTTTCAGCTCGAGATCTAAAGATCTTATAAGCTATTTCCAAATGCTGGTTCTGCCTTATATTCACTGTCTAATTTTTGTAAAATGAGGTTAGACTAGATGAACTCTGAAGACTCTTCCAGATTTTTTTTTTAGTTATTAAATTTAGCTTTTTAATGTCACAGGAATAAAAATGTGTTATGCAATAGTTCTACCCACTTCTTTTTCAAAAACATTTTTATTTAAAGTTTTGAGTTCCAAATTCTATCCTTCTCTCTTTCCCTCCCTTTCCCCTTCCTAAAAGGGTAAGCAATCGGATATAAGTTAGACGTGCAATTATATATAACATTTACATATTAGTTCTTTTGCACCAGAAGACTTAAATAAAAGAAAAAAATGAAAGAAAGTGAAAAATAGCATGCTTCAGTCTGTATTCAAACAATATCAGTTCTTTCTCTGGAGGCGGATAGTATGCTTCATCATTAGTCCTTTGGATCATTGTATTGCTGAGAATAGCTAAATCATTCACAGTTCTTCATCAAGCAATATTGCTGTTACTGTGTACAATGTTCTCCTGGTTCTCTTCACTTCGCATCAGTTCATGTAAGTCTTTCCAGGTTTTTCTGAAATTGTCCTGCTTCTCATTTCTTATAGCACAGTAATATTCCATTATGATCATATACCACAACTTGTTTAGCCATTCTCCAATTGATAGGCATCCCTTCAATTTCCAATTTTTAGCTACCACAAAAAGAGCTGCCATAAATATTTTTGTACAAATAGGTCCTTTCCCCTTTTTTGAATGTCTTTGGGGTATAGACCTAGCAGTGGTATTGTTAGATCAAAGGATATGCACAGTTTTATAGCACTTTGGGCATAGTTCCGAATTGTTCTCCAGAATGGTTGGACCAATTCACAATTCTACCAACAGTGCATTAGTGTCCCAATTTTTCCACATTCTCTTCAATATCCAACATTTTTCTTTTTTGTCATATTAGCTAATCTGATAGGTATGAGGTGGTACCTTAGAGTTGTTTTAATTTGCATTTCTCTAATCAATGTGATTTAGAGCATTTTTTTCACATAACTATAGATAGCTTTGATTTCTTTGTATGAAAATTGCATGTTTATGTCCTTTGACCATTTATCAATTGGGGAATGATTTGTATGTTTATAAATTTGACTCAGTTCTCCTTATATTTGAGAAATGAAGCCTTTATCAGAGATACTTGCTGCAAAATCCTCCCCCCCACCCCAATTTTGTTTTCCTTATAATTTTGATTGCATTGGTTTTGTTTGTGCAAAAATTTTAATTTTATATAATCAAAATTCTCTATTTTACATTTTGTAATGCTCTCTATATCTTTTTTGGTCTTAAATTCTTCCTTTATCCATAAATCTTACAGATAAACTATGCCATGCTCTCTTAACTTGTCTATGGTATCATTCTTTATGTGTAAATCATGTACCCATTTTGACCTTATCTTGGTGTATGGTGTAATATGATATTGGTCTATACCTAGTTTCTGCCATACTGTTTTTCAGTTGCCATAGTGTTTTTCAGTTTTCCCAGCAGTTTTTGTCAAATATTGAGTTTTTGTTTAAATAGCTTGGAACTTTGGGTTTATCATATACTAGAGTACTATGGTCATTTACTATAATGTAATGTGTACCTAATCTATTCCACTGATCAATCACCTGATTTCTCAGCCAGTACCTGATTGTTTTGATAATTACCAATTTATAATACAGTTTGAAATCTGGTACAGCTAGTCTACCTCCCTTCACATTTTTTTCATTGATTCTCTTGACCTCCTTGACCTTTTGTTCTTCCAGATGAATTTTGTTATTTTTTTCTAGCTCTGTAAAATAAATTTTATGGTTTGATATGACACTGAATAAATAGATTATTTTAGGTAGAATTGTCACTTTTATTATATTGGCTTAGCCTACCCATGAGCAATTAATATTTTTCCAGTTGTTTAGATGTGACTTTATGTGAAAAGTGCTTTATAGTTGTGTTTGTATAATTCCTGTGTTTGTCTTGGAAGGCAGACTCCCAAGTATTTTGTATTGCCTATAGTTATGTTAAATGGAATTTCTCTTTCTATCTCTTGCTGCTGGACTTTGTTGGTAATATATAGGAGGGCTGATGATTTATGTGGCTTTATTTTACATCCTGCAACTTTTCTAAATTTAATAATTTCATGTAATTTTTTAGTTGATTCTCTAGGATTTTTTAAGTATAACATCATATCATCCACAAAGAGTGATACTTTTATTTCCTTGTTACCTATTCTAATTCCTTTAATTTCTTTTTCTTTTCTTATTGCTATAGCTAACATTTCTAATACAACATTAAATAATAGAGGTGATAATGGGCATCCTTGCTTCACCCTGATTGTATTGGAATGACTTCTATCTACATTACAGATAATTCTTGCTTATGTTTTTAGATAAATAGTAATTATTTTAAGGTAAGTTTCATTTATTTCTATGCTCTCTAGTGTTTTTAATAGGGATGAGTGCTGTATTTTGTCAAAGGCTTTTCTGCATCTATTGAGATAATCATATGATTTCTGTTGGTTTTGTTACTGATATAGTCAATTATGCTCATGGTTTTAAAAATAATGAACCAGCTTTACATTCCTGGCATAAATCCTGCCTGGTCATAGGGTATGGTCCTTGTAATATATTGCTGAAGTCTTTTAGCTAGTATTTTGCATTAGTTTTCATTAGGGAAATTGGTCTATAATTTTCTTTATCTGTTTGGTTCTTCCTGGTTTGGGTATTAGCACCATATTTGTGTCATAAAAGGACTTTGGTAGGACTCCTTCTTAGTATTCAGATCAATTGTTCTTTACATTTTCGCTAGAATTCACTTGTGAATCCATCTAGTCCTGGGGATTTTTTCTTGAGAAGTTCATTGACAGCTTATTAAAGTCCTTTTTTAGGTTATTAATAGTTAGGTTATTTAAGTATCTTATTTCTTCTTCTGTTAATCTGGATAATTTATATTTTTGTACATATTTATCCATTTTATTTAGATTGCCAGATTTATTGCATATAACTGGACAAAACAGATCCTAGCAATTGTCTATTTTCCTTTTCATTGGTGGTGAATTCACCCCTTTTGTTTTGATACTGTAATTTGGTTTTCTTCTTTCATTTTTTATATCAAATCAACCAATGCTTTATTTATTTTATTGTTTTTTTCATAAAATCAACTTCTAGTTTTATTTAGTAGTTTAATGGTTTTCTTACTTTCAATTTTATTAATCTCTCCTTTGATTTTCAGGATTTCTAGTTCTAGTTTTTTTAGTTATGTGCCCAATTTATTGATCTGCTTTTTCTCCACTTTATTGATGTAAGCAATTAGTGATGTAAAATTTCCCTTAAATACCATTTTGTGGCATCCTATAAATTTCAGTATGTTATCTCATTACTGTCATTTTCTTTAATGAAATTATCAATTATTTCTATGATTTGTTCTTTGACCTACTTTTTAAAGGATTAGATTATTTAATTTCCAGTTACTTTTTAATCTTTCTTTCCATTGTCCATTATTGCATGTAATTTTTTATTGCATCATGATCTGAAAGGATATGGTAAAATAGATTTCTATATCCAACTAAGTGTGTATGTTATTCCCTCTTTGAGTCCGTTTCAATGAGAGTAAACTCCTGCCATCTTCCCCTCTATTGTGATAGCTCTCTCTCATGCCTCATTTATGTGGGATAATTTACTCCATTCAATCTCCCCCCTCCTTCTTCCAGTGCAATTTTCTTTCTTACCCCTTTATTTTTTTGATGGGGGAGGTATCATCCCATCAAAGTCATCTTATATCCATACCCTCTGTCTATATAAATTCCTTTTAATTGTTCTTATAGTAATAAAATTCTTAGGAGTTACAAATATTATCTTGCCATGTAAAAATATAAATAGTTTAAGGTTATTGAATTTCTTATGTTTTGTCTTTTTTTTAAATCCTTTTGATGTTTCCCTTGTGTCTTATATTTGGAGGTCAAATTTTTTATTTAGTTCAGGTCTTTTAATTAGGGGTGCTTGAAAGCCCTCTACTTCATTAAATATCCATTTTTTCTGAAAGATTATATTCAGTTTTGCCAGGTAGGTGATTCTTAGTTGTATTCTTAACTCCTTTGCCTTCTGGTATATCATACTCCAAGTTCTCTGGTTCTTTAATGTGGAAGCTGCCAGATCTTCTGTAATCCTGACTGTAGCTCCACAATATTTGGATTGGTTTTTTTGGTTGCCTGCAGTACTTTCTCCATGATCTGTGAGCTCTGGAATTTGGCTATGATATTCCTGGGAGTTTTCATTTTGAGATCTCTTTCAGGTGGTAGATTCTTTCAATTCCTATTTTGCCCTCTGGTTCTAATACACCAGGGCAGTTTTCTTTGGTAATTGAAAGATGTTGTCCAGGCTTTATTTTTTTCCATCATGACTTTCAAGTAGTCCAATAATTCTTATATTATCCCTCTTGTATCTATTTTCTAGGCCAGTTGTTTTTCCAATGAGAAATTTCACATTTTTTTCAATTTTTTTTTTACTTTTTTGACTTTGTTTTATTGTAGCTTGATAGAGTCATTAGCTCCCAATTGCTCAATTCTAATTTTTAAGGGGTTGTTTTCTTCAGTGAGCTTTTATGCTTTCTTTTCCATTTAGCTATTTCATTTTTTAGGTAGTTATTTTCCTCAGTACATTTTTGTATATATTTTCCCATGATATTGACTTTTTTCATGATTCTCTTGCATTACTCTTATTTCTTTTCCCAATTTTTCTTCTACTTCTCTAATTTGCTTTTTAAAATCCTTTTCAAGTTCTTCCAAAAATTCTTTTTTGGGCCTGAGACCAAACTACATTTTTCTTTGAGACTTTACATGTAGCCACTTTGACACAATTGTCCTCTTCTAAGTTTATGCCTTGATCCTCACTGTCACCATAATAACTTTCTATAATCAAGTTCTTTTTTTTTTTTTTTGCTCATTTCATTTTTGGTGACTTAGTGTTTATAGGTGAGAGTTGGGCTCTGGTCCTACACTGTCCCAAGCTTTCTGTGCTGGGGCTCAGGGTCTTACTGCTGGCTTTCACTGGGCTTCAGGGCTTAGCTATTTGCTTTCCCTGGAGGGTAGGATACCCTTCTGTCTTGTACTAGGGACCTCCCTGTTAGCCTCCCCTGGGTATGAGGTTTAGCTGCTGGCTTGTCCTAGGGATGGGGTCTTTCTTCTTGGTTGCTATTGTAACAGAGTTTTTCTGGTGGCTGGTCCTGGAGAAAGGATCTTGTTGCTGGTCTGCTCCAGGGGTGGGTGCCCTATTGCTAGGTTGCTGTGGAAACAGGGGTGGCCTTTTGTTGCTGGCCAGCCTGAAGTGGGGTTTCATTACTGGTCAGCAGCAGGGTCAAGGCCTCACTGGTGGCTTGTGCTGGGAGTGGTGTCTCTGGAGTGGGACCTGCTGAGTTGCCCAGATTGCTCACTTGCCTTGGGGGCTGCTGATTTGCAGGAAAGTGGGGCCTTCCCTATGGATGAATCCGGGCTTGGAGGTTTGCTGCAGGCCCCTTGCTGTGAAATTGGCTGCTGCTACTGCTGCTCTTGGACTTTCTCTCCTCCCATCCCAATGAGACAGACCTTTCCTGCCAGCCTGGTAAACTGCTTCCCTGCTCCTAGTTCAATTCTGAGACATTTTTCTAGTTGTTTAGAGGGAAATTTTGGAGGGCTTCAGAGGGTTCCTTACTTACCCTGCCATCTTGGTACTGGAAGATCTCTCTTCTAGCTTTAAAGCTTTGATCTGTTTATTCTACAATATCTGGAGATTTTCATGGTCACACCTACATTTCCTCTCTCTGGCTTTACAGATTTTTCCTCCCTTCCCCCTTTCCACACTCTCCTCCCTCCTCCCCAATCCCCCAACCAGGATAAGAGCAATCATCTGAACATGCCTCTGAGTGCTGCTCTGAGCACCATTAGTGCATAATGGGAAGTGAGGCTCTTTGCAACAGTAAGTACCATCTTCCTCTGAAGTGCACAATGAGCATCATTGGGGAAAAAAAGGAAGCTGCATTTGTTTTCTTTATGGCTGCTAAGGACATTGCTTTCTTGCATTGAAAAAAAAATGAGTCCTTAATAAAGAGCTGTTGCCTGGCTGCTCCATACCACAGGTGAAAGCTTGGAAGGAACTGCACACTGATGAGCAAAGTGAGTGTTTGTCATTACTGGGTCAGAGACGCAACTGGTTCCCAAATTTCTCAAAATCCAGATGATGTCTGGTAGGCATAAACTTGAATACAGCCTCTCTTTCCTGGTGTGATGATCTTGGGTTTCCCAGAATTTATCATTTGGATCTGATACTGTTTTAGCCCAGGTGGCCCAGAAGTAGCTAGGTGGAAAAGAGGATGGCATTCTGGGCTTAGAGACATGAAGACACCTCCCAGTGATGTGACCCTGGGCAAGTGACTCACTTGGCCACTATCTACCTCAGTTTCCTCAACTGTAAATTGAGAATAATAATGGCACTCCCAGGGTTGAAGATTAAATGAGATTATATTGATAAAGCCCAGTACTTGGCACATAGTGGATGCTTAATAAATGTTTGCTCCCTTCATCTTTTTCCTTTTTTTTTTCTTTTTGGAGGGGGGAAGACAAGGCAATTGGGGTTAAGTGACTTGCCCAAGGTTACATGGCTAGTAAGTGTTAAATGTCTGAGGCTGGATTCGAACTCAGGTCCTCCTGACTCCAGAGCTGGTGCTCTATTCACTGTGCCACCTAGCCGCACCTCCCTTCATCCATTTTAACCGCCAGTGGTCCTTGCTCCTTCTGTGGGTACACTAGGCTTTGTGTTGTAAATATAAGGAGAGGGATTCCCTTTGATTGTCCCAGATGCTACCCCTGGTGCATTGTCAACTGATTATCTATCGGGGAGGAACAAATAGTTGCGACTGGTATCTTCTCTCCCCTTTCCCTCAACTTCTTCCAGCTGCATGTAGTGGGAAAGAATATTTGCTGAATTGAATTAGCTCTGATTAGAGGGTAAAATGCTCGATGTGCAACAAGAACAATGTTCCCAATCTTCTAAAATATAAAAACTGCTTTTAACGTAAAAAAAATGATCAAAACCATATATCGTCATAGAGGCACTCCTGGTGTCTTTGACAGATAAGGTGATAATATTGTAATCTATTATGATAATATTATTAGCTAACATTTACATAGTGTTTTAAGTTTTGCAAAGTGCTTTACAAATATCTCATTTTATTCTCACAACAACCCTGGGAGGAAGATGCTATGATTATTCCCATTTTACAGATGAGGAAACTAAGGGAGATGTTGCCCTTTTTATACATTTGAATGAATATGTATTTTATTAATTACAGAATTTATATACACTTCAAAAATAGTCATATAGATGTATGCCAGACATAGTGTTTATTCACTCTACAGAAGGTATATTTTCTCATTTGTGGAAATGCATATAGATATGTAAACCACTGAAACCACTACATTAGAATGTTTATATAACAGGAGCTGCTAGAATGCAGGATCCAGTACAAGCTGGGTTTGTCTTAAAGCCCATCCAATGGGGGTGGGAGGGTGGTTATTCTTGAAAGAGCAGAAGGACCTTTTTATAACACCTATAGTATACAATGCCTGGCACATTCCCTTAGGTATAGTGGGCACTTAATGTTTGATGAATGAATGAACAGATTAGTAGCCCTGAGAGCCCAAAGACAGAGTAACAATTAGGCTACAATGGCTCAGATGGAGATCATCTCATTCAGGGATTATTCATCATGACCTTGGATGGGGAAAAAAATATCACGCCTTTGTTTTAATTAACCTTTAACTAAAATCTAGCATTTCCTTTAATTATTTTAAAGACTTATTCTGAGAAGTCTAGAGGTTTCACTAGACCACCAAAGAGGTCGATGAAACAAAAGAAAAGGTGAAGAATCACTGATTTACTTCAACTACCTCATTTTACAGATAAGGAAACTGAGGCCCAGAGAGATGAAATGATTTACCCAAGGTCACTTTGGTAGTAAGTCACGTCTAGAGGAGAATGCTTCACTGGAACTTCACTGGCATTTGACAAACAGAAGAACCATTATTCTCCTACTGCCTCAGTTTCTCTCTGACAAACTCCCAGTAGGGTGAAGTTTAATTAACTAATCTTTTTTGGTCTTACAGCCACAGATTCAGAGTTTAAGGCCATCTGTTTGTTACATTCAGGGCTGACAGAAAAATACCTCATCTTCATTGTTTAAGTCTTCAGGATGTGCTCCTGAAAAGGCTTCAGTCTGTTTGTGCAATTGGGCAATTAATTGGATTATGCTGAGAGCTCAGAGGTGTCCTCTGGAAGACCAGACTTCCATCTGAGCTAAGCTCCAAAGGAAAATACACAGTAGAATTTAGTAAGGAGGAATGCGCTGTGTGGGGCCATGTGTTTCTTAGGACTTGTTTCTTAGCAACAGGGCTCATCTAAAGCATGCTGGCTCTGTCAGAACATCAAAAGATGCCCACAATCAGAAAAAAAAAATCCATGAAGAGACTGAAGCTGTTTGAGAGTAGTTCCCAGTGCAGGTAGGAATACAGTTTTTATATATGGAGATATGTGACATGGGTTAAAAAAAAAATACATTGTCTTTCCAAACCTGAGGGAGAAGGTGTTTTCCTCTTACTTGCTTTCATTGGATCATAGGATCCAGAATCTAAAGGGTAACATTTTATTACCTGGTCTAACCACCAGGTGGCATTGCTAGCCACTAACCTGATCCTATTCAACAACAAAAAAAGGATCTTGCTCTAGAAAACTTCACTATTACCCTTGTGGTTATGTGCTCTACCAAACTGAGAGAAAATGCTGGGGAAATGCCAAGTTCTCTATTGTTTTCAGATAGCTAGATCTTCTGTCCCCCAACTCTATCTCTCTTTGATTGTCCAGGCCATTTTGCTAGTTTAAATGATGTGACTGATAGATTTACTCAATCAAAGTAGCTCTAAGCCCCTGACTCCTCCATGAACTTCTCCTATAATTTTTTTTTATTGAGTCCTAGTACTGGGACCTTAGCATCATGGAGCCAACCCTGCAGACATGGATGGACATGGATACCACATATAGCATTTTACCCTTTTCATAGAATCAATAAAAAGAATAAGCAATACATAATAGAACATCTGCCATATAGTTGCATTCCCATAGCTTCTGCTGGACCCAGCTTCCTTCCAGGTAGAATACAGGTTGCTCCAAAAGCAGGAGTTCTCGTGAAAAAACTGTTCAGCTTATTTAGTTCCTTCTGTGATATAGAAAACTGTTATTCAACTTGTATCCCATAAAAACAGTCATTAGATGAAAGAATTCTGAACCTGGGACTCCAAATCATGGTGGGAGGTATGGATTTGGAAGAAGATAAAAATTCCTACGAGTGATGTTTGTTCTTTCAATATTATATCACAGGCAAGGATTCTGACTATTCCTTGCTGCTACTCATCATTATGGAACAGGGGAGGGGTAGGCAAGGGCAAGCCAGACATTAGAAGTCTCTGCCACACCTGCCATCTTGCTTCCTCTGTCCTCCTATATCCTTGATGTTGTACCTTCAGTTTGAGGTTCCTGTGGTCAAGAAATAGGTCACATCCCTTCTGTCCCTGCTCTCTACTGGGCCTTTTGGCCTCATGGGTATGTTCAGTTTGAGACATAGAGCCTTAGTCATCTGAAGATCATAGCTACCTAATCTCCCTGTTACATAAAGATAAGAAAATTGAGACCAAGAGAGATGATATGACTGTAGAAAGCCTAGTGAAGCCATCCCTCAAAAAAAAAACCAATTAAGAAAAAGGTTTTTTTCATTTTTCATTTCCCCCTCTTTCTTTGATACCAGACATCGGGCCATCTGTCTTCAAATGACCTTCCATGGGTTTTTTAGTATTAATAACTCAGGGTTTTATTTTATTTGGTTTTTACCAGACATTTCATGTCATCAGTTCCTGAGGAAGAAACTTTTTCTATTAGTGCTATTTAGCAACTGTTCCGCAGTTTTTAGTCTGTGAAAATTGCTGTCTTTCACTGAGTTGGGAGCATGTTGCCTTTCTCCCTGCTCCAGGATCACACAGCCAGGATGTATAAATGGTGGGACTTGAATCCAGATCTTTTTTACTCTTTGGCTCTCTGTCCACTATGACACACTGCACCTTCACTCATATTTATAGAGTGCTTTTTGATTTGCAAAGGAAGTTATTATTGTTGTTCAGTCATGCTCAACTCTTCATGACCCTTTTTGGGGTTTTCTTGGCAAAGAAACTAGAGTGTTTTTGCCTTTTCCTTCTGTAGCTCATTTTATAGATGAGGAAACTGAGGCAGAGTTAAGTGACTTGCCCAGGGTCACACAGCTAGTAAGTATTTGAGACTGGATTTGAACTCAGGTCCTCCTGACTCTAGGGATAGCATTATCTGTCCCACTGCAAAATAAGTACTATCCTCAAAGCCTTCAAAGTAGTCAGGGTAAAATAGTGTTATCCCTAACTACAGAGGGCAATGAACAGAGGGCTCAGAAAGCTTTAAGGACACCCAGCTACGTAAGCGACAGAGCCAGGATTTAAACCCAGATTCCCTTGCTCTAAATTCAATGGTCTTTCCAGTGTACTACCATAATGAAACGAGGTCTTCAGACTCCCAGGGTAGTGGGAGTAGTTATTTTCACCACACTGTACCACTTCCTTGATCTCTGAAACAGAGGAGGGAGCCATCATCCACAGTGGCCATTGGGGAGGACAGTGAGCAAGAGGCATGGAGGATATGATTTCCTCCCCCCCCCCAAAAAAAAAGAACATCAGTGTCACAAAAGCTATGCCAAGAAGCAGACACCCCCCCTTTCTACCCTAGTCCTCTGTTTCCCTGTCCTTTTCTGTGTCACCTTCTCTAGCTTTTAGATTTGGTTACCCCATGAACTCTCGGTTGACCTAGTTCTATATTGTTTACTTTTCTAGATTAAGGCTTAACATTAGAAGAACCAGAACTGAAGAATGAAGACTGACATGGTGCATTTTTTTAAAAAAATCCATAAAGAAAATAGAGATAGGATGAAAAATTTTATTTTGAAGTATACCATGACTTTCTTCCCACCACAGTACCTTTCTCCCTCAGGCCCTGTTAGTTGTCCTTCAGTCAACCAGTCACCCCAAATTTACTGAGTGCCTGCTATGCAAGGCACTGGGGATAGAAAGTTAAAGAATTGAGAGTATCTTCCCATAAGGAGCGTATATTCTACAGGGGAAGACAATATGAATGCATGTAAGATATATACCAAATGAATAGGTGGTAAATTTAGAGGAAGGAAGCACTAGCAAGATGGGGCAGGGGCTGGAAATCAGGAATGGTCTTAGTTAGGAAATGATATTTGAACTGAGTTTTGATGGAGACCAAAGATTCTAAGAACTGGAAATGGGAAAGGGAAGGGAAGAGGAAAGCATCTATATAGCACCTGTTATGTTCCAGGTACTGTGCTAAGGGCTTTAAAAATATCACATTTAATCTTCACAACAATTCTGCAAGGTAGGTGCTATTATTATCTCCATTTTATACTTAAGGAAACTGAGGCAAATGGAGGCTAAGTGACTTGTCCAGGGTCACACAGCTAGTAAGTGTCTGAGGCTAGATTTGAACTCAGATCTTCCTGACTCCAGGCTTGGCATCCAGTCCACTGCAACACCAGCTGGAGTACATTCCAGGCACAGAGGGCAGCTTGTTCAAAGCATGGAGACAGATTATGGAATATCTTATGTGAAGAATAGCAAGAAGGCTAGTTTTGCTGGACAATAAAGTCCCAATTTACTGCAGCCTATTGACTCCATTCTCCCTGAGCAGAGATTCTTAACCATTTCTGTGTCATAGACCTCTTTGAAAGTCTATTAAAGCCTATGGACCCCTTCTCAGAGGAATGCAAGATGTAGAGGTCAGGAGAGAGGGCATCCTAGTCATGGGAGAAAGCCAATAAAAAGCCATGGAGGAAGGAGATGGAACATCATGGTCAAAGAATGACAAAAATGCTGGTATCACTAGATTGTAGAGTACATGGATAGGGAATCAAGCTTAAGAAGACTGGAAAAGTAGAAAGGGGCTTGGTATTAAAGAGCTTTAAATGCCAGATAGAGGATTTTATATCTGATCCTTGAGGTAATAAAGATTCAGTAGAGTTTACCAAGTAGGTGAATGACATGGTGGGATCTCTGCATATACTGGGGCTCAAGCCCTTTTGCATAAGCTTCTCCCCATTGTTGGTGAATGATTAAATTTCATGCCTTCCTGGAGCACAGAGTAGGTGAGAATTTAGGTATATAGATCTGAGAATCATTTGCATGGAGATAATATTTGAACCCATGAGATCTAATGAGATCTCTAAGCAACATAGTAGAGGGTGGAGAGAAGAGGTCCCAAAACGGTCTTGGGAGACAACCACAGTTAGTGGGAATAACCTGCATGAAGATCATCAAAAAGACTGAAAAGGAGTGTTTGGACAGATAAGAAGAGAAACAAGAGAGGACAAGGTCATAAGAAACCAGAGAGGAGAGAGTATCTGGGAGAAGAGAGTGATCAACAGTGTCAAAAAACTGCAAGGACCATGTCCCAGTCATAGCCCCCACCCTTGATGCTGCATTTGTCTAATAAGACAGAGAAATCTCATATCTAGAGTGGGCCAGCATACATCACTCCTCTTGCATCTTCAGGACCAGTAGACTTGTATACACATCCTGTTCCCTGTAGCCCCTAGCAGCCCTAGGCAGAAGCTACCCAGCTGGTGGTGCTGATAATTGCTGATAATCCTCTGGGTGTAGCACAAGGTTGGTATTGTCCCCACAAATAGCTAGGACCCTCTGCTGAGACTTCCTGTGGTTTCTGTGATCTTGGCCTCCCTGACCCATTTTCTTGAGGTTGGGGGGGCTGCTGAAGTAGGGTGTTTCCCAGGATGACCAATAAGATCATTTCTGAGGGAAATCTACTGAGTTCTATAAAATACACATAAGTATCAGTCATATATATGCCTATACTAGCAGTTGGTTCAAAATTAAGTGAATTCTGAAGCCTAGAAATAAATTACAGTCCTAACAGTAGTGACCTAAGGCTTTGAACTTCTAGGAAACAGGCATGTAGAAAAGAGTGGATGTGAACAGATACCCTTGGACAAGTGAATGTGAAATTGCTAGGGAACCCAGAACACCTTGGGATAGGATCCACTTAACTTCCCACAGTTATCCAGGATTGGTGACTAGAGCCCTTGCTAAACTCTGCATTGATCCCAATTTCCAGTTATAACATTAGCTTCCAGCCCCTACTGCCCACCCCAGACTAACAGAGGTGGCTAGTGGTACCTAGGACAGCACCTAGTTGAGGAGTAGTCATCAAGGCTAAGCCCAAAAGTAAGTCGTGTAGCAAGATGGACAGATAACAAGTGGACAGCCCAAGTGTTCTTCTGGTGCTGATGAAATATTTAAAAACCTAGAAGAAGGCCTCTGGTATCTATAACTTTTATGAAGTACTTATGGAAAGACACAGACTCCCCGCCCCCCCCCCCAAAAAAAACCCGTTCATTTTTCAGTTGTATCCAACTCTTCATGACCTCATTTGGGCTTTTCTGGGCAGAGATACTGGAGTGGCTTGCTTCTTCTCCAGCTCATTTTAGAGATGAGGAATTGAGGCAAACAGGGTTAAATAACTTGCCCAAGGTCACATAGCTAGCTGAAACTGGCTTTGAATTCATGAAGATGAGTCTTTCTGACTCCAGGGCCAGTGCTCCATACACTGCACCACCTCATTCCCCAAGTAAAAATAGTAAAGCTATTCCCAGCTTTGTTAAAGATACTTTTCACAAACAATTGTAGTCATTCAGACAGTAGTACATGAGCTACAATCGGCAACAATATGCATTAACTTTCAAATTTCCCTCCTCTGTGGACTACCAAAAACACAAAGTCCTTTTAGAACGCAATGAAGAGTCTTTATTTCATACTTTAAACAAGGAAAGTTTCGAGTGAGGATAGACATTTTCACATTGAGCATATGTTGTTTAACAACTTTTCACAGAGTCACTACTCTGACTTTTAGGAAACGAAACAAAGACTGCAGAATTTTTAATTAGAGAAGAGCCCTAATATGAGAGACATTGCAGCTCTTTGGGAGAGGCCACCTCAGGACCATAACTCAAGTCCAGGTGGTCTGAAAGACAGATCACAATGATGGATCACCACAAGAAGGCATGTATAATAACTGCTTCTGCTGCTCCATCTAATGACATTCATACAGGGTGTCCCAAAAGTCTTAGTGCAGCTTAAGCTTTAGTGGTTGTTCCAAATACCCATATAGTGCTATAATGCTTGCAAAATGCTTTACCTACATTTTCTCATTTGACTTACGCAATTAGCCAGTGAGGGAGGCAGTATAGGGAAGGGAGGGAAAGGAAGAGGAAGGGAACGAGCATTTATTTAGTGCCTAGTATGCTGTGCTGAGTGCTTTTTACAAATATTATCTGATCCTCACAACAACCCCCCGGGGGGGGGGGGACTATTTTTATACCCATTCTACAGTTAAGGAAACTGAGGCAGTCAGAGGTTAAGTGACTTGCTCAGAGTCACACAGCTATTAAGCATTTGAGGTCAGATTTGAACTCAGTTCTTCCTGACTCCAGGCTCAGCGCTCCATCCACTGCACCACCTACCTACCTCATAATGTAGGAATTATGATTCTGATGTTATAGAAGAAGACACAGAGGCTCAGTAGATGGGTTGGGAGCTGCACTGGTGGAGGGAAGACCCATCTCAATGAGGATGCAGATTTATCATAAGTATTGATGAGAGGTTTCTCATGGCAAGTAATTTTCCCATACTGCTAGCCACCCCTTTTTTGCAAGGTGTTAAAGCTGAATTATAGTTTCTTCCCCCAGGTTGGATGTTCTAGGCCACTCTAACCCTATAGGAACTTAGTTTGTTGGTTGGCAAACAACTTCCAGATCTAGGGCAGCCATGTAATCATTGATTTGTGGGAAGCTGAGAGTGGGTACAAAGGCAGAAAGGGAAACTTGTGGGATGGATCAGGTGAGAGGGCAGGACAGTGGAAACATTGGTGTCCTCCAGTATTGGTGATGAGCTGATAAACCCTACCATGCATGGGGAAGTAACCAGAACATTCATATTGTCTCTCCAAATTACATGGTAAGCTCCTTCAATTCACTTTAATTCAATCAGTATTTATTAAGCACCTATTACATTCCCAGCACTGTGCTAAGATTATAAAGACATAAATGAAATTGTCCCTTTCTTTAAGGAGCTTGGAGTAGGGTATGTGATGTTTTTCATCCTTTTACCTCTAGCATCTGACACATATAGAATAAACACATTTATTGGTTTGAACTGAATGTAGCACTAGATATAGGGGTTCTCAGCCTGGGGACTGTGAACCTATTAGTTTATTTTTATATTCTATATATTTATTATTTTAATATTTATTTTATATTTCATTATCTATATTTCAATATGACTAGTTTCTCTTGTAGTCTTCTGTACTTTGTTTAGTACATTTAAGTACATTATTCTGAGAACGAATGGGTCCATAGATTTCATCAGACTTCCAAAGGGGTCCATGACACAAGAAAGATTAAGAATTCCTGCCTCAGAGAGGTTGGAATACCTAGAGAGTAGAAGTACAGCATTTTATGGGGACCCTCCAATGGCATGCTCCTAACTGTTCACAATTAATCAGATTCCCATGTCTGGGGCCATTAATGGTGAAAAATGATACTGTGATAACAATGATATTGGGTACCTACTTACACTCTTGGTCAAAATGTATTTTTAGAAGTTTCTTTGATCCATCAAAAAAAGGGGAGAGAGAAAGAGAGAGAGAGAGTCTAGAAACTCCTCTCCAGTATTCTTCCATAGTTGTCCATTTCTTATTTAAGGCTGGTTGGTACTAAGAGCAGCTAGTTGTATTTCCCACAATACTAAAGAGAGAGCTACTATAAAAAATGCATTGTGTGCACACATATATATACACATAATTCAACCTTTAACAACCTTCCTGGCCCTAATAGGAAATACCTGGCTTGGAGTTCAGCAGTAAAACCCTGACCTCGGTCTCTGACCAAGGATCTGTGTCCTGGGTGTCCCCTAAAGTTTGGGAATAGCATTGCTATCATTTTCCTTCCTCTCTCTCAGCTGTTGGAAAGAGAGCATACCTGGCAAACCCCAGGTTGCACAAGCCCCCCCGCCCCCCAAAGTCTCTTTTCATTCAATAAGTAATGCTCTGAAAAATCCTTCATCCCCAGAAGCTCTGCTCGGCCCTGTAATCCTCTTACTGGCTCAGTAAATCAGATACAACTCATCAGAAAAGAACAGAAGTGTCTCCTTCTCTCCCTCCTTCCTCCCCCTCCCTGGATACAGCAGTATCGATTGTCTGCCTTTGCACTGGGTTTCACTAGTTCCTCATTAAAGGTTTCCAGATGCCATCTCCCGGGAGCCAGTGGTCCAGGGTACTGCCTTCGGGATGCAGATGAACCCTGTAGGAGGTTAGAAGACAGTATTCCCTGCCCAGGGTGGGGTTGGAGGCTATCTTACACTGGAATAAACAGAAAGAGTGGGGGACCGGAAGTGTGCTCCATGTGTGTGGGGCCCCCAAAGTGCAGCCCCCCGATCTTGGGACTCAGGCATGTCGCTTGGCAAATGTTTCTACCATAGTCAGGACTGAATTGTGAAAATAGCTTTCGGCCAGGAGTATTAAGTGTGAGATTGTGAGGGAGCCTATATATTAGAAACAGTATTTGTAATCAAACTATATTAATATATAATGATATTTAAAATAACTATGTTAGAAATAATGTTTTCACATTCATCCCGTAGGGTTGCTAAGTAGCAGGTACTTTGTAAACCTTTGATGGCTGTGTAAGTGTAAGGAATTACTGTTCAGACGGGAGGAGAGGGGAGGGAAAGGAGTGTGGCCGTACTCTGTAAATGGCCATGCAACAGTGATATGTGACATAGTAACCAAATCCTCACTCAGTGGTATGCTGGTGTGTGTATGTGTCCCAGCTCAACATCAAACCACGTCTCATGTGTAACCAGTAAATTGTAGATTAAGGCGTATCTATCAGAGGGGTCATTTAAAAAACCAACAATTGTCCTTGGGAATGAAAACGTAGAAGCTGAGTATCTTAGAGCTACAAGGGCCCCCAGAAGCCATTTAGTCAAATGCCTTCATTTTACAATGAGAGAAACCAAGGCTCAGAAAGGAGAAGGGACTTTGTCCCAGGTAATGAATCTAACAGTGGACAGAGGGCAGTGCCCAGAAAGACCCGGGTTCAATTCAGGCTTTGGCTACTTACTAGTTGTGTGACCCTGGGCAAGTCACTTCTTTCTGTCAAGTTAAATTAACTAACAACTTCATTTCTTCTTCAGTAAAACAGGGATAATAATAGTGCCTACCTCCCAGGGCTCTTCTGAGGATAACATGAGAGGTATCTGCTGAGACTTGGAGTCCTTGGTAGGACCTGTACAGGTTCAAAATTGGCATTCAGTTTAATGACTATTAGGAAACTTGGTTTTATCCCCTCACAGAGGGGTGAGAAACTCCTAGGGCCGGGGATTCTTAACTAATTTTTTTTTTGTATCATGTTTTATCCCCTCACAGAAGGGTGAGGAACCTCTATGGCAGGGGGTTCTTAACTATTTTTTTTTGTGCACAAACCCCCTTTTACAGTCTCATGGAAGCCTAAAAATCTCTTCTTAGAAGCATGGTTTTAAATAATTGAAGGAAATACTAAATTTAAATTGTTGTTGTATAGTTGTCTCAGTCAAGTCAGACTCTCCTTGACCCTGTTTCCGGATTTTCTTGGCAAAGACACTGGAATGGTTTGCTATTTCCTTCTCCAGCTCATTTTACAGATTGGAAAACTGAGGTAAACAAGGTTAAGTGACTAGCTCAGGGTTCTACAGCTTTCCTAGGGTCCTGGCACTGTGCTCCATATACTCTATGTCACTTAGAGAAGAATAGAAACAAAGATACGATTTTTCCCAACCGAGTTCACAGAACCTCTGATATCTGAAAACCTGAAAATCCCATGAAACCCATGGACTTCTTTCCAGGGGATCCATGGGACTCAGGTTAAGTATTCCTGGACACTCTAGGAAGCTGATTCCCAATAACCAAATCCTAAGTGATTGATCTGTAAACTAGGATGCTCATTTGTTTGAAATTAGATTCACATCTGTCAAAATAACCAGCCTTGGCCATTTGTTCAAGGCATCAGATCCGGGTGAGTAGAGCAGCTCAGAGAACAAATTACATGGCTCAGAAATGAGCTTGTTAAGTGCTGACTTAGAACAAATGGAGTTAGATGTTCTCAAGAGACATTATCAAGCCATGGTAGCTTGATGGATTGCCCTATCCCACTGTAAGGGTATTTGTTTAGATAAATGATACCAGTGATGGCTTGTGGATCTGTCAGCCAAGCACTAATCTGAGTTCGCAGATGTCTTACCATCTCCTCTTATCTTGGGCTTCTGATACCTGCTAACCACTCTATCCTGGTGCAAAAATGATTCTCCTTGGGAGACAAAACCGAAAGCAAAATGTGAGCCAAATGGTCCAGGTTTCTCAACTGTCATTCATTTTCATCATCCCATTCATCCTTAGCAGTGATAGTTGTCACCTCAACCTCTCTTTTGTTCTTTTTAGCTAGCCTCCTTTGTAGGTTTATCATCCACATCATGGGTATTCCCCAAGGTTCTCTCCTGGGTCCTTTTCTTTCATCACTCTATGCTCTATTCTCTATTCTCATTCTTCCCCCCCCCCTCCTTCCTTCCCTCCCTCCTTCTCCTCCTTCTTCATCTTCTCCTCTCTCTCTTGCTGTCCCTTTCCCTCTCCTTCTCTCTCTTCTTCCCTCCCTTCCTCCCCCCTCTCATCTCTCCTCCTCCTCCTTTCTCTCTGCCCCCTTTTCTCTCTGTCTCTTTTTGTCTATCTGTCTGTCTCTGTCCCTCTTCTTTCTCTGCATGTGACTCTTAGATCTATATAACCAGACCCAGTCTCTAACCTGAGAGTCAGTCCCATATCACCAATAACCTATTGGACATTTCAAATTGGATGCTCTGGAGACATTTTCAGTGCAATTTCTCTCAAGCAAGACTCATTATCTTTCCCCCTAAATGCTGTCCTCTTCTAAACTGCCCTGTTTCTGGCACCACCATCCTTCCAGTGTCTCAGGTTAGCCATTTTAACATTATCCTTGGCCCTTTACTTTCTCTCACCCCACCAATCCAATCAGTTGCCACATCTTCCCCTTTCTCCCTTCATAACATGTCTTACATTTCATCTCTCTCTGTTCACCCTTTTAATCCAGGCCCTCATCACCTCCATCCACAACCCTGCACAGGTGTATTTAATAACTTTATCAATTTATTATTTATTATCATCACTTTATAATTATAATATAATTATATATAATTATAATAATTATTATAACTATATAATTGTTAATTTTATTATTTATTAATTTAGTATCATAACTTTATTTATATTTATGCTGTATCTATTGTTCTATGTACTTCTTGTCTCTCTCATTAGACTATAAACTCATTGCAGGTCAAGATTGCTTCCTTCTTTGCACTTGTATCCCTAGTGTCTATCAACATGCCTGGCTTTCAGTAAATACTTATTGATTGATTACTCATTACACTATATATATCTTCACTGTTCACCACCAGCCCCAAATTCTATCCCACAATCTCTATATGAGCCTGCCAAGGAAGATGCTATGCTGTTAGATGAGGCCACTCTTTACATTTGTAGAACAGAAGGTGGTTCTAAATCAGGGACTCAGGCATTCTGAATGAATGATGGCTTTTTCTCTGTGCCTTAATTTCCTCATCTGTCAAATGGGAAAATTGATGCCTGATGTACCTTTGAAGATTAAGTGAGATCATTGACATAGAAGTTTTTCCATTTTAGAAGTTGGAACTACTCTGTAGTTGTTAAGTATCTGCCCAATCCATAGATGACTTATTAAGTTCCTAACTGCCCTCAAACATTTTGCCTTAGATTTAGCCTTCCCACTGTCATTTTTTGGTCTACTTCCCTCCCATCTCCATGCTCTTCTGCCCACTCCTCTTGGGTGGAATTATCTCCCTCCTGTGTGGATACCTTCTTTGATGACATTTGGTGAGCTAAAATACCCATTTCCCCAACAGTCTTCTTATTTAAGACCCTCATTAGAACCCACATGTCCAAGTGGATTTCAATGGCAAGGCAAAATAAGAGAAGGACCATCTCCCACAAATCTTCACCTAGTCATTGCCCTCCCTCCAGATATTCACATGAAGTAGATCCATCCTCCAAACAAAGGGCAAAACTCAAGTCAAAACTGAAATGTCGAACAAATCTGGGTAGAGGGGGAAAGAAGGAGAATAGATGAGTGGAGATAGGGGTAGGGATGGCACCAGCCAGGATATTGCTGTGACACAGGGTGTTTCAATTAGCTCAAGGAATATCATAACCCTCCTCTCCTTCCGATGATCAAAACCAATATTAACTTAGCAAGGGTTATCTAGCACTTTTAGGAGGAATGCTAGTGGATAATTACTGACTTAAGGAGCCCTTGATAAGGAAAATACTGAGAAGTCCCTCTGGAGGCCATTTCAGCCCCACAGACAATTTATCTTCATCTTTATTAAGAGCAACTGGAATACAGCAGGAGGTCAGAAATCAATACTAACATACAACTTCCAGCTAAGGGACAGAGAATCAATTGGTTTCTGTGCCACTAATCCTGGCCTGATTTATGAAGCTGCCCCCTGGCCTAGCTTTGAGAAATCCCTCCACTACCACCACCACCAATCCGTGACCTGAAGACAGATGAGATTGCTCTGAATCAGCAATTAAATGTGTCCATGGTGTTTAGATCTACTGTATGTGAGCTGGGCAGTGGGGAAGAGATGGCCTACAGGGCCGCCCAATGAATGGGTGAGGTGGCTCTAACAGCAGGTACCCGTCTAGACCATGCAGCCCACAAATGCATTTTCTCCCCAAGCCAAAGCAGGTGGGATTGTGCCTTTGTCCTTGTTCACATTCTCAGGCAGCATGGTGCCCTTTGAGGATTTCTTCCCTTCAGTGTTACTCTTGATAATTCATTTTAACTTGATATTGCCTGTGTAAACTCATTATGTACAGGGTGATTTGTTGCATCAAAGGATTTACAGCTATAAGGAACAATGTAATCCAGCTTCTTGATTTTATGAGGAGAAAATTGAGCCCTAGAGACTTGTTCAAGGTCATAGTGAGCAACACAGCTGAGATTTGAATCCAGGTTCTGACCTCCAACTAGTCCTTTGAAGTTCTCCAGAGCAAAAGAGAGAAACAAATAAAAAAGCAGATAGACTTGCTTTTCCTGGAGATTTCCTTTAGAATTTGGAGGTTCCTAATTCCTCTTGTTTCATCCTTCCCAGGTGAATTAGGGCCTTAGTTTTCTGCTTATAGATGGAGTCACACTTAGGAATTCTGGAACCTGAGACAAATCCAACCGAGGGGGAAGAGGCAGATTAGCAGTGGATCAAGCCTGAGGTTGGGCAAAGTGGGGCAGTTGTACTTTGTTCACCCTAGGGATCTGGATCAAAAGACTCCTGAAGGAACGAAGTATTTTAACCCCTTCCCACCTCCTCAACCCACCCCCAAAGCTGACACAAAGCCCTGACTGCTTTTCCCTTGTTGAGGCTGAGTAGTTCAGTCATATCTAACTCTTCCTGACCGTATTTGGGGGTTTCTTGGCAAAGATACTGGAATGATTTGCCATTTCTCCAGCTTATTTTATAGATGAGGAAATCAAGTCAAACAAGGTTAAGTGACTTGTCCAGGGTCACACAGCTAGAAGTGGCTGAGGCCAGATTTGGAGTTAGAAAGATGAGTCTTCCTGCCTCTAGGCCCTGCACCCTATCTACTGTGCCACCTAACTGCCCTGAGGTTGCTTTATTTGGTTTCTAAGGTCCCTTCAGGGGCAGCTAGGTAGCTCAGTGGATAGAGTACCAAATATGGCCTCAGACACTTCCTAGCTATGTGACCCTGGGTAAGTCACTTAACCCTGTTTGTCTTAGTTCCTCGTCTATAAAATGAGCTGGAAAAGGAAATGGCAAATCGTTCTAGTATCTCTGCCAAGAAAACTCCAAATGAAATTATGGGTAGTGGGACACAACTGAAATGAGTGAACAACAACAGCAAATGTCCCCTCTAACTATAACATTGTGATTCAAGGATGCCAGCCAGCAGAGAGAGGAGCGTCTCACAAAGACTTTCTTAAAGCAATTTATAGAATAACCACAGTAAATATGAAGGAGAACAGCGTTGTAAGACGGCAGAATTCTGATCAGTTCCATGACTAGTTGTGCTAGTTCAGCAACTGTTGATGGAGCACCCCTCCCTCCTGGTAAAGAAGTGGGGAGCTATGGGAACAGAGCAAGGCATGCGTTGTCACATGTGGCCAATGTATTGATTTTGTTTCTCTCTTTTGCTTTGGGGACCTTTATAGGACTAGCTGGAGTTCAGGACTAGGATTCAAATCTCAACTGTGTTGCTCGCTATGACCTTGGACAAGTAGTTTCTCCTCTCTAGGGCTTAATTCCCTCCTCATAAAAGTCATTGGGAAAGGTCGGAAATGTTTTTAAAACATCCAAAGATATTTAATTTCTTTAAAAAAATTTAAAGATGGGAGATAGGAACATGTTCAAAAGCAGAAGGCCAATGGAGAGGGAAACGCTGAAGAAACCAGAGGTTAATCATGGCAACACGGTCTCCAACGAGTTAAGGACGAAGACCAGTTAACTTTGGAGGGGTCAAGAGGAGACTTTCCTCAGAGAGCGGAGGCCAATGTAGGGACATGGGTGTTTTATTATGTTGAGGGCAGTCACGCTGCTGTATAAGGGTCACAGCCTCATCTCTGAGAATAACACTCTCACAAGTCTCCAGTGTATTATGTAACTCCCTGCCTTTAGCGATTGAGGTTTTTTCTGGGTTTTGACAGAAACCATCACCTTCATCTCTTACTGCACTCACTACAGCCCCTGTACTAACCTGTCTCTGAACTTGCATTCCTATGATTGGGTATTACATCTCCCTCCTCTTTTTCCTCCTCCTCCTCCCTACCCTCCTGGCCCTGCAGCCTGTTCTCTAAAGATATCCTTAGACTCCTTTGAGAAGCTTCCATAGATATGCCCAGAGTGTAGTACAGGGCACAGACCTGATTTGGGGTCAGAGGACCTAGATTCAAATCCCATTTCTGCTACTCATTACTTATGGGACCATAGGCAAGTCGCTGACCCTCTCTGGGTCCCAATTTCCTCATCAGTAAAATGATATGGTTGGCCCAGATGGTCTCTGAATCTATGATCTTATAATTGATGCTGAAAAACTGGCATTGGTGCCAGCACTAACACTGCTGTTTTCTTTGACTGGCGTGAAGGTAAGGTCCAAACTTTTTAAGTCACTCTTTGACTTTGGCTAGCTCACCTCCCTGGGCCACATCTGCCAAACGAAAGAGTCGGATTAGATAAAATCCCCAAGTCTCTATCTCTCTCTCACTTTGACATTCTGTGTTCTATTAATTTTTAAAGTAAAGGAAGCTAGGAGATCTGTGAGAAATGTACCCACCAGGATAGTTTGTTTTTGTCCTTGATCCTCATCAGAAATCCATGGTATCAACTGAATTTTGAGTCTAGCGTCCTATCAAAAAACCAGGTGATTTATTAAGCACTTTTGGCTGTCCCTGTCTTGTGGAAAGCAGAAATTTATCCTGTAATGTCACCGACAGGCATTTCCTGGGAAACGGGGAACAGATACCATCCTCTCTGCCTTTTGATGGCTGAATCTATGCTGCCCATCCCCAGTGTAGCCTCCATACTCAGGACCCCCCTTTTCAATCATGTTCCTCTGCCACTCCCCACCTCCCCACTATCCCATTATTAGCTCAGTGCTGGCCCGTAGGTATAAAGAGTCATAGATTTAAAAATGAGTCATAGATTTAGAGGTCATGGAA
This sequence comes from Pseudochirops cupreus, assembly GCA_028627135.1. Taxonomy (NCBI): domain Eukaryota; kingdom Metazoa; phylum Chordata; class Mammalia; order Diprotodontia; family Pseudocheiridae; genus Pseudochirops; species Pseudochirops cupreus. Next base: position 106,309,842 of record CM053584.1, read on the forward strand.
TCCAACCTACCTCATTTTACAGATGAGGGAACTAAGAACCAGAGAACCAAGGTCACAATATGGGATTTGAACTCAGGTCTTCCTGACTTCATGTATAGCAATCTGTCTAGCAATCTGTCCACCATTACCACACCTCATCACTGAATTATCCTACCAGAGCATGTATGCCTTGAGCTTCACAGAATCAATTCCATCCTCCTGCTTGCTACAGGAATTTCTTCTGACACATCCTTAGCAAGTAAAGCTTTATCATTCCCAGTGCCAGGAATTTCTTCTGCCACATCCTTAGCAAGTAAAGCTTTACCATTCCCAATTTACCATTGCTTCATAAGGCAAATGATTCCATTTGGGGATAGATTAAATTATTAGAAAGTTAATTCCCTCCTCATAAAAGTCATTGGGAAAGGTCGGAAATGTTTTAAAAACATCCAAAGATATTTAATTATCCTAAGCAGAAATCTATTTTCCTTTAACTTCTATACATTGTTCCTAGGCAGGGGTGTGCTGGTAAAAGTTTAACAACCATTTCTCCAGCCATAGGACATGGTTTTAAGTTTAACTTGCATTATTAACATCTTCTCTATCACTTTCTGAGTCTAGACAATCAACAAAACAATGAATCAAACCCTGATTTGTAGGGTTTTCCTATTTCTGAGGTGTGAATGTTCACAATGAAAATTTAGCCATAGGCTCTTGTGAGCTAGAGCAAGCTGGTTCCAGCACACCCCTTTTCCTAGGTCTCTTGTCTGGAGCCAAGCAGACTAATTCTGCCTTTCACATGGCAGTGTTTTTTTTGTTAAACAATTATCATGTCCCTCTTACGACTTATCTCTTGTCCAAAGACTCTTCTTTAGCTGAGCTTGCACTTCCAGATGAAATTGCAAACTCAAACCCAAAGCTTCCTAGGATTCTGATGTCTTGGGGTTTCTTCCAATGAATAACAGCTTCCTCATCTCAGCTTTTAAGGGCAACAAGACCTGATGAGAGTCATTATTGGGAATGACTTAGTATTAGAAGTATTAGAAGTATACAGGGTTTTATATTTATTCTTATTACATTTTGTCAGGTTACATTCAGCACTTTGTTCAAGCCTGTCACCATCTTTTTTTAGATACCAATTGTATTCAAATCCTATTTCCAACACTTACTAGCTATGTGACCCTGGGCAAGTCACTTAACCTCTTTTTACCTTAGTTTCCTTATCTGTAAAATTGGGATAATAACCTATCGTTCGGATTTGTTGTGAGGATCAAACGAGATGATAATTGTAAAGCACTTAGCACAGTGCCTGGCAGGTAGTAGATGCTATATACATATATATTATATATATATGTGTGTATATATAATATATACTATATAATTATAATTAGAACATATATGTTATATGTTAACATATATATGTTAGTTATTGTTATTATATTAGTATACTTAGTATATTAGTTTACTATTATTATCACCTAGTATATTAGTTCTGCCAGCCTTCTTCCATTTACATCTTGATAAACATACCTTCGTTCAAGTCCTTAATAAAAATGTTGAACAGCACAAGACTGAGGAAAGTATACCTCTCAGGCTGACAACAATCTACTAAATGAACTCTTTGGATATAGTCACTCAATCAGCTATGGATTCACTTGATTCTATCATCCCGTTCACCTCTCTCCATTTTATCCACAAATATGTCAGCAGAGACTTTGCCAAATGTCTTGCTAAAATCCAGATACACTGTGTTTATAATATTCCCTGTCATGAAAAGATAAGAGGCTAACTTGGCACAGTTTGTTTCTATGAAAATAAGATTTGCAACAGGAAGGGACCCTAGAAATTATCTTGTCCAACTGATTATTTTTCTAAATGAGGAAACAGGCTCAGGAAAGGAAAGTGACTTTACCAATATCACACAGTAGTAGGTAACAGAAGCGAGTTTTGGACCCAGCTTACCTGACTCTAAATTCAACATTCTTTCCATGTTCTCTCCTCTCCAGAAATACTGATGTAATAGACTTTGAAAACTGACTTGCATCCTGGTATTTATAGCTCAGAGGGATAAGCAGTCCCTCTTAGTCCCAAAAGCAATTTGGGACTGTCAAGTTCTTTAAACCAGAAGGTCAGGTCGATTTGAGTCATGCTTTGAAGATGTGCACAGTCTTTAAGATATTGAAAAGAAGGACCTGGAGGCTTCAGGAACTGGGCAGCAGCAGAGGGAAGATGGCATCCCCATCCCTACCAGGGCCAGAAAGAATTGGTGACAGAGGGGCAACAGGTGAAAGGGGAAGGGGAAGGATAAATGAGCTGTGGGGGAGGTTGGCCATCTTGGAGCAGATGACCGGGGCTGGAGCTGCTGATTATACCTGCCTCTTCAAGGACTAAGGGAAGTTCCTTTGCCTAACTTTCTTTCCCTGTGCCTGTCCAGGAACGGACACTGTTTCTTTTACATAAAAATTTCCTGTATACTGGTTTTTGCCTCAAACGTCAAAGTGGCTGGGGGTTAGTTGGAGATAAACAAAAATTTAAATTAGGACAGAGAGCCAAACTTCTGTTTGAATATATGGAATCTTCCTAACTGGGGGCTCTGGGTGATTGTGATTGCATTAATAACTTTTTGTCATATACATATACACACATATGCACAATATATGTACATATATGTACATACATGTGTATGTATATGTATGTATGTATGTATATTCCACAAAACAGAAAGAAGAACAATGTGGATAAAGGCCATTGTATTTCTCTTAGGCTAAAAAAGCAACTTTAATTACTGTAACAGAGTGTGTGTATTAAATCTCCAGAGAGAAAGGGAGTAGGGAGGAGAGGGCAGTGACTAAAGAGAAGTTCATACCCTAACCTCCTTCTCCCTATCTCCAATCCCCCTCTCCGGGAAAGAGATAGGGAAGACTTGGGAAATAATTCAGCTTCGCCTTTATCCAGCAGGGAAGAGAGAGCAAAGAATTAAGGGCTGACTGGCCAACTCTCTCACCAAAGTGACATCCACTGGTGTTGCACAGGGAAATGCAAAGATATGCAAACAACAATTCCTAAGACCATCAGATCAGATCAGGACCACACTTCTCTGCCACGAAGAACTCTGACATGGTTCTCTTTCTGCTTTCTTCATTTTAAGAATGACTTCAACATCAGTACAAGAGGCCCGTCTGTCATACCCCATCTTGTATTATATTTAACTGTCTCCATGTTTTATCACTCTAACTAGAATACAAACTTATCTAGTACAGAGACTATATAATTTTTTCCTTTTGTATCCCATGATGTTTTGAATACATTTGGCAAATGTTTACTGAACTACATTGAGAATTCAAGGCCATCCCATAGCATAATGAGGCTTTAATGTGGGATTTTAGTTAAGGTTTTCTCCATCATCTGCTAAAATGATACTATTTGACCCAATGGGGGGGGGGGGGAAGGGCTATCCTTTCTGTGTTCTTTTTATCTTGCTTTGAATATGCTTTTCAATATCTTTCTTACTGTCCTTAATTTTTTTTGGTAAGCCTTAGCTCATTCTAGACTTTAGCCTTTCTGACACAATCTTAGAGCTCTGTGCATCTTTTTTTGTAGTCATCTTTGGCTATATTCTATTCCTTCCATCTTTTGCGTATGTCCTTTTGACTACATGCTTATAAGATTCAAAAAGCCCTGGGCTGCTATGTAAACCTATTTCCCTATTGCCTACTTCTTTCTTCCTCATTGGATCATTTTAAACTCTGTTGTTGGAATTTCCTTTCTATGAACTTCCCCTCTCTTTTGAGCCATCTTCTCTTTAAGAATCCTAGGCCTTGGACTTGTTCACTCCCATCTTTTCGTTAAACTTTTTGAGATGTACTTTAAAACCTAAGGAGCGTACATGACCAAGTCTTTTCTTGGCTGTCATCAGTGCAAAGATGGTAGCAGCCCTTTGTTCCAAAGTTTCTATCTCTTCCCCATTCAATTCCTATTTGTTAGTTAGCATCAAGTCCAGAGTTGCAATTCACACCATCACTTTCTCTACCTTTTAAAAGATAACACTGATAACGAGACAAGTGAAAAATTTGTCAGATGCTCTGGATCTTGTTGAATGAAACTTCCAGATATCTAGATCGTTCAAGATCCCAATCACTGCCACTCATTTTGTTGTTGTTGAGTTGTTTCAGTGGTGTCTCATTTTTCAAGGCCGTTCTAGGGTTTTCTTGGCAAAGATACTGGAATAGTTTGCCATTTCCTTCTCCAATTCATTTTACAGATGAGAAAACTGAGGTAAGCAGAGTTAAGTGACTTGCCCAGGATCACATAGCTAGTAAATGTCTGAGGCTGGATTTGAACTTAGGAAGAGAAGTCTTTCCTGACTGATCAGGCCCTGCCCTCTATCTACTGTACCAATTAGTTGCCTGCCATTCATTTAACAAACATAAATTAAGCACCTATTATGTACTTAGCTCTATGATAGATGGGAGGTAGAAATGGGAGATAGAAAATTATGGGAAATAGAAAATTCATTACAAAAAAAAAAGAAAGATCTTTACACCATGCTTGTTGCCTGAGAGGGCTTATTGTCTATTTAAAACATGAATGCAAATGGGCACCATGCAAATTAGACTATGAAAAGTACATATTAGGGGCAAAGTGCTTCAATATCATATGAGGAAGAGATCAGTTCTAGCTAGGGAACGGTCAAGAAAGACCTCAATTATTTGAACTTGATCTAACTCACTTTTATATAGTTCTTTAGAGGTTTCAAAGGACATTTTTTCAAAACACCCCTAGAAATAGGTAGTAGAATGATCTATATCCTGATTTTATAGAGCAGAAAACTGGGCGTCAGAGATGTTCAGTGATTTGCCCTGGGCCACACCGACCTAGGACTCAAAATCGGTCTTGACAACTCTAACATTAGAATCTCTCCACCACTTTATATGTCTGTTCAGCATGGGAAAAGAAGAGACATTTCTGACAAAGGGAACACAGAGAAGTAGAAAAACCTGAATCATGTTCAGAATATGTAGATGTGGGATTCATCTTCATAGAGATGACTGTTGAAGTCATAGGGCGAGATGAGATTCTCAAGGGCAAGGGTATATAACAATAATTATAGCTAGTGGTTATATATAGCATTATAAGGTCTGTAGGGCACTTTATAAATATTATTTCATTTTAGCCTCACCACAACCCTATTTTTATTCCTATTTTGGAATAAGGAAACCAAGGCAGCCTGCCTAACGTCAAACAGCTAGTAAGTGTCTGAGACCGGATTTGAACTTGGGATTTCATAAGTCCAGGTACAGCATTCTCACCATTGAGCCAGCTAGCTGCTTGGGATAAAGAGGAGGCTAGAAAAGGAGGGAGCAGGAGGAAAATTATCCAATAAAGGCACAAAAAGGGAGCAGTCAAAAGGGTGGAAGGAGAGTAAGGAGAATGCAGCATCATGGTAGACAAAGGGAGGTGTAGCAAACACTGTCAGATATAGCAAGACAGCCAAAGATAAGATTCAGAGAAAAACTGTTGAGTTTGTGATTAAGGTGACCTTTGAGAGACCAGCTTTAGTAGACTAGTGGAATGACAGTCAGGCTAAAAAGGACTGAGCGTGAAGTAGGAGGTGAGGAAGCAGGAACATCAAATATTGACCACCATGTAATCTTGGGTGGTGTAGCATAGATTGGACCATCATTGGATGGGTATGATTAAAAGCAGGTTCTAGGGGAGCAAATTCAAATTTCAAGAATATTTCCACGGGTGTATTGACCAAATCCCTAAGTCTGTTTATTGGATTGTATCTTTGTGAAAATTCTGAGGACTATTTACTTTCTTATGCTAAAACCAAAAGTTTACTTTATCTAAACAAGCCTGGGTACTTGTTGTTCAGTGTCTCACTTTTCATGATCCCATTGGGGGTTTTCTGGGCAGATATACTGGAGTGATTTGCCATTTCCTTCTCCAGCTCATTTTATCGATGAGGAAACTGACGCAAATAGGGTTAAGTGACTTGTCCATGGTCACACAGCTAGCAAGTGTCCAAGACCAGATTTGAACTTAAGGAGATGAATCTTTCTGACTTCAGGCCTGGCACTCTATTCACTGCAATTCTTAGCTGCATTGAAACCGTAAGTATTATCTTCAATTTCTCCTCAGTGATTTCCTGAGTGAATGCCTGAGCACCTTCTCCACTGATATTTTTTTCCCTATCACAACAGATGTCCATTTTAGCAGCCAATTTAGCAATTTTATTGGCATGTTTTCTTTCTCTACCTCCATTTACAGTAGAAAGGTTTGCTAGGATGGACAAGTTTTCAGCCAAACACGTCCTTCCCCGTCCTCAAGAGATGTACTCAGTCACTCTGTCCCTGGCCAGGAGCCCATCATTTTTAAGCTATGGTCCAGAAAAATAAATCTCATCTTCTAACACCATCTATATAACCAGCTGTTCATTTAATATTACATTTCTTTTCCAAAGTCTTGACCTTCAGTAGGAAAAAGAGATGAAGGTACCACCTGCTCTTCCATTCCCCAGATCTTTCAGCTTCCTTCCCAGGGTTTGATGGTCCCTGCAGATTTTTTCCATGTTCCTCCTGACAAACTTCATACAATGAAGGCCTAGAAATTAGTAGTTGTTTCAGACAAGATGTCCATTGACTTTGGATACATGCTCTAGAAAGATAGCACACCTCTTACATGGCCATACCAGGTATCTGTACCATTTAGCAGGGAGTCACTGGCCATCATAATATAGAATTTTCTCTTTGTGATAGCAACACCTACTAGTTAAGACAGTTGTCTTAGCAACCACAGGAGTGGTGAATGGTAACGTGGTTAATAGGGCAGCTAGGTGGTACAATGGATAGAATGGATAGAGTCCTGGGCCTGGAATCAGGAAGACTTATATTCCTGAGTTCAAATCTTACCTTGGACACTTACTAGCTGTGTGACCCTGGGCAAGTCACTTAACCCTCTTTACCTCATTTCCTCATCTGTACAATGAGCTGGAGAAAGAAATGGCAAACTACTCCAGGATTTCTACCAAGAAAATCTCAAACAAGGTCACAAAGAGTCAGAGACAACTGAAAAGACTCAACAACATGATTAATGTCTTTGCTCTCCTTATTTTTCCCCCCTTGAATTAAGCACTGCTTGGGAGCCAATAGAATTATCTCTGCTAGGAATTCAAGTCAAGTACCTATAAATTGTTAGAAAGGAGTAAATGATGCAGTCTCCAAATTTTGGCTTACCTCTAGCACCTCCCTTCCTACCATGCACGTTCTTGGTCAGTGAATTCTAGTATTTTTGTAATAGTTGGGCCACCTCCATACTGACTGTGTAATGTGGTCTTCCTTCTGCTTTCTAAAAAGTCTAGTAGGCCCTTGAAACACATCAGAATTCTGATGAAGGCAATGCCCAATCTAGATTGCAAGGGACTAACAGTGACAGAGCGAAAACATGCCTCCCTTCTCTTGGCAGAGAGGTGGTGGCCTGAAGGTCTGGAATGAGGCATACATTATCAGATGTAAGCAATCTTTGGTTTGTTTTACTTAGTATATTTCTTTTTACAAGGAAGGGTTCTACTTGGGATGGAGGCCTTAAGTAATAATGGCAATATTTTAAAAAACATCAGTAGGGGGGGCGGAGCCAAGATGGCGGCGTAGAAGCAGCAGGGGGGGCGGAGCCAAGATGGCGGCGTAGAAGCAGCAACACATCGCAGCTCTCACATAGCCACCCCAAAATACCCATAAAATAGGACTCTAAACCAATCCTGGAACTCCAAAACGCACACAAAGATACTTCCCACTAAAGTCAGCTCAGCTACGAGGAACCATATCAGCACTGCGAACCGAAACCAGCCTGGCCTGA
>CM053584.1:106318177-106366021 GCA_028627135.1 Pseudochirops cupreus
ACATCAGTAAAAATTTTGTCTTAAAAAATAAGATAATTCAAAATAAATGGTAGACTTGAAGCCCAACAAAACTAACAAAAAGCATTAAGCGCCCAGGTGTAGAGACAGTAACATGAAGAAGTACTCAAAGAAAACTGTCTTAAGCTCCATTCCTGCTGAGCTCAGGTGGAAAGCTGCCATTGGTACTGGAAGCACAGACACAGGGCCTCCCTAACGGGGATCGTGCCAGGAAGGAGCAGGTATGTCTGCCAGTCCTGCGGGGAGGCCATCTGCCAGACGGGAAGCACCTGGGCACCCTGCCTCAACACTGTGTTTGACTCAATCTCTCCACTCCTCCCCAGTGGCAAGACTCCAGTCACGGGGGAAGCTGGGTCACGGGCTTGTCTTAGGTTGCTTCCTTTCTTCTCTTTTTGTTGCATAAACATCTAAGTGAATTTCATACCGACTCCAAAAATCCCCCGGGGATTAGAGTCGCTGGCTTCTGAACAAGAAGGAACAGCTTTCTTCCCTACATCTTCCTTTAAAAGCGTGTACAAATCATCCCCATCTGGCCAAAGCTAGGATTTGAAAATGAGATGAGTGGGACTGGTATGGCTGTAGTCACTTCTGGCCAGCAGAGACCCCAGTAGGACTGGAATTAATGTGTTAATTTCAGGTATCATTTCCTTACTTCATGTGAATGTTCATTGTTTACTTGTTTGTGTGGTTCCAGAAAGACCTGGACCCAATAACAGAGGGTCCATTTCAGCATCCCATCTCGAATTAATAATAGCTATCATTTATATATATTAAGGATTACAAAAATCTTTATAAATGTTATCTCATTTTATCTCATCCCAACAACTCTGGGAGGGAGGTGCTACTATTGCCTCATTTAGCAGATGAAGAGACTGAGGCAGACAGCTAATAAGTGACTGAGGTCACTTATTAGGGTCACACAGCTAATAAGTGACTGAGGCCATATTTGAACTCAGGCCATCTTGACTCCAGGTCCAATGCTCTGTCTACAGTAACAGTTGAGCATGTTATAAAGTGTCATGTATGGAATAATGTAATGAACCAGAAGACTGGAATTCAAAGCCTACAGCTACTATTTACTTCCTATGTGAGCCTGGGCAAATCACTAAACATTTAGGCCTCCGTTTCCTTATTTGTAAAATGAGTTTACTTAGATGACTCTGATGTCTCTTTCAGCCCTAAATGCAATAATCCTATGACACTAATTTCACTGTCAAAGAAGCCAACCCACAACGCTGCTGCTTGGATTTTGGGAATCACCACTTCTTCTAGTGTTCTTGGGTCTCCTACCACTGAGGACTCTTACAAGAATAAGAACAACAAAGCTTCCTCCAGTCTCTTCGCCTTCCCTCTGCACCCTAATGATAGGACAACAAAATTAATTTTAATGGGGGATTTTATTTACTGCAAAGCAATAGGGGTAAACTGTAAAAATAAATGAGGAGGGGAGAGAAGGAACAGCAGTAAAAGCTTTTATAACTTAATTCTAGTCCTTAGGGCCAATTAGAATATGTACATTTGATCTATTCTTTTTAGCTCTCTATTGCTGTATCTCCTACCTGGCCTTAGTCTATATTTATTCAATTACAACTTTCTCTCTGGGGCAGCTAGGTGGTGCAGTGGATAGAGCACTGGGCTTAGAATCAGCAAGACTCATCATCATGAGTTCAAAATCTGACCTTAGACACTTACTCTCTATGTGACCCTAACCCAGTTTGCCTCAGTTTCCTCATCTGTAAAATGAACTGGAGAAGGAAATGGCAAACAACTCCAGTATCTTTGCCAAGGGAACCCCAAAATGAGGTCACAGAGAGTCGGATGCAACAAAACTCATTGTGCAATTAGCTCCCTAGACTACTGTACCTGGAATGTCTTCCAGTCATCCATTTGGAGTGGAATTTAGAGCTCTCCCAACTTAATCCTTATCTCAGGGATATCTCATCCTTACCCACCAGCCATGGCTGAGGAAGGTGTGCCGACCAAAAAGAAAAAGACCCTTTAGCGTATTTTCTGGGAATGTGCTGGTAAATGCTTAACTGGTTCTCCAAAAGAACAAAAAATGCTGACATACAAGCTTAATGTTCAATTATCAACATTTTCTCCGTCATTTTCTTTAGTTTAGACAATCAATCAAACCATACATTAAAGCCTGATTTGTAGCATTTGTTGATTTCTGAGATTAAATCCTCACCTTGAAAATTTAGTCATCAGCTTTCTCAAGTCAGCCCCAACACACCCCTAGCATTCCAAGAACACACAGACATATGGAATCCAAGGTAGACTTGAACCCAAGTCTTTTTTTACAAAAATTTTTGCTCTTTGGAGGGGAGAAGGTAGGGCAATTGAGGTTAAGTGACTTGCCCAAAGTCACATGGCTAGTTTTATGCTAAGTGTCTGAGGCCATATTTGAACTCAGGTCCTCCTGACTCCAGGGCTGGTGCTCTATTCACTGAACTACCTAGCCGCCTCTGAACCCAAGTCTTTTGACTCTAGAATCAGCATTCTTTCAACACTTTATCAGAACCGTACCATGTTATCCAATCCACTCCTTCTCCTCCTTCCCCATTTTACAGATGAGGGAAGGGATGTCCAGAAAGGTTGTGGCTTGCCCAAGGTCACACAGAAAATGATAAACTCAAATAGCATAGGATTAGAGGATGCCTATAGGACTGGACAAGACTTTAGAGATCATCTAGTTAAACCTTTTTTTTGTTTTACAAATGAGGAAACTGAGGCTTGTTTCTGTCACTTGCTCAAGATCAGTTAGATAGTAAATAGCAGGGTCAAGAGTCAAACCCCAGTCTTCTCCTTCCAAATCTAGAGAGTCAGGATTCAATCCCAGGTCCTCTGAAAATCCATGTCCTTTCTACTACACCCTGGGTGTAGTCTGGGTCTGTTTGCCTGTTTCTCCTTCTACAAAATAAGAGCTTTATTTGATGATTTTCAAGTTACAGAGTCCTGTTGGTTTCAAGAGTGGGATTCAGGTCAGTGTCATTCCTCCTAGCTGCCCAGCTGGGCAGTAATGACATCATCCAGCAGCACTCTGATGAGAGGTGGGTGGGGCAAATAATCCACCAGAAGCTCCCTGAGGGTCCTTAGGTTTGTCCACAAGCACTAACTAGTCCCCAGGTGCTCTTTCACAAAGGAAGTTGGCTGTGAAATACTATATTTCTTCTTGCAACATCTTGGGCAGAGTTAGACGGGGTGGCCCATGGGACAGAGATGCTTACCAGCCACCAAGAGAGGGCTTAAAGATAAGGTTGGTTGTGCCAAAGGTTCAGAATCAAAATTTTATACCTGCTCAGCTGAAGGAGGTGGGATTTGTAAGAGGAGAAATCGATGTGGTTTGAAGTCTAGAAGGTGCTGGCCCCTTAGCAATCACTCAGAGAATACGTCTTGATTGATTAGTTGATTGAGTGATGGGTTGATTGGCTTTACCATTAATTCCTAATGTTCAGCCCAGGGCCCCTTAAACTAAAACATTTATTTCGATAAATGAGACCATTTTCCAGATTCTGGGAGGGAATATGCAGCATAGTGGTGGGAACAGTGTCCCAGCTCTGACTTTATCTGAACCCAGTTAAGTCTCTTAACCACTCTGAGTTTATCTGATTATCTACCTCCTGGAGATGTTGCAAGGAAAGTGCTTTGGAGCTTTATACCAATGTCAGAAGCTCTCTCTTTCCTTCCTGCTGGCCACTGAGGTATAAAGATGATTCTCTGAGCTCCTGAGGGCTAGTAGGGAGTGGGAGTGCCCTTCCTACCATCAGTGAACATATGGTCTCCTAGGCCAGCCTGTGTCTGGGACAGGGCTTCTCCTATTGGTGTATTCTTTCCTTTGACTTTCCTGAACTCAGGAGATTTCACAATGCCCTGTACCAAAGGAATGAAAACACCAAGAGTGGGCAGCCCTTTCCCAGATACAAGCTTGCCCAGGACCCCAGTGATCACCAGCCTGTCTGGTGAGGGGAAGGATCCTGTTCCTCCCTTCCCCCGTCCTCCAGAATTCAGTAAGTTGTCTTTAGTGCCTTATGGCCAACAGTGAGCAAAGAGAGAATTTCTCCATTGTAGCCTTTTCTATATATGCCATTCCACCTAAGCAGCCGACCAAAATGCCTCAGTTTAATACACATTAAGTGGAGAGGTAAGAATCAGACGACACCCACACATGCTCAGAAGATCAGTGCCTTATTTACTGGACATTCCCCTTTCCCCTCACATACTTATATATCCATATATCGTTTCCTTTTATATAAGGACCATTTCACTTTAGTCTTTGTACCTCCAGTGTCTAGCGCCGTGCCTGGCACACAGTAGGTTGTTGATTGACTGAATGATTGATTGGCTAGCTAATGCTGGGGTTCACCGTGAGCCCAAGAGCTTTCCTATTCGCCCAGGGATCTCAGCAATGTTCCAACAAAGCAGGATTTGTCTTTGAGCACACATCCCCTGAGTTTTTAATTCCGGTCTACACATTAATGGAATATTAGTCAGGTGTTTGTTTCTCTTTGTAAATCCTCCCAGAGGAATTTCTTAAGGCTGTCAGATAACTCTTGGAAATCCACAGGAAACAGAAGCAGACTTTTTCCAAGGAGAAAATAACCACCACTGTCTCTGTTTGCCTAACTACCTGTCTGTACCTTGAGCAAAAAGGTCATGTTGGTGGGAAGACTTGTCTGAATCAAAGCAAAATGAAATGAATCAGAACCGAGAGAACAAAACACACAATGACTACGGAAATGGGAACAAGCACTAATTAAACACCTACTATGTGCCAGTCATTGTACTATATACTTTACAAACAGTTTCTCATTTGATCCTCACAACAACCTTGGGAGATAGGTACTATTATGATTCCCATTTTACAGCTGAGGAAACTGAGGCCAATAGAAATTCAGTGACTTGACCAGGGTCGTATGGCTTGTACGTGTCTGAGACAGGATTTGAACTCAGATCTTCCTGTCTCGAAGTCCAGTGTTTTATCCTCTTTGCTGCCTCTGTGATAGTGACTGCAATTATATATGTGAAAATAACAATAAAAGATGCCCAAATTCAGATGTATTGCAGTGACCAGCCTTGGTCCTGATAGACTGATGAAGGAACATGATCTTTTCCACTTTTTTCTGGGGAGTTAAGTGGATCAAAGGAAAGGGAGGAAATGCTGAATTCACTGGAAGACTGTATTTGTTTATTCCAAGAAGGGTTTGATGGAGTGGGGGCAGGGCTGTCATTTGCTGTTTATCCTTCATTCTGGAAGAGAACCATGACGTCAGGGAGGTGATGCTGTGACGGTGCAAGTGAAGAGGGTTTAAGGGAGGGAGGGTTATGCTAAGTCACCAGCCTCACTTTCTCCTCCAGAGCCATCTGGGTCCAGTGGCAAGATATAGATCAGTCCTGTTACTACCTGTGTGACCTTGGGCATGTCAGTTAACCTCTATGAACCCTAATTTCCCTATGTGTAAAAGAAAGGATTGGAATTGGTGATCCCTGTGGTCCTTTCTAACCCCAGATCTACAATCTCATCCAACTCCCTCGTCTTTGTTGTTTGTTCAATTATTTCAATTGTGTCCAATTCTTTGTGACCCCATTTGGGGTTTTCTTGGCAGAGACACTGAAGTGGTTTGTTATTTCCTTCTCCAGCTCATTTTACAGATGAGGAAACTGAGGCAAACTCGGTTAAGTGACTTGCCCAGGGTCACACAGCTAATAAATGTCGGAGGCTAGATTTGAGTTCAGGTCCTCCTGACTCTAGGGCTGGCACTCTATCCACTGTACCATCTAGCTGCCTCCTTGTCTTACATATGACAGAACTGGGGCCCAGAGAAGGTAAAGTGGTATAACCTTAATAACACAGTTTAAATAGCAAAGCCGTGATGTAGGCAATGGCACACTTGAAGGGAGAAGATGGACTAATCAGCAGAGGGACGGTGATGCAAAGCCCTGAGCCATTAAAATTAATTACCAACAACAATCAGCCTCTCCATACAGGCAAAATAGTTTTTTTCCGTTGGAGGAACCGAGAATTGTTTTGTCCTCCAGGAAGAAGCAGGCGCCTTCATTTGCAAATACCTCTTTCCTTCATCCTGTCTACTTTCTTCTCTCAACCCAATGTCAGGTGATGAGGCTTCTCTTCTGGGAAAAGGCAAAAATAAAAAGCGACCATCAGTCCTGAAGATGGCAGGATCGGACTGGCAGTTTGGCCGAGTCACACGCCTTTCAGAGCCAAACCCACACCTCTTCTCTCAAAGGGCTTCCAGCTCAGCTTCTCTGTCCGGGGCTTCCTGGGGTCTGAATTTATCTTTCTACCTTCTGAGTCATTAACTTTCTACACAACCCACTGTTTGACTTTTGAAGATCTTCATGATCTCATCACTCCTTCCCACCATTGTAGTCTTAGTTCTCCTCCATGCTCTAGCTACTCTGATCTCTTTGGGAGGAAGGAAGCAAGAATTGTAGATGCCTACGAGGTACGAGGTACTGAGCTAAGCATTTTACAAATGTTATCAGATTTGATCTGCATGACAACCCAGCAAGATGTTATTATACCCATTTTACAGCCAAGGAAACTGAGGCGGGCAGACGTGAAATGATTTATTTGCCCAGGGTCACACAGCTTTTGTTGTTGCTATTCAGTTGTTTCAGTTGTGTCTAACTCTTTGTGACCCCATTTGGGGTTTTCTTAAAAATGCTGGGGTGATTCATCATACCCTTCTCCAGCTCATTTTACAGATGAGGAAACTGAGGCAAACAGGCTTAAGTGACTTGCCCAGGGTCACACAGCTAAGAAATGTCTGGGGTTAGATTTGAACTCCTGAAGATGAGTCTTCCTGACTCCAGGCCTGGCAGTCTATCCACTGTGCTACCTAATAGAGAATGCCAACATGAGGCAGTATCCACAGTCCTGTATTTCAGGACAAGACTAGCTCAGCTCAAATGACATCTCTGACATCCATTAGGTCACAGGAAAGTTATTTCACCTGTCTGCCTCAGTTGTCTCCTTTGTAAAATTGAACTAATTACCTCTTCTCTCTGCCATGGATAGTGTGAAGAAGGAGCTTTGCAAACTTTGAAGTGCCACAGAAATGTAGACCATTTTTAGTATTAGCTCAAAAATGGTAGTAAGAAGGCCTTGGCACCTTTTTTATCCTGGGCACTCAGGCCTTGATAACTCAGCACTGATTAATCGGGGAGGGAAACCATCAGAATTTGTGACAAGTCAGAGTTCTAGCACATTTTAGAAGAAATGCAGTTTTATTATTTTCAAGTACATTGTCACTCATTACTGAACTATTAACAGCCAGGGGTCAGGATGGCTCTGCTTTAATGAATAGCTAAGACATTTGAAATTAGGAGCATCCACATGAAGGGAAACAATTAATGTGTTAAAATCCTTCAAATCTGGTGGCTCTTTGTAGGTTAAAGTAATTACTAACACTATTAATTTGCTTAATAAACCCCTTCTCCATAAATAATGTAGTGCCAGACTTCGGCCTGAGTAAGACGTTCACAGTTGCCAAATATTTGAAATATAAATGGCTGTGCGTGTGTGATGTACCTGAGAGGCAGCAGTGGCCAGAGAGCAAGCAGGTCGTGGAATGGGGAAGCCCTAGGTTCAAATGCTGCCTCACTGGACTCTAGTTCCTCACCTGTAAAATGGGCTAATTGGAGTCTCCTTCCAGCTCTAAACGTATGATTTTTTGCTACATGTGTCTCTCCAGCTAGGTTCTAAGTCCTTGAGGCCATGAACGTCTTAATTTACTTCTATGTAGCTCCTACAAAACTTAGTCCATTTATTTGTTTTTTTGCTTTTGTTCATTTATTCATCTATTTTTATGTATTTATTTATAGCTTCTTTGTGTGTTGTCTCAAGCATTAGACTGTGAGCTCCTTGAAAGAAGAGACTGTCTTCTGTCTTTTTCCCCTCTTTGGTTCTCCAGCATTTAGCACAGTGCCTGGCACTTTAGTAGAGACTTAAGAAATGTTTTCTGGGGTTTTTTAGGCCATCGGGGTTGAGTGACTTGCCCAGGGTCACACAGCTAGTAAGTGTTTGAGGCTGGATTTGACCTCAGGTCCTCCTGACGTCAGGATCTGTGCCACCTAGCTATCCCAATAAATGTTTATTTGTGGGTTGCCCATGCTTTGTGACACTTGTCCATGTCTTCATATCAGTTTGCCACATGGGGCAGCAAATTGATTATCCAACGTGCTGGGATCCTTTCCTGCTTTCAGCATCGAGAGGACACAACAGAGAACAGAGGCTCTCTACCTGCTGTCCCTTGCTCTTGTCCAATGTCAAGCCCATCACCATTTTTCTCTCTTGGTAACATCCTTTACTCTGAGTCTCCCGTGTGATTCCTTTACTGGAAGGTGTTACAATCTCTTCACACCCATCATTTGTCCACACTCCAGTGCCCTCTGGATGAATTCTTTGGAGACTGAAGTAGAATAATATTCAGGTGGTTACTAGTAAATGTTTAACAATTAGTTCTCTAGGAGGAAAATGTATACATGACACATTTTTTAAAGTTTAATTTGCTTTATTAACATTTTGTCCATTGCTTTTTTTACATCCAGACAATCGACAAAACAATAAATCCAGCCCTGATATGTAGCATTTGCTGATTTCTAAGGTGTAAATGCTCAGTAGTAGCTGGGTGGTATAGTGAATAGGGCACAGGGTCTGGAGTCAGGAAGACCTGAGTTCAAATCTGGCCTTGGACACTTCCTAACTGTGTGACCCTGGACAAGTCACTTAACCCCTATTTGCCTCAGTTCCTTGTCTGTAAAATAGGGATGCACCGGAGGAAAAAAATGGTAAACCACTCCAATATCTTTGCCAAAAAACAAACAAACCAAAATTCATAGACTTCCATAGAGACAGACACAATTCAACAGCAACAAAATGCTCACATTAAAATTTAACAATCAGCTCGGGAGCCTTGAGTTGGCTTCAGCATGCCCCTGCCACGGTAGGTGAATATTGATATTAAAAATAGGAAACTTTTTTCAGGGAGAACTTTGGGATCATTAAGAGAACTTTGCAGTTTCCCAGAAGCCATGTAGATGGCTCTCCTCCTCCTGTTTCGTTCTGGGCCCATCTATCAGCAGTCAGTATCTGTCCAATATGTGCGTGTGTGTCTACGTTGTTTGCCTACGTATATGCACATACATATATATCTTCAAAAACATGTCTGCACTATTTTCTTATCCTGGAGCTTTTTACATATATTTGTATAATATTTTGTATACCATTCTACATTGTATGTTATGCATAATATTACATATAACAATGTATAATATTGTGTGTACATAATAACATGTTACATATACTATTATATGTAATATGATAAGAGGTATAATAATACATCATGTGTTATATATAATATTACATAACATAGTCTAGACAATAGCCATTCTGCATCCACTTGATTTTTCCTGTGTGGATAGTTAAACCAAACTCTTTTGAGTAGTTATAGATCTTAGCTAAGAGGCTTTGCAGTATTCCAGGGTCCGAAGCAAACAGCACAACTTCATCTGCAAACAGGAGCAGATGAGGACCTTCATTTCCCAAACCACTCCCAATTAGTAACTTCGTTTTGTGTGTTCTCTTCCCGCGTTAGAATGCAAGCTCACTGAGGCCAGAGAGTATGTGTCTTTTTACCTGTATTTGTATCCCCAGTGCTTAGCACAATGCCTGACATATAGTAAATGCTTAATAAATGTTCATTTCCTTCCTTCCTTCTTCTTCCTCTTTCCCCATGTTATTCAAATAGTAATTATCCTGAGACATGTAGTTATGCTACTATTTTTCCTTTATATTCAATATTCTAAAGACTCTTGCATAGACTGATAAATAACTGCTTTTTATAGCTGAATAAAAGTATTAGGGTGTACACTCATCTTCTGTAGGCTCACTTAAAATATCCCTGACATAATTCTAGGAGCAGACAGGACAAGATGATACAGACTTTGTCCTATTTTCCTGTGATTTTGATCTCTTCGGACAAGTCGCTGTATTTTCAAAGCTCTTCATTCCATGTAGCTTGCATAATATGAGTCTCTGAGATGGTAATATCTATTCAAAATGTTGTTCTTCAGTTTTTATGAGTCAGTGTTAAGTTCAGGAAATTGTAAGCAACAGTTCAGTCTGTGATCATGGTGAGGTTCCAGGACAGCTTATTTTGTGGAGTTCTGCAGGATATTTTGAGGTCTGTATTTGTAGTGTGAGAATTTGTCATCTGTCACTCCATGAAAGAAAGAGAACTTCTGATATAAAATTCTGGCCATCAAATCATGTCTTGCTAGGTATTCAGTAGGTGCTAAGTTTATGCAGGACTTCAACTTAATTGTTCTTGCCTTTTTCAGAAATAAATTATGCCACCACATAAGGAGAGGAAGGGAGAGGAGAATTTCCTTGGTATAAGGAATTTAGAACAAGCAAACTCCCTCTAGTTATACAGATCTGTACCTTCTCCGCACATAGAGTTGCCTAAACCATTGAGAAGGCATCTAGGTGACACAGTTGACAGTTTGTTGGCCCTGGAGTCAGGAAGACTTGAGTTCACATCCAGCCTCAGACATTTATCAGTTGTGTGACTCTGGGCAAGTCACTTAATCCTGTTTGCCTCAGTTTCCTCAGGTGTAAAATGAACTGGAGAAGGAAATGGCAAACCACTTTGGTATCTTTGCCAAGAAAACCCTAAGTGGGTTCATGAAGATTAGGATGTAACTGAAAAATGACTCAACAACAACAGCAAAAAAACACTGAGAAACTAAGTAATAGGGTCACACATACATGCCTGGGGTAGAGCTTGAACCCATGTTTTCCTGACTACATGGCTTGAAGGACTCCCAAAAAGTCTTACAAAAATTGCTTTGGTTGAAGAGTTCTCATTTTTGCCTTTACACAATAAATACCAAACTTGGAGGAAAAGAGGAATGGAATGTGTGTGTGTGTGTGTGTGGGTATGCCCTCACCTTCTACCAGGGTACAAGACCCTCATCAACATGAAGCAGCAGTGGGAAGGGTCATGGTCTTTGTGCCATCCTTAAGTTTCTAGGTCATTTGGTCAAGGCAAGTTGGGTCGAGAAGCATTTCTTAAATATTTACTATGTGACAGACGGTGTGCTAAGCATTGGGAATACAAATCCCGAGGAAAAGAAATTCTCCTCAAAGAGCTTACATTATAATGGGGGATGGACAAGACATAAAAGGAAGATGAGAAGGGGGTGTGGTCCTTATTCTGGGACATGGTGGACACAATCCAAAGAGTTAGAACAGGCTGTGCCTAGTCTCCGCTGTAAGTACACCAACCTTTAGCAAAAATGTTTACGAGGAAGAAGCATGAAGTAGACAAACTTGGGTTTCAGACCTCTCCAGCTGATTCCTTATTCCTACGCATTCTCATAACTGGCCCAGGGAATGCTGCCTTCAGAGGCCTGAGGGGTCTTACTCAGGGTGACATAGTTAATAAAAGGCATAACAGGAAAACCAACCCAGGTCTCCTGACTCCAAACCTACTTCTCTTTCTACTGTGTCAGACTTCCTCTCAATCAACAGATAAAAAAATACAGTTTCTTGTTTTTACCTACAAATGGGCTAAAACCATCTCTGGAGTGGTGGAAAGGCTATTGGCATTGGTATCAAAAGACATAGATTCAAGGTCCAGCTCTGCCTTGGCCAAGTACAATGCATCTCTTAGCTTCAACCTCCTCTTCTATAAAAAAATGGGTTTGGACTAGATCGTCTCAAAACTTCTTTCTAGCTTTCTGGTCCTGTGACGAATACTTTTTATTAGACATAAGAAATGTATAAGAAAAGCATGCTAAGAAAAATTGGCTTTTAAAATCCCTTAAAATGCTCAAAAATGGGCAAAATTAAAACTAAATACATGTCATGGAGCAAATAAAATAAAAAAGAAAAAAATTTAATAAGGAGGTAGCAATCTTTCGTGAGAGCTAAAATCATCTGATCTATATAGGAATAATTTGTTAATAATGGCATATATGGTACTTTCAGGTTTGTGAAGTGCCTTACATGGATTATCTCCTTCGATCCTCACAACAATTGTCCCCATTTTACAGACAAAGAAAACAAGATTTAGGGAGCTAAAATAATTTGCCCATGGTCATACAGCTAGTAAGTGTCTGAAGCAGGATTTGAACTTGAACTTTCTTGACTCCAAGGCTGGAACAGTAGCATTTAGATAGAACTTTAAGGTTTGCAAAGTACTTTAGAAATATTATTCATTCGATCCCCACAACAACCCTGGGAGGTAGGTGCTATTATTATTCTCATTTTACAGATGAGGAAACTGAGTCAGAGGTTAAATGATTTGTCTAGGGTCACACAGCTACTAAGTGTCTGAAGCTAGATTTGAACTCAAGTCTTCCCGACTCCAGGCCCAGTGCTCTATCCACTGCACCAAAAGTGTCTTTATTAGTGTGAGTAGTCTCTCCATGCTTTTTCATCCTGTGTGACTCTTGTCCATATCCCCACTGGAATTTCCCATGGGAGTTCCACCCAATACACTGGGAACTTTTCGCTGTAGCATTTAGCATTTTGTAGATACCACGAGTATACGTGGGCTGTCCACTGGTCATCCCTCATGCCTATGATGTGACTGGCTCACATTTTCTAGTAATATATTTCTTGAATAATACAGCTTATGCTACTTTTCCTTTTCTTCATCACCTTTACTAATATGCTACATACTCAATACACACTCACCACCAGTTTCTCCATCACTGTTTGAGTGATGTGCGACTTCAGTCCTTCAGATTGCACTATTCCGTGCTGCACAGGGGTATTGATGTTTTTAAAATGTTACTGCTTGTTTTAGGGTCATTAAAAGTTTTGCACAATTTCTCAAATGTGATTCAGCCTGCTCTCATCTTCCCATTTACCATGTTTGAAATGATAGAAATTGGATAAGTCTATATTGGAAATCCAAATGTTAATAACAAATGTGTTACTACGTGAACTTATCTTTCCAGCGGTTCTCAACCTGTGGGTCACAACCCCATTGGGGGGTTGAATGACCCTTTCACAGGGGTCACAGGGGTTGCCTAAGACTATTGGAAAACACATATTTCCGATGGTCTTGGGTACTGAGACACTGCTCCTCTATCTGTCTCCAGGTGGGTCCACCCACATGCAGATACACCCACATACGAGTATTAAAGGGTCGCAACATTAGGAAGGTTGAGAACCACTGCTTTAGACTAACTGACTTTAAGGAATTAATCTAGACTTAGCTGGCAATGACAATGGGGAAGGAGTCACACCCTAAGTACAGACAGTTCTTGCTTTTCATAAGTGGACCGTTTGACCTCTACATAAAGCAATTTTTATGTAATGCAAATTTGCCCCTACCCACCCACTTCACTTAGCCCATATAACAAGAGCATATGCAAAGTAATACCTTTATGCAAATCATAAAAGGCACTAAAATGAAATACTGTACCATGATAATAAATAGAATTAGGAAATGAAAGGTAAAGTTAATGATAAAGTATGCAAGGTACTGTACAGTAAAAGTTAACATATATATGCAGCATGTTGCCCCTTCCTCACCCTCTGCACCAAGTCTTTTTCACTGGTGGTTGGCTGCAACTTCTTTATGAAACTATCCAGAGATGTTTGGACAGAGGCTTGCTTTCTTTTTTTTCCTTTGTATATCTGACAATAGCAAGCAATGCTATCCTCAACTAGTCTTTGAACTTTTAAAAATCTTGAATCATTTGGATCTATCTTTTTAATACAAGGGAAAAGTTCACCCAAATGATGGAATGCTTCTGCTGGCTGTTTTGTTGTGAACCTTTTTGCTTCGACCTTGGGTTCTGAAGCCTCCCTTTCTTTTTCTGAAATCTTTGCAGCTAGTAGCTCAATGGGATCTTTTTTCAGGACAGTTCTTCTCCATGAAACTCAATCAACTCCTCCATATCATTCTCAACCACTTCTAGCTCCAATTCTTGTGCTAATTTTATAATCTCATTACACACTTAAGTGCGGCATACGTGTTTTTGCTACATCTTCCCAATATTGCCTTAGCAATATTCCAGATTGCATGGTAAATACTATAGTGCTTCCAAAAATCTCTTGATATTGAGTCCTTAACTGCATCCAAAGCTACAATTACTTGGGCAGATGTAGTATGTAAATAATTTGCCTTGAAATTTGCAATTGCTCCCTGATCCCTAGGTTGTAATAATGAGATAGTGTTAGAGAGAAGGTGGACCTCTTTTACATTTTCATTAAAATCATCCATACGTGGAGGGTGACCTGGAACATTATCCAAAATAACTAGAGTCTTGAAAGAAATGTCATTATCATTACAAAATTTCTGGAGACTTTAGGAATAAAGCAGTATATAAACCATTGCTCAACGATGATAAGGGTTATCCATGCCTTAGGGTTAGCAGAATTGTTGCTTTGCTGATTCCTTTCAATGCTCTGGGATTTTCTGAGTGGTCCAGGAGAACAGGTTTTAATTTGCACGTCCCAGATGCATTCCCTCCAAGCAGAAGAGTAACTCTATTTTTTGAATCTTTATGCCCTGGCATAGTTTTTTCCTCCTGAAATGTAGGTTTGAGATGCCATTCTTTGATAAAATAGGCCAGTTTCATTTACAGTAAAGATTTGGTCTGGCAAGTAGGGACCTTCTCTTATATTTTTTTAAATCTATTTATTATTATCTTTTTTTTTTGCAAAGAAGCTTCAATATCTTCATTATTAGTCTCTCTTGACACTTTTACAATTTTAAAATCAGAACTGGAATGTGGATTCTTCAAGTAAAGTCAAATTTGCATAGTGCAAATTCATGTAAAGTGAGAACTATCTGTACTACACATGGATTACTCATAGTTTCTTTTTCTCTCAGGTACCTTTGTCTCTGCCTTCACTGTGCTATGTGGAGCCCGGACTGACCTCCCCGACAGGCACATGTGCTGTGTCTTCTGGTTGAATATCGCCGCAGCACTCATTCAGATCCTGACAGCCATTGTCATGGTGGGCTGGATCATGAGTATATTCTGGGGCATGGATATGGTTATTCTTGCCAGTAAGTAACTTACAAACAGTCACATCTTCTCACTTCTCTCTCAAATCTCTTGGCATAAGGATTCGGCCAAGAAGATACAGGATAGGGGAGACCAAGGGACAGAGAGAGCTGTGGGGAATTTGACCAGAATGGATTTGACATCATGGACCAGCTCAGAATTGCCATGGGGCCTTGGTGTTCTCCCCGGGGAATTATTTGCCCTACCCCAATGCAATGCTGGTGTAAGATGAGAACACTCTACTAGGCTTTCCAGGAAATACTTCGTTGTTGATGGATTTCCCCCCATTTTCCCTGAGGCTAGAATAGAACAGATGTCAGCCAGTGTTTCCATTCATTACCAAGCTTCCCTTCTCACTCATTACAGAATGCCTTTTTTCTCCCCTTGGTAAGAACGATCAGCATGGTAGCATCAATACATACATAAAGATGCTGTAATGGAAAAATATGATAAAGTTGGTTTCAGATAATTCCTCCCCTGAGGACGTCTGAGTTGATGAGAAAAATCAGGTCTCATCTAGGATGGATGGATACTGATGTCAAGCTGAGTCAGTGGGAGTGAGAAGAGGTGCATTAATCACCCAGACAGCTCAAGAGATGTCAGTCCTTCTCTCTGGCCTTATACAAATGAGCTGGGAGCTTAGGGAGGAAGTGGTCAGGGTTGGTTGACAGGAAAAGACCGCTGGAAAGAAGGTCATCTTGTATGTAGTGGGTCACAAAAACTTTGAGCACACGAGTAAAGTAACTGAATGTCTGGGGAGAAACAACACAGCAACCCCAGTCTGTACAACGTGCCTGCATAAGAGCCAGCACATAGACTCTAGCTTAAAATAAAAAGTTGAGGAAACATGAACTTACCTAAAGAAACAGAGCCAACCATAAATATCAGCTAAGTGAACATGATTAATATTGAATATGAAAGAAAAATTCAACATAGTAGGGAAAGTACAGGGCACATACTTAAACCAGGAAAATCCAGACAATGTAAGGAACAGACTCATAGGAACTCAGAGTTGGAAGGTCAGAGGTCATTTACTCTAACCCGTGCCCATAGAGGAATATTCTTATAAGATCCTCAACAACTGGTCATCCATACTTTGTGTAAAGATCTTCAGTGACTAGGAACTCGCTTACCTCTAAAGGTGGCCTATCCTAACATTTTAACTTCTACTTCCTTACATGTTTTATTCATTGTTCCTTGTCCTGCTCTTTAGACAAAGGTGTGTTGGTAAATGTTTAACAACAAGCTTTCCAAGACAGGACATACTTTTTAGTTTATAATTATCATTAAGGCTAATTACTTATACTACGTTTATTATATATTGTTAACATTTCTCCATCATTTTCTTAAGTCTAGATAAGCAACAATAAATCAAGCCTTAGTTTGTGGCATTTTCCAAGATGTAAATGCTCACATTGAAAATTTAACAAATGGTATGAGTTGATTTGAACCCATGCCTGCCTTTAGGGACAAACAAAACAAGCCTAATGCTTCTTCCTCATAATGGCCTTTCAAATACCTGAAGACCTATCATGTGCTCCTTAGGCCTTCTGTTTTGAAGGTCAAATATTAAATTTCCTTCAATTGAACCTTATACAGTGTGTTCTCCAATCCTGTCTTCATCCTGGTCAGCCTCCTTTGGACTCACTCTAATTTGTTAATGTTTTCCTGCTCCAGAATTAAAAATAGTACTTCAGTTGTGTCCTGACCAGGACTGAATACAGAAGTACAACCACCTGCTTCATTCTGGACACTGTGGATCTCTCAAAGCAACCTAAGATTATATTCTTTTTTTGGCTACCACATTACATTTTTAAGTCAGTGAGCTTGAAGTCTTCTAAGACCTCAAGATCTTTTTTATAGGCACCATCTAGTCTTCCCCATCCTGTACTTGTGTAATTTATTTTTTAACCCAAATGTAGGACTTTATCTATATTAAATGGAGATAAATAGAATAGGCTTTCCAAATGTCAGGAACTGGAGAAACTTTCAGCAAAGTTCAAAGGAGGTACAAGAGCCTGTACTCAAAGGTTTCTTTTAACATTTAAAACTCTAGTTTGAAAACTTGTTTAATTTTTGAATCTCTTTAAAGGGGACAACTACTATTTTCCTACTTGCTTCTATTAAAACACACACATTTCACTAGGATGAATGGAAAGACTGAGAAGTCTCAGAGAGAATTGCTTTTGATGTGATACCAATGACATGATGTCTGGTTTGTTTGTTGTTTGTTGTTTAAATTGAATAATGTAAACAAATGGTTAATTATAGCCAGAAACATTGACATGGTTGTGTTATAAACATTAGTGCTAAAGGATATTCTTTGATAGGTGATCTAAAGGACTTTTGTGAACCATCTCCTACTAAGATCCACTGATTTAGAGATTTCCTTCAGAGAAGGTATCAGAGAGCCCAGCGGATTATATATTCCCTATTTAATTATTATTACTATTATTATTATGGCTCATTTTCTGTGACAGCCTCCGTTGTTTTGCTATCACTTTTTAGGCTTAAATTTGCAAAACCAACATTCGACATGGTTTTTCCACTCCTGGGTATTTTGCATGTAATTAGGCTATTATATCACCAGGTGAATTATGGGTTTATTATGATAACTTAATTGTCTGAACAGCCAGGCTTTTCATTGTCATGCTTAACTGAGAAAAAGAAATTAGATGCTTTCCCACTGAATTATGGTTTTGAATATGGGGGATTGTTTGTTTTGGTAAAAAATATAACTCTTGAAAACAGCTAACTATAAATATTAATCAATATTGCTTATCATTAATGTTTTAAATGAACAATTTTTTAAAAGAAAAGGTGTATGATTAGGTACTTTTCTAATTAATCCTTAACTATTTTTAATTACCATCTCAGTTTGGTTTTCTCCCTAGGCTTGAATAAACACTTGAAAAAAACTGATCAAAATCTTTTCTTTAATAAATTAACCAATCAACAAACATTTATTAGTGCCTTCTCTTGTGCCAGGCATTATGCTGAGGGAAAAGTCTTTTCTGGGCCTATTCAGTCGCTCTGGTATTTTAAAGTAGGTTGATGCCATGATAAAATCCTTATCTATTTTCTGCCATGAAAGAATCTTTTGACTGTCACTGGCTCCTTAGTACTCAGCTTTCTCATTACCTAAATGTCCAAGTGTTCTTTATCTCCTGGTATAAGGAAGAAACCGACCCAGTCAGATTTCTGGGACTCTGCCTTTACTTTTTTTTGTTTTTCCTTTTTCTGATGCTCTGTCCAAACAGCTACCCAAAAAAGGGGGGAAATAAAACTCCAAAAGCACTTATTTGCCAGTATGAAATCCTATGGTTGTTTGTTTTTTTCCATCCAGAAGGTAGTAATTTCCCTCTCCCTTAAACTTAATTTTTTGCCCTTTGAAGCTAGAGCATTGTTATTCATAATTGGCAACAAATGGGCCCATAGCAACCATCGAATAAACAAGATTAGCTTTAAACTTGGTTTGGATAGAAAAATGTTTTCTGAAATTCAGAAAATCAAGTTTATCAGACCATATAGCAACATATTTGCTTCCATTGGTATGGAATTTTCATTCGGTTGGATCTCGACTCATTTATAACTCAGAATCTTAGGGAGGGACTTAAGTCTCAGAGAAGAATGCAGTAATTGGCTGTATTCAGCATTAGAGGTAGAATTTATAGCTTTGTCTTCATGAATCCAAATGCAACACTCTGTCCAGTACCTTCAAGTTGCCTCTCATTAGTCAGTCAATAAACATTTATTAAGCACTTTGTGCCAAGACCATTGAGGCATCACAGTAGATAGAGCTCCAGGCCTAGAGTCAGGAAGACTCATCTTCTTGAGTTCAAATCCAGTTTCAGACACTAACTAGCTGTGTGACCCTGGGCAAGTCACTTAACTGTTTCCCTCAGTTTCCTCATCTGTAAAATAAATGAGCTGGAGAAGGAAATGGCAAACTACTCCAGTATCTCTGCCAAGAGAACCCCATTTGGGTTCATGAATTATTGGACATGACTGAAAAATAACTCAGTAACTCTGTGCTGGGCACTGTACTAAGAACTGGGAATACAAAGAAAGGCAAAGGACAGTAATGGGGGAGACAACATGCAAATAACTATGTACAAACAAGCTAGATAGAGGATAAATTGGAAATAATCAACAGAGAAGGCACTAGCATTAAGGAGTATCAGCCCCTAAGGCTATAACGTAACTTTTCAAAATACATTTGAATAGAACATAAGAAGGGTCATAACAGAATTATAAAATGCTTTGCCAATCAGTTCTATCTAGAGAGATACTCATCACTGCCTCCCATATGTTAACTGTTGTGATTTCTCAGATTTCCTGGATTCATCATCCCTCATAGCATCATTGGTATTCTGCATAGAACTGGTGTTGTGATCAGTTCTGATCACAGCAACACATTTTAGGAAGCTCATGACAACTCTCCTCATAGCAACCCAGTGAAGTAAGTAGCACAAAATTTATCAGGCCCATTTTATAGAGGAGAGAACTGAGACTCAAAAAAGAGGAATTGGCATGGCTATAGTAAGCTAGTTAGTCAAGTAACTTTCCTTGACAATCTGGATGAGGATGACCAGGATGTGGAGGGCACTGAAAACTTGGCCATGGGAGAATTGATTTAAAGGTGTGAGGATGATGGGGGCCTATGTAGCACATGACTATTGTCTTCAATTACTTCAAGGGCTGCCATGACTAAAATGGATTCAAATTTTTTTTCTCAGTCCCAGAGAAACAAACTCCATGTCATCCCCCTTCTCAGAAACCGATACTGATTTCTAATAGTCTCCTAAGTCAAAATTATGAATTTTAAGTTTTCAATATAAAAAAATGAGTCTCCAGCATCTGCTGTGCCTTTTATAAGTGACTAGGTTACACAATAATGTAGGCTTCACCTCCACCCTCCACCACCATCACTCTAAGCATTTTTAAAGTAACTACTATATGCAGGTCATTGTGCCAAACTCTACAGGAGGCACAAAACTTAGACAAGACATAGACTCTGCTTTCTGGGATCTCCCTATTTAGTAGAAGGATGAGGGACAACAGACAGCTAAAAGACACACTATTAAATGCTGAGCGCATTAGATATGTCCAACAAAGTATGTGCTCATGAAACATATACCCAGAAAAGGGCACTAGGTAGACACACACCCAGACGTGCAGTCCAAGGTACTGATCAGTAGGGTCAGGAAAGGCTTTGTGGAGTAGAGGGATTTGAGGCAGGGTAGACCTTTAAAGGATGGGCAGCCTTTCATCATGTGAAAAGCAAAGAGAAAGCCTTCCAGACATGGGGCAGAATATAAGCAAGAGCAGGGAGACCTGCAGAAATCATGTGTGGTCAGGGGTCTGAGAACAGTCCGGTTGGATTGGAGCAGACAGCCCATGAATGGGTGTAAGATGAGAGAAGTCTAGAAGGGTGGGGTGGTCCCCCATGGTGGGGAGCCTTGAATGCCAGGCAATGGTGGTCCAACTTCACTCTGGAGGCCAGAGGGAGCCCCTGGAGAGTTTTTGAGCAGAAGAGAAGCAATGAGGCCAGATCCCACCTACTTCTGGAAGCCTTTCCTAATGCTTCCTACTTGTAGGGACTTCTTTCTGTTATATCCTATTTACCCCACGCCTAGCTTATTTGTACACTGTTGTCTGCATGTTGTTTTCCCTGTTACATTATGAGCTCCTTAAGGCAGGGACTGCCCTTTGCCTTTTCTTTTGTATCCCCAGCACATAGTCGAATGCTTATTGACTGACTCAACATTCTATGCATAAAATGAATGGTTATTCTAGCGACAATATGAAGGGTGGATTGGAGCAGAGAAAGTGGAAGCAGGAAAACCAATTAGGAAGCTGTCACAGTAGGACCAGTGCACTGTAAGGAAGGAGGGTCCACATTAGTCTGGGATCCATGGGAAATAGAGTAGAGGGGACAGATGGAGAGATGTTGCCAAGATGGAATTGTCAGTTGGCAACCAGTTAGATCGGCGGTTCTCAACCTGTGGGTTATGTTCACTTTGTAACAATGAAAATACGTCCTGCATATCAGATATCTACATTATGATTCATAACAGTAGCAAAATCACAGTTATGAAGTAGCAATGAAAATAATTTTGTGGTTGGGGGTCACCACAACATGAGGAACTGTATTAAAGGATCGTGGCATTAGGAAGGTTGAGAACCATTGAGTTAGAGAAGAGTCCAAGCTAACCCAGAGCTTATGAACATTCGAGCCAGGGTGAGTGATGGTGCTGTAGACAGAAATAGCTCCAAACAAGCATTTTTGGAATGCTGTGCCCAGTGCATGACCCTGCTATTAGTCTGCACAGACATTACCCTGGCAGGAACATTCTCCCTCTTTGTTCCTACATCCTCCAACTTTGGGAAATCTTCTCACACTAGCCCCCCTCAGCTTCAATCATTCTGATCAGCATGGGCTGATTGATCCTCACTGCTGCAGTTAAAGCCTGGGTCCCACTCATGAGACTGTAAATTCTACTGGGGCACTGTCCATATTTAGCACAGGCACTTTCTGTATATTCCAACCCCAGCTCTCCATGCCTGATACTGGGCTTCATAAAGTCCCCAGTGCTTAGTAAATAGGGTTGTCAGTATTGGAGTCATGGAAGGTCGAGAAATCATGAATGTAAAATTAGAGCTGGGGGAACCAAGGCAATGCTGGGAGCAAAGGTCAGACCTAAGGCTGGGAAAGAAGATGACCTGGAATTACTTGTCAGCTCACAGTCAAGATGGAACCAAGGGTCAAAGGCCCAGTGAGCAGTCCCCTCCCTTCCCTCTCAGCTGCTTTTACAGTCATACACACATCTCAGAAAGAATCTCATGGTGCAATGCTTGTCTTAGAGCCTGCTCCCAGCAGGTGATTTGGTGGGCCAGAAAGATAAGGGTGGAGGTGGGGGAGGGGAACTATGCTGGAATGGACTGAGAGTAAAAGAGGTAGGGCCAGTGTCATGGATGGTGGAGGGGTGTCAAAGCAAATTAGCAGGCAGGTTAAAAAGGATCAGGTTAAAAAGAGTTTTCAAAAACTGAAGTAAGATTTAGGTGTGGAAATGATCCATTAGGCAAGCCCACAGGATCTAAGGGCTTTACAGGTACCAGAGTGAACTCAGAGAAAGAAAAATTAGCCAGTCCTTTACAAGCCAGAAAGTGTTCTAGAAGACTCCAGGGCAAGGCAAAAGATCAAACTACATATTATCTGGAGTTTCAGGCAAGGTCAGGCAACATTCCTCCCAACACACACACACCCCTCCCCTACTTCTGTTGAGGGTACCATCAAAACCCAAAACTCTTAATTTTTTCATAACATATGGTAAAAGTAGTATTTCAAACAGTTTTGTCAATAGAAATACGATTATCAAAAAGCGACACAATTTATTGTACCTGGAGCAACTTCAGCTGTCTGTGTTGGGCTGTTTTGGCATCTCCATTTTTCTCAGGGTCATTCCTCTCCTTACCAACATCCTTGGAGGCATCCTCTGTTCTTCACTCTCCCTCACCCTATATAACCAATTATATGTTCACATGACTCACATCCACTTCCTCTCTACTCACATGGCCACAACCCTCATCACCTCTCTTCTGGACAATGGAAATAACCTCCTAACAGGTCTCCCTGCCCCCAGTCTCTTCTTTCTCCAATCCCTCCTCCATATAGCTGCCAAACTGATATTCTTACAACAGAGGTTTTCACCATGTTACTTTCCTATTCAAGAAGTTTCAACGGCTCCCTGTTACCTCTAGGATCAAGTACAAATTCCTCTTTAGCATTTAAATCCCATCATATCTAACACCAACCTATTTTTCCAAACTCAATTCCCATTACTTCTGCCCATGTACCCTACGTTTCAGTCAGACTGACTTATTTGCTATTCTCCACACAACAGTTCATCTCCTGTCTCTGAGTCTGCATGTGTTGTAATCTACACCTTGAATGCTCCTCCCTAACTCTTAGAATCTCTGCTTTCCATGGGGAGGCTAAATGGTGCAGTGAATAGTGCACTGGCCCTGGAGTCAGGATGACCTGAGTTCAAATTCGGCCTCAGACACTTAACACTTACTAGCCATGTGACCTTGGGCAAGTCACTTAACCCCAATTGCCCTGCCTTCCCCCTCCAAAAAGCAAAAAAAACAAACAAAAAAACCCTAAACCCCTACCTTTTTTCAAGGAAGCTCGATCACTCCTCCCCCATATATAAAAGGGCTTGCCTGATCTCCCCAGTTATTATTGGCTTCACCCCAAAATTGTTTTGTATTTACTTTAGATTCTGACATCTGTTGACGTGTTGTTCTCTGCCCTCCCTCTCACATCCACCCCAATGTAAGTTCATGAAGGACAAGGATTGTTTAGTTTTTAGTTTTAGTATTCACAATGTCTAGGTGCCACGTTACATTGGATGAATGAATGAATGAATGAATGAAGAAACCAGGAAATCCCAAGGCTACAGAAGAGGGGGCAAATCGAAGGTCAGGAACCCAGACAAGTAGAGAGGGCAGTAGGTAGTGGACACCAGCAGCAAGGAAAACCTTTTGCCATAGTCAAGTTATTTCATGGGTTCTCTCCTGGAATAGTGTACCATACTAATGCATATCACTTGCTTGGAGACTATACAGGGAAATTTACCCGGGATGGGAGTGGGGGCTCACTCTGAGAATGAAGGTGGAGCTGCCTGTGAGGTTAATCCAGTAGGAGCAGAGAGTTAGGTCCTGACCAGTGTTGACTGACTGGAAGCTCAAGGCCCTAATGAAACTCTCAGACCTACAGGTCTCTTGGCATTTATAGCAACCACTAAAATTGAGGAGGGAAAGGGAAGGCAGAGATCCAGAAGGAAGAAAAATGTTCAACTCTCAGAGACACTTTCTTGAACTGCAGCAGCCTTTTCATCTCCAGAACTGGATTCCCTAGGGCATGGTTTCTTGAATTCCTCTGCACCCATCCTCCCATCCCAAGGGGTTTTTGGATAAATTTCAGGAGCCTGTGAACTTGGAGAAAATGCATTTTTATTTTTACTGACCACTAACCAAAATTTAACATTTCCTTCAATTATGAACATAGGCAACACCATATCTTAAGAACAGGCACATCAGATTGAATTCCTGTCCTGGGGGAGGTTTGGCATTTGCCCAATGACTTGAGAGTAGCCTAAACTTTTCACTAGGAGATGAAGCAGGAAGAGGTTTGAGCATCTACCAAGCTTCTAATCGTGCTCTTCAGGATAGAAGAAGCATTTCCCCAAAATTCTTCTGTGATCTGCAACCATGAGGATCTGCCCAGTCAGCCAATGAGCATTTATTAAGAGCCTATTACATCCCAGGCACTGTGCTAAGCATTGGAATTACAAAGAAAGGTAAAAAAAAAAAAGTCTCTGCTCTCAAGCTCACAGTCTAATGGGGGAGAAAACATGGAAACAACTACCTGCAAACAAGATATATAAGCAGGATAGGTTGGAGGTAGTCGACAGAGGGAAGGCACTAAGCATTAAGGATCAGGAAAGACATGAAAGATAGTCAATGGAAATACCCAGTTGGGAAATGAGGGATCTTGTGAACTGTTTGCAGATGACACGTGATCTTTGTTAACCACTTTCTTTCTTGGTTTCTTGCCCTCCCTCTATTCTGTTCCTTCATTTCCGGGACCAAAAGGGTTTCTGGTTGGGAGCTCTTGTGCTGGAATTGATTAAACAACCCATTATGGTTCCTAGAGCCCACCCTTTCTAAGAAGCCTCTCTAAAATAAGGCATCTGACATCAGTGCCTCCCCAAACTCCAACAGTCCAGTTCTCAAGTGTTCACAGAATCACAGAATGTTAGAGAAATATGCTTGGAGAGTATTTAGAGCAACTCTCTTATTTGATAGATGAATAAATTGAGACCTAGAAAGATGAAAGACTCACCTAAGGTCCTACAGTCAGTGAAAAGGAGAGGAAAATCCAGGCTATTTTCTCTCTACCTTTCTAGATTTGACTGTGTTTACTTTAGGGGGATGGGGAGGAAAGCTCCTCTTTTTGCTACCATATAGCACAACTTATATCACTTCAACATCAGCACTTCCTAGTCACAAAGTGCTTTATACTCAAGATCTCATTTATTCCTCCCAGCATCAAGCAGGAGCCAGCTCTAAGAGGAGAGTGCTCAATGCTACTTAGGAGGGCTTGATTTATTGTGTTGTTGGTTGCCTAGATTTAAGAAAATAAAGAGAAAATGTTAATAATGCAAATTAAACCTTAAAATGTCTCATGGTCTTCAGAGAGACAGTTGTTAAACATTTATCAGCCTATCCCTGCCCACGAGGCCAAAGATGAAAATTCCTAAATATGGATCTCATTTTGGTGGATCAGAATAGAATGTTAGAGCTAAAAAGAACCTTAATAGCATTAAGTCCAATCCTGCCCATTATACAGATGGGGAAACTGAGTCTTGGGTCTGGAAAATGACTTACCCATAGTCATATGACTAGTAAGTGGCAGGGCCAGGATCGGGAGCCAGTCCTGCTGCTCTACCTAGCCCAAAGTACACTTGTCACCTTGCTCTCAAGCTCCCCCATAGAAAGGGAAGCAGGCTCATGTCCATGTGATGTGAATGAAGTAAGAATGAATGTAAAATCTTTCCATCCTGGGTTGCTATTCAGCTACCCTCCTCAGGTAAGACACCACCCATCTATATCTACCCTGTCCCTTCTTTGTCTAACAAATTGCAAGTAAAGTGAGGGTGACAAACAATAATGAAGGGAGAGGAATAGGTGGAATTATATCTGTCTTTGACCTAGCAGGGGGTAGGTAGTCATACAAGATCTGTGCTCTTTGATCCAATGACACTGGCTTCCTGGCTGTTCTACCTCTCTGGGCATTTTCTCTGGCTGTTCCCCATGCATGGAATGTTCTTTCTCCTCTGCTCTGATTACTGACCTCCCTGGATGCCTTAAAGTCCCCACTAAAATCCTACCTTCTGCAGGAAGCCTTCCCCAACCCCTCTTAATTCCAATGTTTCTCCTCTTTCAATGATTTCCTATTTATTCTGCATATAGCTTGCTTTGTATATATTTGTTTTGCACATTGTCTCTCCCATTGGACTGTAAGCTCCTTGAAGGCAGGGTCTGTCTTTTGCCTCTTAATCTCCAGAGTTTAGCACAGTGCCTAACACATAGTTGATGCTTAATAAATGTTTATTGATTGATTCCTTCCATTTTGCACATATCTTATTAGGAACTTCATGTCTCCTTGATAGATTAAGGCCATGAGTTCCCATCTTGGTAGCCTTATGTTGCCTTTCAAGCCCTTAGGAGACTCTTTTTACTCCAATAATGCCATTCTTTATAAGAAACCTGGTTGGAATGTTTCTTTGGGCATTTGCCTCCAGACCTGGTTTATCAATTATGCACAAAAAAATCAGACTCAGTATTTTATGATCATTCCCCACATTTAGCCAAAAAATGATATTCCTTAGAGTAATCACCCACCTCCTATACCAGTTGTGGCTACAAATGGCTTTTAGTCATTTCTAAAAATTAAATCTGCTTTCCAAGGAAGATTTGCTGCCACTGAACAGAGTCAAAAGAAACACTTGCAACAAGCTTTGAAAGCAATTTCTCAGAAAGCACTCCCAAAATATTTTGAGAATGGCAGACTCAGTCATAATATTCTTGGGATTTGTAAGTTCTGATGTTTTTGCACAAAAGATCAGGTTTGTTAGTTTGGAGTCACACTTCAGGCTTCAAGGGCTATCCTACTCATCTCATGGGAGTTTCAGAAGAGGATTAGGAATTCAATTATTTTTCTTATTAATTTTGGGGGAGGAGAAGGTTTAGGTCTGTGCTTTTATCATTGAAGAGATCTCCCAGGTTTGGAAACTTAGCCTACCAATTCAGCTCAGCAGCTTATCTGTCTTAGATCCTTGGAACGCTGAGAAAATAGATCCTTGGGACGCTGAGAAAATAGATCCTTGCCCTGGGTCACCCAGGTAGTAAGGGTCAAAGGCAGGACTAAAAACTGAGCCCTTCCAACTCTAAGACGGGACCTTGAGCCTCTCTCAGTAACAAGACAGGCATATGTTGACTAAAGCATTGGAGATGGGGGGGTAGGGAGATAGTTACTAATAATTTACCAAGAAAAATTCCCAGTAAATGGAAAATTAGAGAAAATGAGACAGAGAAGTGTGTTAAAATTGCGAGCTTAAGAGCATTTCTCTACTATATTTGCATTATTAAATAATTAATACAGAATACTAATTTTTTGATCTCCAATATCCTGGATCATAGTTCTTGGGATCATAGATTTAAGCCTGGAAAGGACCTCCAAAGTTATCTAGTTCTCTCTCATTTTACACAGGAGGAAACTGATTCCTAACCAATGAGAAGCCAAAGGTAGAATTTAAAACTCGTCTTCTGATTCCAAAGTCGCGTTCTTTATGCTGCAGCACTTTGCACAGAACGCCAGGTGTTGCATTTGGGCCCTCCCCAGTGAATGGTAGCTCACCCTGAGCGATGTGTATATATACTCCACAGGCAAGAGGTTGCCTCTATTTCATCCTCTTCAAAATGGTTCCAGATTATTGATAGGTCACTTTTGGTACCCAGACCCAACCTGAATCCATTAAGATGTGGGCATAAGAAGGGATGATAGTAATGGAAAGACTGAGGGAAAAGACAGACAGGGTGGCAAGGAGGTCAACCCCAGCTAAGTATCTTACCATCAGTCAGTCAGTCAGTCAGTCAATAATCACTTATTCAGAGCTGATTATGTCTGTGCCAAGTTCTGCCTGAGACCTATGGCTATTCCTTAGAGGCTTACCGAGGAATTAGAAATGACTTCCTTGCAGTTCTGGTCTTTTATGCATGACCTCTACTAGTCAGAGGAAACAGAAGAAAGACCATCTTTCAGTAGCTTTCAGTTAAAAAACAAATTTTTTCTAAAGTGCAATACTCTGTGTTTTCAGCAAATATCCTTTAACTGGGGGACTGATCTGTAGTAATTGATTGCTGAAAATGAATGTGTGACAACTCAGAGCTCCTGTCTGTGCCTGTGAATTTGGCTTTTGTGAAATTGGCAACCTCGTCCTATGCTTAGTGCCCATGACATGTGCCTATCCCTCCTCCGTTTGGTTATTTCGAATGTTCCTGTGATCATCCTTTTCAGACAGTGTTTTTTCTTTCTCTCTTTTTCCGCCTCTCTCATGCCTGCTTCACATCTTCGTACTTCCTATCCAGTTTCCCAAGGTGAGTCTAGGGTGGCCTGGGTTCACCCCTGGTCTTATTGGATCACTCAGGAAAATCTATCTTCCGGCCTCCTTCCCTCCCCCCCAATTAACCATCAAAAGGATTTTCCCCGACCTGGACCATAGGCATCCAGTTCTTTGCTTCAGGGTCATAACCACACAAGGGAGTCTTACAGGCCTTGTCCTGTATGGGGATACCAGGCTCCCAGCTGGTAATCCATTCCCCTCTCCTCCTCCCCTCAGTTACCTAGAGTATTCAGGAATATCCATTGTTACTTTGGCATTTCTGGAGAAACAACTCATCCTTTTGCATCCTGAGACTGTGGGCCAGGGGAGCATTTTCTTATGGAATCAATGCACTATAGGGCCAGTCATCATTATTCCGGTGTCCCTTAACATTGGTGGCCTGAGCTATCAATCATTATCCAGCCAGTGACACAAAGCAACTAATTAAAGTATTCTAAGTACCTTGAGGGCAAAGACAGGTTTCCCTAGCACCCAGCTTTTTGCTTTGTACAGTAGGAAATTAGCAAATGCTTGCTTAGTGGATTAAATTGAATTCTCAGACTGACCTAATGTTGATTGACAACTCAATTGATGACATTAGTAGAAATAAGGGGAAGAGACCAGTCTCTTCTCTCTATAGTAAATAATAATAATAATAATGACAACAACTGAAATTTATAGAACTATGTCCCAGGCACTGTGCTGAGTGCTTTCTAGTTATTCTCTCATTTGACCCTCATGACAACCCTGGCAAGGTGCTGTTACTATTCCCATTTGACAGATGAAGAAACTGAGGTAAGAAAAAGTTAAATGACTTGTCCAGGATCACACAGTTAGTAAGTGTCTGAGGCCAGGTTTGAACTCAAGTCTTCCTGACTCTTTGCCTGATGCCCTATCCATTGTACCACCCAGTTGTTTTCAAAGTTGTAGGAATATGTTTATGCGTCTCTTTAACTGAGGTTCCATTAGGACAGAATCTAAACTGTAAATCAAAAATATAAATTATACATTTTTATGCAAGATGATCCACAGTCTGTCACACACCCTCATCTGTAAAATGGGTATAATAATCATGGTTCCCCACTTGACAACCAATCAGAAAAGTTGTGCTAAACGCCTTCCCCAAAACTGCTAGCTGAACAAGTCAGACCAGGCTGTCAGGATTAACTGGAGAAATGCGATGTGATTTTCAGTCTCCAGTCCCACCCCCTCCCCATTTTCCCCACTTTCTGGCCTATGTCTGAAATCCCTTTGCCCCTGTTAAGATGCGAGTGTCTTTGGAGAGAGGAAGTAGGTCAAACTATACTACTCTTTTATTCTTTCCAGAGAGCAGATTTTGATAAGAGAGAAGGTGGAGAGAATTGGATGCTAGCTGCCTGAGGCATGAGGGAACCAGGGGGAATAAGGGGAAAGCCCCAGAAAGAGGAGGCTAGAAATGAAGAAAAACGAATTTCACCAGCTTCACGATTTCATTAGGGAAGGGATGGTTAAGCCTTACAACAGCTCTATTGCCACGGGTGCACGAAGCACCTGCCTCTGAATTCTTCCTCTCTCACAGATTTTCACAGGGCTTTGAAGGCCATACATTTTGGTTCCTCCTTTTAATACCTGTAGCCCTTAACTCAAAGAGTTGTTGTGAGGCTCAAATGTGCAGATACATGCATAGCCTTTTGTAAACTTAGAAGTACCATGCAAATGTCTGCTATTGGAGCTATTGTAACATGGAGGCAGCTAGATGGCTAGTGGATGGAGCACTGGGTATGGTGTTGGGAAGACCTGAGTTCAAAGGTAGCCTCAGACAAGTAGTAGCCGTGTAACCCTGGGCAAGTCACTTAATCCTGTTTGCCTAAGTTTCCTCATCTGTAAAGTGAGCTGAAGAAGGAAATGGCAAAGCACTCCATTATCTTTGCCAAGAAAACCCCTCGGAGGGTATTAGGGTGCTATGGTCCACAGGAAGATGAAGAGTTGGAAATGACTGAACAACAACAGCAACGTGGTTTACTCTGGCCCCGCTGTCCAGGATCAGGCCTGTTACATTTTTCTACCTTGGTGTTATCTGATACCTTAAGGTGACTGTGGAGTCTCTTTCCTGCTACTAACTCAAGGTCTTAAGCCCCCATTGACTGTGTTCCTCCTTTTTCTCTGGGGCCCCAGCTCTTCCCAGACACCAGATAAATTTTTACAGAGAGATATTTACTTCAAAGACATAGCAAGAACAAACATTTCCCCTCATATATCAGGAGCATAATTCCACCTTGGTCTCTGGAGAGGGAAGGGAGATTAAGCTCGAAGTTTTCTTTGGTTGATGCCTAATTTTCGTCCCACCAAATTCATATCCAAAACCCAGCTGAGCAGGTATCTTCAAGTCCTTGTACTTTAGGGCTTTGCTGCTGAGCTGACAGCAATACACAGCTTAGATTCCTGGACTTCCTGATCCCTGGGGCCGTATTGGGTATGGGGAAGGAGGTGGCCCTCTCAAGTCCTCCCAGGATGGGAATGAAGAAATACTTCACTCTCAGACGAAAATATAACAGAAAAGGTCCCCTCACTCATCTTCCCCCACCCCCCACCATGCCCACCACCTGTCAGTCAGATTGAAAGACTTAGCTCTGGATATGCAACCAATGGAAAAAGACTGCTCCCAACCACCTGGTAGGCCAATGTAGACTGTCTAGACAAAAGCTAGTCCTCCAGGCTCCCAGAAGCAGCTTCCATGTGAATGACACCATCTTGGGTGGTCAAGGCATACATCACACCCACATTATACTAATTTTTAAGATTAGGTGATAGGTAACATTTGCATAATATTTCACATTTACAAAATGAAATGCTTTATACCCATTTACTCATTTGATCCTCTCACTAGCTCTTTGAGGTAGGGAAGGAAGGCAAATGTTCTGGCTCCCATTTTATTAGAAACATAATGGCTGACTTTTATATAGCACTTTTTAAGACCTGCAAAGCCCTTTACATATATTACTTTATTTTGTCCTCACAACAACCCTGAGAGGTAGAGGTAGGTGCTGTTATTACACCCATTTTACAGATGAGGAAATGAGAGGCTGAGATAACAACTTGCCTAGTCACAAAATTAAGTGTTCAAAACAGGGTCCTCCTTTGTCCAAGTTCAGAGCTCTACAGATGAAGATACTGAGACTCAGAGAGGACAGGGGGCTTGTAGATTTTGTGATGGAAGGGGCTTTAGAGGTCATCTGGCCCATCCCCTTCATCTTACAGCTTAAGGTAGTTTTGTCCAAAGTCACATCCATTTAGAAGCCAAAGGGCAAGGACTCAAAATCAGAGGAGTTGATTCCAAATCCAGTCCACCTCTTTCTATAGAACCGGGTTGCCGAGGTCAAGGTTGGGGCCATAAGGAATATTTTATAAAACACAGAGCAGTGGCCTCATTCTACCACAGGCTTGAGTACAAGACCCCACACTCCACATCTGTATGAACTAAACAGGGAACAGTAATTCTAACTACATTTTCTCTGTTTTTTCCACACAGGCTACAAGGAACAGGGCATTCCACAGCAGCTGTGAGCCTCAGAGCCACCAGCAGGGAGTCCAGAAGAGACTGTGTTAAGCATCTTTGGGCCAAAGACCTTGGTGTTTTCTCTTCTGGCTTTTCATGGGTTTGGTGTGGGATTTATTTTTTGCTTTTGGGGAGGGTTTGGGGAGGGAATTTTTTTTTAAAAAAAACTTATTTATTTTGAAAAACACATCTGTTTTTTTCAGCAGGCACTGGGGGCTGCTTCTCTCTTGCTGAATCTTGAGAGAGCTGAAGACAAAAGGCATTTGGGGAATGAGTGAGGGACTCTGAGAGGTGAAGAAGGGGGCTCTGACAGAACGCCCCAAAAGGCCCCCCTGGGCTTTGGTGAAAGACCTAGCCTCTGTGGAGGTTTTAGGCTAGTAACTACAATAGGGAGGGGGAAAAGGTTATTTCCTTCCCTGTTGGTGGCAAGGAGGCACCAGAGCTTCAGAGACAAGGTCAAGAAATAGATAGAAAGGTTGTAAGCCTGAGTTAAGGGACGAGGAAGGCTTTATTCTGGGTACCTTGGCAAAACCTCTGGCTCCCCAAAGAACGCAAACGTGTACGTAGGACTCAAAAATCCTTAGATGGTGGGCCCAGGGCTTTCATTTCCCAGGAGCACCAGACCTGGGAAAGGATTGTGTCTTACTCCACTAGTAGGGCTGCCCTCACTGTCACAGCCAGCCAGCCACAGGTGAGCCTCAAAACACAGTTTAATATCCAAGAGTAGCCAAGATGGGTATTGTTTTTGGAGTTTTGACTCCTCTCATCGAGTTGGACACAACTGAAAAACAACCCAACGGTTCAAAGTCCCCCTGCCCTTCACCATGCTCTCAGGCCTCTTAGCTGCACTACATAAGTGACGTTAGCATAAGAAGTATACAGTATTGTGATTTCAGCTTTCCCAGGAAGAAGAATACAGTACCTACCTTCGATTTTCATGGCAGTGAGTTTTAGTCTCCCTCTTGTGTTATCATTGGCACAGTCCAAATCCAATTAGGCCAGGAGCTGATAACCTGCTGCAATGGCCCTCTCCACCCTGTACTTCACACAGGGGCTCATTCACCTTGCAGGGAAGGATGGTTGGAGAACCAAGAGTCCCTTCCTCAGTACTTTAGGCTTAAAAAGCTCCACACCCTCAGCCTTAATGGCAGCAAATGAGAAATTAAGGATATCAGTGCCGGATATTATTCCATTTGACCTTTAACCAAGACCCAGACCTTGGGCAGTGTGAAGGGAGAAGGGCACACTGAAGTGGGGGCATTCCAATTCATCTACCCTGTCTGTCCACTAGGCCAATTCCATTCTCACAATGGAAGGTAGAATTAGGGCTTTTCCAGACCAGGTGTTTCATTGGTACCTTTAGATAGAATAATGTTGTACCATCATCACCATCACTTGGGCCTTCATGCCTTGACTTTTCACTAGATTAAAATTTTTTTTTCATTTTTCATTTTCTAAGACAGACTCTAGGATCTCTCTCTCTTTTTGTATACTGACTGCTTTTCTCACTCTCTTTCTCCTTACTTTGCTGAAGGCCCCTTTCCTCTTTCATTTCAGCAAGGAGTTGGTCTGGGTTTGATTGGTTGGGTTGGGTTGAGCTGGAGTGTGACTTTTGGCAATCCCTGATGGTTCCCTTCTCACCAAGTCAATCTCTCTAACTTCCTGACTCCAATCTTCAATCTTGTTTGGATTCAGCCACCTCCCTGAATTTCTTCGTGCCAAAAAAATTCTGCTGCATCCAAGAGGTCAGTCAACAACCATTAGTTCTATGAAGAGGATTCTCCAAGCTGATGCTTGGAGTGGGCTGGCTGCTCTCTAGGAAGCTGAAACAAGGAAAAAGGCCTCCCCTGTAATAAGATAAAACAGCTTCAGCTGAGGAAAATAATGGGTTGGTGCCACCCACTCCCACCCTCCAGCCCACTCCCCTTCCACCTCAGACTGTACTCAAGGAGGCTGACTGACAGTCTGGGTGGAGAGAAAGACCTCAGATGGGGGGCTGGCTGCCCCCACAAGCAAGTGAGGAGGCTGGGAAAACTATTTTCTTGGCCTTGGACTGGGGTACGGGCTGAAGGGGTGGAGAGGAGATAGCAAATCTTGCAGTCTATTTAGGAAACTGAGAGCCTAAGCAATCCAGCAAATAAGTAGGGTTTCTTGAGTGACAGGTATCATTCGGAGCCTGAGTGGGATGGATTAGCACAGACACTCAGTGAGCCTTAGTGCAATTAACCATTTGGCAGCCCCTGAACACAGGCAGGTCTCTTTTTCCCAGGAGGACTGCTTTTTGAGGCAAAGGAGTTAACCCTGCTATAGAAAAATTTCCATGGAATTATGAACAAGGTAGTCCAGCCCTGACAGAAACTGTGAGAATGGCTGCTACTTAAATCTGCCAGAATAGCATTATTAGGGGGTTGGTACCAAGAGTTATTCACCAAAGTCAGGTCAACATCCCAAGTCATGATCCCCACTAGACAAACAATTATGGATATTTACATCCAGTGGAACTGAGGCAGCTAGGCAGACTGCTAAAGGATCAGCCCATTATCAGGTACATTTGCTGATTCAAATTCAGATTTGAATTTGAGAATACACACCTGGTGAGTAACAGTACTCAGTCATAATTAAGCCAGGTTCTGATTGGTGGCCACAGCAAAGAATATTCAGTTGTCTAAGAATCTGATCAGATATTTTAGACTGATCCTGTCATCAAGTCAGAATATGAGACATATCTGGTGGGGCATCGCCAAGGC
Source organism: Pseudochirops cupreus (assembly GCA_028627135.1). Classification (NCBI taxonomy): domain Eukaryota; kingdom Metazoa; phylum Chordata; class Mammalia; order Diprotodontia; family Pseudocheiridae; genus Pseudochirops; species Pseudochirops cupreus. Next base: position 106,352,773 of record CM053584.1, read on the forward strand.
TTGAAGCACTTTGCCTATGAGATATCAGATAAATAAATCTCAAGCTCAGCAAGGTAGGCATTGATACCAAGGTACAATAATTTTTCAGGTCTCAAAGGTACCCCATTGTACACTGGGAAAAGAATGTATCAGGGAATGGAGTAGTGGCCTGCACAATTCCTTATGTTCCCTTTGGTGTAGAATCTTTTTCTCATATTATGATACAATATGAAGCTGGCATGACCATTTTATGGATGGGGAATTAACTCATCTAGGGTCACATATGAAATTATTAACAGAAAGGAGAACAGACAGCTCCACTTTGTATCACATGCTATGTCATCATGGCTGTCTTTGGAATGCTTTTGTCAGATACCCTCATGCAAGTGATACAGTGCTAAATGTTAGATATGTGAGTTATACAGGTTTGGTCCTGAACTTCAAAGAATTTGCCAACACAGAGCAAATGACTCCCTCTCCAGACTGTGCTACCTCAGGGTCAGTAGTATTACAACTCCAGCATATAACCCTATAAGGAAGCTTCTCTCACTTCTCGAGTACGGTTGTCCCACCACATGATGATTCGCGATTTTTCAGTCTAACTCAACAGTGAGGGATAATTGTGACTGTTTCTCTATTTCATGTAGACAATGCTACTACATTGTATCCCCCATTCAAGTCCCACCTAGGTTGCCAGAAGCAGGTCATGGCTTGAGAAAGCGAGGTATCAGCCACACCTAAAGGGGTCAAGGAAGATGTAATTAAAACGGGTCCTTTCCTGTTGATGCCCCTAACCAACACATACCACAGAAGAGGAGAGAGAACAGGAAAGAAGAAAATAATAAGAGTTCAGATTTCTGTAGGACTTTAAAGAAGAAGAGTGGGAGAAGATGTTCTAGAATGATTCTTATGCAATCAGAAGGGGGGAAATGTAATGAAATCTCTCCCAATAAGAACCAGAGTGAGATTCAACTCATTTCTCTTCCACATCAAGGACTAACCCCTTGCAACCATCACTCAGGAATCCTGTGCCAACACTCAGCTCTTCAGTACAAAAGATATAAAATAATTTTTTCCTTTCTTCTATTAAACAAGTCCTTAAAGATGAATTCTTGTCCTTTACCTGGATGTGGAAAATATTGGCCTGAAATTGGGGATGGATGGCAGCCAGTCATCTGCCTTCTTACCCTCTGCTTCCCAAACTCAACGTGACAGAGTCACAAAGAGGATGAATTCATTGATAACTTTTAATGTACTCTGCAGGTGAAAAACACCATGAAGTTTGAGAATAACACTTTGAAAGAAAAGGAACAGCAGGGAGAATGCATCCTGAAACAAAACAGAATTATCCCCCTCTACCCCCCCACTCCAATATCTACACAATTAACATTTCTGCCAGGAGGGAACAAAGGAGAGAAGGCACAAAACCTTCCAGCCTAGCTAGAGCCTTGATATTCCTGGAGAGGAAAATATTTATTCCTGTGTTTGATGACAGGGTGCTGAGCAGTGATGGAAGGAGGCATTGAATGCAGAGGATCCAGTAAGAAGTTCTTTATACTCCTGAGGTTTTCCCAGGAGGGAAAAGATTGCTAGAATACAACTGACTTCTCTGGGAGATGGCTCATCCTTCAATGTATGTCTGTATAGATACACAGATGTCTACATAGTAGATATCTATATACCTGCATATGTAGGTCTCTATATAGACAACTATATATTATATATGAATATATAGATAATGAGCTACATATATAACTAGATATAGATATAGAGAAAACTATCTATAGGTATATACATAGATACATCTCTCTCTCCATTGGATTCTTTTCCTTCTATAGTTATCTCTTTGTCTCTGGGACTTCCTGTCTAGTCAGGGTAAATCTGGGAGACTTCACTCTGATTCTCTGCTCTTAAGACATAATACTCTATATCTTTGCAGTCCCCTTCCTCTCTTCTAGGGGGATATTGGCATTTGGAAAGATGGAATTGTCACAGTGGTGAGTGGGGGCTCCGTTGTACACCACCATGTTTTACTAACATTCTCTGCTTTTTGTATTATTGATGTGAGCCAAGAAAGCCTCTTTGTATCACATGCTATAGGATGTATAATTTAAATTCAAATTCCTGAGTTGGCATGGAGGCTTTGTTTACTGTTATTATTATTATTCCTCCTCTCAATGTTTGTATAAAGTGCTTTTGCCTTAGCTAAGGCACTATTTAAACAGCCAGGCTTGATACCCTGAGAGTAGTGGGAGTTTGGGGAAGACTCAAAAAGGGATCCCTTGCTTGCTATCTAGGTAGATTCTGTTCTCAGCTTCTGGTTGTTTGAAGTGGCTGACAGACTCATCAGAGTAGGCCTGAAGATCAGAGAGGCCTAGGACAGAAACTGATCATGTATCTACTGTCCTCCTTCTTCACCTCCCCAGGATTAATCCTATCTTGATAACCCTTATTTATGGTGTCTAGAAAGACACAATCCACTGGTCTCCAGCTTTGTACAACTGAAATAAAACAGTATCATTTCTCTTTCCCCTCTTGAGTTTGTCCCTGTGATTAGAGAGTATTTGTCCTAAGGAGAAACCTAACTCAGTAGTACATAAGGGGATCTCTCAATGGATGAATCTGACAGAATCTAGGACCTTGTGAACAATTGTGGCCTGGTCAGGCTAAAAATCTGCAGAGCTCTTCTCATTACCCTCCCCTGAGGTCCATAGGTACTCAGCACATGTTCTAGGACAGACTGACTTGATTAAGAAATGAAGTCAGGGCTATTACCAACCCATCCAGACGTTCTAACCCAACCAGACGTTTCTTCTCTGCTTAACCCTACCCACTTAGCTACATCTTATGCATGCCATGAATATTTCTGAGGCACTGTTAATATCAAATTCTGGCATTTAGGCCTCACTGCTCTCAGGCTGTTTTAAGATTATTCTTAGAGTCAAGTCCTTGGCCTATCAAGTTACTGAGCTTTTGTCTTCACCTTAAGAGTCTCAGAGCTTACTGGAGAAGGACAACTCAAACAGTAACACAGGGGTAAACACCACAGACAAACATATTGATCCAACCCAAAATGGAAGAAACTCTCAACCAGAGAAAATTCCACTTGCTTAGAGGGGAAATTCCTAATGGTTGCCACCTGATATGATAAATGTGGATTGCTTGGAAAGATGGCAATGCTTGGCATTCAATAGATACTTAATGAATAGGTTTGTTGAAGTGGAATTGAGAGATCTGGCTTCCAATACTAGCTCTGCTTCTACTGTGTAAGTCACTTCCTTTGATATGTCATCTCTAAAATGGGGATAATGGCACTTACTTCCCTGAAAGCTCCACTGGGCACAATTCACCCATGTTGAAAGAGACTGGAAGAGCAACCGCTTCTCCATCACTGTCAGAGTCAGGGACCAAAGCCATTTTTCTTAGCCTCATTGCAATTCCTTTGCCCTGGACCGCTCAGGTAAAGTTTCTCTTGAAGGATGTTGTAGGTAATACTGAGGGGAAACTTCCTGGGATAATCTTGATTTCTAAAGGAGAACAGAAATACTAATCTGCCCAGCCCTTCCTTCTCCCCCACTTCCTACCTGACACTCCTTGAATTGGTGACTTTAAGTCTCTATTTGTAGAAGGAGGCACCCATTTACCTATTTATGCCTTTAGCGTCCCGGGAGCCCAGACTAGGCCAGCCCAGCTCAGCCCAATCAAGCAGTAACCCCAATAACTGAAAGTTGACCAATACAGTGGAAAGGGCATTCACTGGTACTAGGGTCTGAGAACCTGAGTTCATATTCCACCTCTTTTCTTTTTTACTTAGGCAATATACATCTCCCAGGGCCTCGGTTTTCTCATCTCTGAAATGAAAGGGTTGGGCTAGTTTGCCTCTGAGGTACCTTCCAGCAAATAAACTTCTAATAGAAACCTCCCAGAGTGGCTCATCAACAGCTCAAGCCAGATTTCAAAGCTGAATGGTCCCAGATCCCTCATCTTGGAGGTGTGGGAAGGGGGCTGGTGACAGTGTGGATGATATTGTGATGACATAGGATAAGGACAGAGACCTGGGCTCCACTCTTCTTTCTCGCATGGATTGCTCATGCTATGGTTTTTGCCCTGAATTAGGGTGTATATAGTCTTCCCCTCTCCTGGGATAGAGCAAGTGGACAGATCTCTCCTCCCCACCTGCCCAGGGTTGCTGAAATGCCTGTTGCCCAGGTATGTTGCTACTACTCATTTTTATACACCCTTTACCTACTTTCCTGTGACCTGCAAACAGATGTTTTTTCTTGTTCAGTCGTGTCTGACTCTTCATGAACCCCATTTGGGGTTTTCTTGGCAAGGATACTAATGGGGTTTGCCATTTCCTTCTCTAGTTCATTTTACAGATGAGGAAAGTGACTTGCCCAGAGTCACAAAGCTAGTAACTGTCTGAGGCCAAATTTGAACTCAGGAAGGTGAGTCTTTCTGGCTTCAGGCCCAACATTCTATCCACTTGTGCCACTTAGCAGCCCAAACAAGTATAAAAATTGCCCCACTGTGTTACAGGGAGAGGAGCAGGGGCTACCTCTGGCCTCAGAAATTGTTTGTTTTGTCAAGAACAAAGGAGAATAGATGCTTAAGGCTTTGTAAATGAAACTCAATACTGTGGCCCCCAGTTAGCTCCAAAAAGAGGCCCCTCTACCACCATTTGCACCATGCTAGGACTCTGTCCAGCATTTCCTAAGAATGATAGTGTTGCTGTTTGGGATGCTGGGAATGTCAGGGTACAGAGGGGTCTGCCTGGAAAGAATTCAACCACTCAAGCTTTCCTTTAGTCAAATGTAACACCAATAGAAGTGGGTTAGATTCCAAGTGAATCTGCAGGCTAATGGAGGTGAGAATGATACTTTTATACAAGAAGAAGGTCAGTGAAAAGATCTTGATGGGATTAAGGAGTGGTAAGAAACTTGGGGTCACCAGGTGCATACAATGGAAGTAGTTAAGCGGTCTAGAGCCACAGTAAAGGGACTATTAAAAGGATTATTGAGTATCTTGGTGGGCTGGGCTGGGCCAGATGCCTCAGGCAGGAGAGGCCAGGGACTAGGTTTCAGGAAAGTTCAGGAACTAAGCTGCTTTCAAAGACATAAGCTTTTTCTTTTAGGGGTCCAGGTTCCATCACCCCCATCAGTAACATCTCAAGTACCCTTCCAGTTGTTGTGGTTCTGCGCTGTACTTCCTTTCTCTTGTAGCTACAGAGTCTGTGGGTCCTTCCTTGTGTTCTCATTATACTCTTGACCCCTTTCAGGTCCCCACTGCCCCTTTGCCCAGGCTCTGTCTTCTCTAGGACTTCTCAGTGGGTGAATAGGCATTGACCCAAGAGGTCCACTTTCAAGGATGGTACTCTCAACAGTGGATGACTGAGAAGTAGATGGGCTCTTTTGTTTTCTGTTGCAAAGGCAATTATCTCTCTACTGAAATCCTTTCTCTTCCTGATGTCCATCAAACTAAATTGTACAATAAACAAGACTCTCCATCTTCACTAGCTCTGCAGTGGCCAAGGAACAGAGAGGGAAGGAAAGGAGGAGAAGTGTTTATTGCCTCCCAGCTGGCTACAACTTGCCATACCTCTGAGATCCCCACCACTGTCTTCAGGGCAGTCTTCCTTCTAAGAAATCCAGAGGACAGGGGTTCTCAATCTTTTTTTGTATTATGGACCCCTTTGGTGGTCTGGTGAAGACTATGGACCCACTCTCAGGATAATGTTTTTAAACAATAAAATAAGATACATGGAATTACAAAGTAAACCAATTATATTGAAATACAATTATCACATATTTTTTAAAATACAAATTCATAGACTACAGATTAAGAACCCCTGCCCTAGGTAGATGGCAGTTGCCAACAATCTCAGACTTTTTTCATATGTAGAAATCTTAGAGTCAGTCAGTCACATAGAATTTATTAAGTATTTACTATGTGCTCACAATGTTGTAACCAGTGCCAAAATGTTTTTGGTCGTTTTTTTTTTTTTAAATTCACAGGAGTGTGTGGGTGGGGAAGGGGGGGAAGCAACACAAAAGATGTTGTATGCATCATACTGTATTTAAATGGATAAGTATTTTTGTTGTGACTTATAATGTTTCAGTACTCTGGTTGATTTCATTTTGTGATTCTCTCTTCCCCCACTTCTTTCTGTTGGACCAATTGCTGCAGATTTACATTGTCCTCAGATGAGACTTGTTCTTTGACCCATTGGGATTTCCTTATCTCTACTGCCTGGACCCAATGGGAATCCCACAACATACACATCCTTCTCCCCCTTTCCCTTTTCCCCACAGCTTTCCCTGAAATATTGGCTAGATTTCAACCAGAGCCAACTGGTGGATGCCAATGGATTACCCCAACCCTGAGTTCAAGAGGAAGAAGAAGACACCCATGTCTTAGCTCAGGGTGCCTTGGAGAAGCTTCTGTCTCCTCAGTCCCAGATCTTGCTAACTATAGGAGCCAGACTCCTAGATTAAAATTCATTTTGCTTTTACTTCCACATGGTGAAGGAGATAATTACTATATTTGAAGTTAGGACCCGAGTCTGGCATCTGCCTCTGTCACTTGCTAACTGTGTGACTTTAGACAAGTCAATTAACCTCTATGGGACTCAGTTCCCCACCTGTCAGATGAAGAGGTTGCATGGAATGACCTCTCAGGTCTTCTTCCGTCTCCAAATCTAGGATCCCATAATCCTTGATCGCTGCATGCACCCACAAGTCTGTGTGCCAGACTTCACCCCAGTGCCCACGTACAGTCTATTTGGTGGTACGACCAGGAACGAGAAGGAAACCCCACAGGAAAGCTCATCTTCTGGACCAGCTGCTGCCCAGGCCTCTTCACAGCTCCTTCTAGACCTTTCATGATCAGACCCTCTCCTCCTGCCAGCTTCCCATTTTCTGAAGGAGTCAATACACTTTAGGTTTCTGATTCAAACAGCAATTTCAGTAACTTAATGGGAATACTTTGCCGTACAGACCCCCAAATATCTTGCATATATCTCCATGTATATATATATATAAATAAATACACCCATATGTGTATATACATATATAAAGCATTATATATGTATATACATATAAAGCATGATATTTCTTTGTGCAATTCAAGTTTTTTAGGCCTGGAAGACATGACTTTTGGAAACCTTTTCTTCCTTTCCCTCTTTTCTATGTAATAAACATTCATGTGACCTTTCTGGAAGCCTCTTAAATTTCTATGTCTTATGTGTCTGAAATCTGGACAGGTTTCTGATGGGTCCTAAATATCATTCCTTCCTTTCTCTCTTTCTCTAGCTTTGGCTCTATGTATTTGCCCTCAGAAGACAGCGGATTGTTGCGGAGGGTGGTAGCTTAGGAACACTATCTCATGGTCCATTTGTCCTGGTAGGGTGGCTCTTTTGTCCTTTAGACCCTTTCTGAATCCTCTTTGGCCAGACAGGTTTGTCTAAGTCATTCTCTAAGCTCCCAGGCCTTTAGGAGGCAAGTAGGTTGGGGAGATAGAGAGCTGGGCCTGGAGTCAGGAAGTTTAACTCAGATACTAGTAACGACCAAGATGACTTGATTCAGGGGTGGCTAGATGGCACAGTGAATAGAGCACCGGCCCTGGAGTCAGGAGGACCTGTGTTCAAATGCAGCCTCAGATACTTAACTCCTACTAGCCATGTGACCTTGAGCAAATCACTTAACCCCAATTGCCCTGCCCTCCTCCCTACAAACAAAAAAGCAAAAAATACTAATAAAAAAAGATGGCTTGATTCAATTAATCACCAAGCATTTATTAAGCAAGGAAGCACTAAAGATACAAAGACAAAATGAAATAGTCCCTTAAGGATTCTGTAGTCTATACACACACACACACACACACACACACACACACACACACACACCCCTCTATATATACAGATATATATATAAATATACACACACTATATACACACATGTACACCCTCAACTTGCTGAGTTCAAATCCAGCCTCAGACACTTACTAGCTGTGTGACCCTGGGCAGGTCATTTAATCCTGTTTGCCTCAGTTTCCTCATCTGCAAAATGAGCTGGAGAAGGAAATGGCAAATCACTGCAGTAAATCTGCCAAGAAAACCCCAAATGAGGTCATTGAAGAGTAGGACACAGCTGAACCAACTGAATAACAACATGTATGTACATACCCATACATATACCGTGCACCACATATCTACACAACATAGATGTATTAATATACGCACTATACATATACATATGTATATATACATACCTAGCACAATGCACGCAGCACACATACACACATCACATACATGTGTGCAAGTGCATGTGTGTATGTGCATACAGGTAGATATATGCACTAACTTGCATGCATGTGCATATATGCATGTGTTCATATGTGTGTGTAGACACAAAATATAAATATTAAACACAGTAATCGTGTTGCTCTTCCAATACTGCTCAGTGTTTTCACATTGTATAAGGAATTGTACCATGTGGGCCATTGTTTTTCTAAGACTCTACTAACTCATTTGCAAATAAACTGGCAGAAATGGAACAAAAGGGGGCAAGCCTTTATTAAGGATGTGCTATGTGGGAGTTATTATACCAAGCACATTACAAGTATTATCTTATTTAACCCTCACAACCTTGAAGGGGAGGTGCTATTATTATCCCCATTTCACAGTTGAGGAAACTGAGGTAGAGAGGGCAAGTCACGTTGCTACTAAGTGTCTGAGGGAAAATTTGAACTCAAGCCTTCCTGACTCCAGGCCCAGCATTCTATCTACCGCACCAGCCAGCTACCTGTAAATCAATATTGCCTTTTTAGCCCTGTCTTGAGCTCCAGAAGGAAGGATTGAAGGCAACAAGCATTTATTATCTGCTCTGCCAGGCACTGTGCTAAATGCTGTAAAAATATCATCTCATTTAATCCTCACAATAAATCTTCAAGGTAGGTGCTATTATTATCCCCATTTTATAGTTGGGGAAACTAAGGCAAGTAGTTGTTGGGTGACTTGACCAGAGTCACACAGCTAGTAAGTATCTGAGGCAGGATCTGAACTCAGGCCATCTTGACTTCCAAGCTCAGCATTCTATCCATACCATACCTAGCTGCCTCTAAGTCAATATTGACAGAGGAGTTATGTTTGGAGACTGAATACCTGTCACTGTCCCCTCCTCCTCCCCACCCCCATCCCTCCCTTCTCCCCCAACCATCATCCACCCACACCTTCAAAAAAATGAATGACATAGAGTTTTCCATCATCTCTGCTCTCAGAAGGAAGAGGGACAATTCCTGGCTAAGAGAACTTTTCTTAAAAGACAGACACTGGGGCATTGAGAACATCAGGAAACTTCCTCCTCCTCCTCTTCCTCCCCACACTCTTTGATTGTTTGAGTCAGATTGTTTGCTGAATGGAGCCAGACACTGGAGACTGTTTAGCTAAGCAGATGAGCCCAGCCTGCAAGAGGGAGGGGAATATGGCATCATCAAGGAAGGGCCCCATATGATGCTTGGCTGGTAAGTAGGGAGGCATCAGATTTAGGCAGCAGTAGCTGGGAAGGTCATGATTAGTCTCGGGAATCCCTTTGCAGAATTTTTTTTAAAAGTTTGAGGATGACAGGGGAGGGAAGGAAAGGAGAGAGAAAAATATGAAAATGGAATTTGTCAAATGAAATCAGCATCTCAGAGCAGAAAGGGACCTTAGAAGACATTGTCTAATCCCTACCTGAAATGGGAATCCTTTCTCCAACCCAGAGAGCACCAGGTAAGGAAATCAGCTGCTGTCTGGGACAGACCGTCCCATGTTACTTTCACTTAAGTTGTCAAGGACTTATTAAACACCTACTTTATGCCAAGCAGGTACTAGGGACTGGGGGTACACGTATAAAAGTGAAACAGCCCCTGCCCGCACGGGAAAAAGAGGGAGAAGACAGTCACATTAGTTTTTTACCAACTCACATATTACTAAATAATAATATGGCAGAGTTTCACAGTGAGGGGAGGAAGGAGAGAGAGAGAGAGGGGGAGAGAGAGAGAGAGAGAGAGAGAGAGAGAGAGAGGGAGGGAGGGAGAGGGAGAGGACAGGAAGGGAAGAGAGAAAGAGAGAGTGTCTCAGATTCAGAAAGATGTAGGTTCAAGTCCCATATCTTTCACCAACTGGCTGTGTGACCCAAGGCATATTGCTTTACTTTTTGGTGTTCCAAGGAAACACTAAAGGCAGCAAGGTGGTCCAGTAGATAGAGCACTAGGACTTGAGTTCAAATTCAACCTCAGACACTTACTAGCTGTGTGACAATGGGCCAGTCATTTAACCTGTTTTCCTCATCTGTAAAATGGGGATAATATACCTATCTCACTGGACTGTTTTGAAGCTCAAATGAGAGAATACTTGTAAGGTGCTGTGCCCAGTACACAGTAGGTACTAAATAAAATGCTATTTCCTTCCTTTCTTGTCTGTTAGTCTGATTTGGGAGCTCTATAAATTGATGAAATCCAATAAAACACACACACAGAGTTGTGTAGCAAGTTAAGGTTTATTCAGTACTTTCCTCAGGGGCAACAGCCTGTGAGGTGGAAGATAATGACAATTTCTGGCTACATTGTGCTTGGATTTATAAAGTACAATATGTTTGTATGGCACATTTTTATAATAGACACTTAGGTATAATATATATGTAACCTCGAGTGATTCTGCACTTATCAGGGTAGGTATGAAATGGTTGGTGCTTATGGCCCTGGTTAGAAAACAAAACTCAAATAATGGACTGGAGGACCCTGAGGAAAGTACTAAATAAACCTGAACTACCTATACAATGTTCTCTCTCTGTCTCTCTCTCTCTCACTCTCTGTCTCTGTCTCCCTCTCTCCCTCTCTCTCTCTCTCTGTCTCTCTCTGTCTCTGTCTCTCTCTGTCTCTCTCACTCTCTGTCTCTCTCTGTCTCTGTCTCTGTCTCTCCCTCTCTCCCTGTCTCCCTCTCTCTGTCTCTCTCTCCCTCTCTCTGTCTCTCTCTCCTCTCTCTGTCTCTCTCTGTCTCTCTCTCTGTCTCTCTCTCTCACTGGACCTGGAATTTCATCAGTTTTATGGAGCTCCCAATATAGGCTAGCAGGGGAGAAAGGAAGGGAACAACATTTTACTTAGCACCTACTGTGTGCTGGGTATATGTATCTTTGAAAAGAATAAATTTAAGAAAACACAACAGAAGTTCAGGCAGGGGCAGGGTAGGGCTGGGCCATTGTTCATCTCATCAGCCTTATTTCTCTCTGTTACACCTGGGACAGGGAGCACTCAAGATAAAACACACAGTCACAGAAAAAGAGACACTAGAGGCAGTGGGTTGATGGAGTAGAGAGAGCACTGGGCTTGAATCAGGAAGATTCCTCTTCATGAGTTCAAATCCAGCCTCAGACACTTACTAACTCTGTGACCCTGGGCAGGTCACTGAATCCTGCTTGCTTCAGTTTCCTCATCTGTAAAATGAGCTGGAGAAGGAAACAGTAAACCACTCCAGTATCTTTGCCAAGAAAACCCCAAAAAGGGTCATGAAGAGTCAGACATGACTGAAAAGACTGAACAACAACAAATGCACCTCTCAACTTATCCATTCAGATGGAGCTCATCTCTCATGGTCTCACAGAAGGGAAATGGAGATGAGGCAGGCACCAGCTGTTGCTCCCATTTCATGCCCTGAGACAACTCCCAACATCATCCACCTGCACCTTATGCCTTCTTCTCTCCTTGTTCTCCAGAAGAGTCCCCAAACTACTGCTGCTCCAGTGCATGGGAAAAAAACAACAACCCTTAATTAGCAGCACCCTTTCTATTTGAGGGCTGATCTTGAGTTAGTCTCTGTTCTTCCCAAACTGGTAAGAAGTAAAAATCCCAAGGGGTTTTTGTGGCCAACCAGTCCTTTTCCAAGGGTTGTTACATTCAAATATACACATGAAGGGTGTCCTGAAGGTCTTACTGCAGTCATAAAATTTAATAAGCTTAATACTGTATATATGTAACTGTGTATATGCACATATATGTATATATAAAATATAATTTTATATATTTACATATATAATATATATCAACAATATTGTTTCACCACCTCACAATAGTTAATAAAATAAATAGGACAATTTTGCTGATGAGGAAATTGAGGCTCATAAAGCCTATTCAACTTGACCAATATCACATGGTTGTAAGTAACAAATTTAGCGTTTGGAACCAGATCTTTCTACTCACTCTCACTCATTCACCAAGCATTTAGTAAGTACTTACTATGTGCCACATGCTTAGAATATGAAAAAAAAAACAACAAAAAATAGTCCCTGCCCTCAAGAAGCTTATACTTTATTGAGCAAAGTATACATATATAAATTAGTATTTATAAAATAAATACAGAGGGATGGAAGGTAGTCTTAGAGGGGGAAGCACACAAAAGTCAGTGTGCCTTCCACCACACCATACCACTTGATCTATTGTATAATAGAAATATTTTTCCATCAAAAGTCATTGTGGCTAACTCTAAGCATGACTTTCTCTTAAAGTCTCTACTCTCCCTTCTCTCTCTCCAGTGGGTGGAGAAAAAACCAAATCCTCCACTGCTAAAGGAACTATGGGCTTAGAGATAATAAGATTGACTCCTGAGGAAGGTCCTAGTTCTATGGGGCATCCTTTCTCTACAAAGTTAAGGAACAAAAACAAACAGGACTTAGAAATCCCAACTGCAATAAATTCATAAAATGCTCTGAGCGCCTAGGCTATGGGTTGATTGCCAAGCTGAAAGGATGATCTGCCAGCCAGTTAAATTTAGCTCAACCATTTATCCACAAGTTTCCCTTCTCTTCTTCACATTCTCTATAACAGGAGTTTTAATCTTTTTGTGTGTCATGGACTCCCTTGGTAATGTGGTGAAGCCTACGAATCCCTTCTCAGAATAATATTTTTAAATATCTAAAATAAAACACATAGGGTTACAAAGGAAACCAAAAGTTAGTGAAAGTAAAGGTGTAACTTTTTTCCCATCCAAAGTCATGTTTGTCTTGAAATGTATCACTAGACTCCTTAGGGATCTGTGGAGACCAGATTAAGAACCCCTATATGCAAAAACACGAACACAAATGCCCTTAAAATTAACATTATCTTTACCTAACAAACCAGTTAAAATGTAAATAACCAGCATGCAACACTTTTAAATAGCAATGAAATCTTTAATGATGAAGTTTGCCACACTTTACAAGCTGCAATGAGAGAGAGAGGGGGAGGGAGGGAGGGAGGGGGA
>CM053584.1:106366521-106395802 GCA_028627135.1 Pseudochirops cupreus
TATCCAAGCCCCTGCCCCCAGTAGCAGTTCACTCTGAGTATCACACTCAGGTAGTCATCCAGGATCTGTGAGTGAAGTCTAGTGACAGGGAGATTCACTACTTCACTAAGTTTCATGAGAAAGACCATTTCATTTTCAGCTAACTCTTAGTTCTTAAGAAGTCCTCCCTCCTGGACAACACACTTCCAACCCATTGCCTTGGGTTTGCTTTCCAAAGTTAGGCAGAGCAAGCCTAATCTCTCTTCCACATGGTGTCCCATCAGATATTTGAAATTAAGAAGCCAGCTATCATATGCCCAGCAGAGGCTTCTGTTCCTGGTTAAACATCCCCTGATCTTCTCTCACATGGCATGGTTTGGAGTCCTTTTGCCATCTTAGCTCCCCCTCATCTAAGCATGCTCTAGCTTGCCAAGTGACTCAGAAGTGAGCACAGAGCCTAACGGTGTGAGCTGAGTAAAGCAGAGAACATGGGACTCTAGCTTCCTTCATTCTGAAAACTGTGTGGCCTTCAGTCTAAAAAGCCTTATTGTCTTTTTTTGAGGGGGGGAGGGAGACAACTATAGCACATGTTGACTCATGTTGAACCTTGCAGTTTACTAAAACCAACTAAGATAAGACTGTGAAAAACAAGGTGATAAGTCTCAATGTTCCATTCATGAGCCTCAAGAGTGTGAGTCTTGTGGTTCTGATAAAAAGGAGAATCCCTGGGGGGACAACACAGACCATGAGTGTAGATTTTATTCCTGTCTCTCCTTCTCCCCGCTGCAGGTCATTGGCAGCTCCCTCCTCTTCATCCATGACAAAAAAGAGCAAGCCAAGGTATGGATGATTGACTTTGGAAAAACCACACCCCTTCCGGAGGGGCAGACCCTTCAGCACAACATCCCTTGGCAGGAAGGAAACCGAGAAGATGGCTACCTCTCAGGACTGGACAATCTCATTGACATCTTAACCGAAATGTCTCAGAGTGAGGCCCTCCCCTGAGTGCCATTCCTTCCCCTTCTCTTTGTTCTCAGTCTTCTCTCCTCTCCCCTGCTATCAGGATCCTAGAACTGACTTGCAAACTGCACTATAAGACACTTTGTAGAGAAGGAGAAGGGAAAAAAAAAGAAAAAGAAATTTCCAAGCTCTCTTTTAAGTTAAAGGTGTTAAGGTTTGGGCTGTTGGTTTTGTTTTGTTTTCTTGTAAATAGAATTGCATACTAGAACAACAATAATGACAACAAGAAAGCCCAAATTCAGGTTTGACTTATTGTAGAAAAGGATCCATTTGGTTTTTGAGGGGTGGGGGCAGATGGTGACTGGCCCGGTGCTCCTCAAAGCATCTTTTAACCCCCAGCCAAATTAATGGGAGCTTTTAAATACTACATTTTGTCCTCCATCCTCCTCCAGACCAACATGTTCTTTCACTCTTGCTGAAGGGGAAAATCAGTGCAGCAGTCCCTGGTTCTGTAAGAAAGGATGCTCTAACTTTGCCCTACACAGCAGCATAGATCAGCAGCAACCCTATAGAGGGAGCCCCCGAGCAAATGCATGGGCAAGGATCAAGCTTGTCTGTGGAGACTTGCTACCATCTAGTGGCTCTTTTGGGTAATGCTTGCTCTTCTGAGCCGTCAGTTTGTCCCTCACCCCGGAAATCTTGTGTAAGAGACCTTACAATGAGAAAGACTTGCAAGAACCTGGAATGAGCAACCTTGGAGCTTCTGTAAGACTTGGAGCAGATCCTTTCATCCCACCTCCAGTTTGAAATTCAATCTTTGGGGAAGTGGAGTCATAGTATTTCTGGGTTCAGTGGCAATTTGGGGGAGGGAAGGGAGAAGGCTAGAGAACTAGGTCTCCCTATCTAAAGCTGGAAATTCAGTATCATTCCCCCAGGGCCAGATCCTACTTCTGATCTCTGATTTTCCAACCTGGGCTCATTGACTCCTCTCTCCTCAGGCAGCCTGGTGGCCTTCCACCTGAAGGGCTCACCATATCGGTGCCAAACTTAGTGTGGATACCCTTTTTAGCTTTAGTGCTTCAGTAGCATATTTCCAGAAGGAAATAAGGCCAACTCTTCCATCGATAATGAACATAACCTTTGAAGGCATTCATTTTCCTCTCTCCCAAACTTCCTTTTTTTTTCCTTTTTATGCCCCCATCTCTAAGCTAATCCTCCATGAAGCTGAAACATGAGGGTTGGAGTTGCTTAGCCAGGGTACTTGAAGAGAAAACAGCACCATAGAGGAGAGAGGTAAAAATGTGGGGACTCTTCAGCCCATGGAAAAATGTCAGGAGGTTCTCAGAAAATTCCCTGGAGGTTGCTGAAGAAGAAGGCATTGAGCTCCCATCCCTTCAGGCCCTCTATCTTTCAGACCTCCTCCTCCAAACCTTTCCTTTTCTTCATCCGCAATCATCTCCATCTATCACATATTCAGAAGGTCACAGCACTAGGAGCCCTAGGTTCTAAGAGATCTGAAATTGGTACCTGAGGGAATTTCTGGATGGTGTCATGCATGGAGGAAGCACTGTATCTTTGTATTATTATTGTCACTTTTTTCAAAAAAAAAAAAGAGAGAGAAAGGAAGAATTTGAGGCATCAAGGACTTTTTCAACCAGATATAGAAGATACCAAGTTAGCTAGATGAAAGAGAAAGAGAGAGAGAGAGAGAGAGAGAGAGAGAGAGAGAACGAGAACTATTTCTACAGTGTGTTCAAAATTGGGTTTCTGGGATGGAATTGTCCAGGTTAAGAGATTCCTGGGGCTGGGAGTTGTCTGATGACTCCTACCCACCTCCCCCTACCCACCAGGATCCCTTAGGAGAAGTACACATGGATGTACCTTGGCTATAACACCTTATGTATCGGCACATATATATTTATCTTTGCATAGCTTGGAAGTTATCAGGAGGTGATTTGATAGACTGACTAGAAGAGGGACATTGTGGAGCTGTCTGAGGGGAGCTACAAAAAATGTTAGACTTGTATAGATTTTGCTGAACAGAGAAGTGAGCTGAGTAAGCTAATTCACCCCTCCCTGCAAACAAAGAGAAACCCTATGATATGCATGTCAGCGACATGTAGTAGGAGTAGGGGGACCTGAGACCCAAGAAAGCTTTGGGTCTCTTAGGAATGTTTATTGGGGATTCTGGGCAATTCTTGACTGAGATTGCCAGCAAAAGAGGCTCCAGAGGAAATCAGTCTCCCAATCGAATCAATCAGCAAATAATTATGAATATTTGTTCCTCCCACGCAACTATAGTAAAGTCTCATGTATCCAAACCCTGCCAACCTAGAATTCTTATTAATTCAGGTGTGGGTGGGGCTGAAGTTTACTTTTACACTGTATAGGGAAAAAAAGGTTTTGCTTAGTAAAGTAATAGTTTAAACAGGGCCATCTCCAGGCATCCTGATCTAGATCTGGCCACTGGACCCAGATGGCTCTGGAGGAGAAAGTGAGGCTGGTGACTTTGCACTCCCTTCCTCACTTAAATCCAACTCACTTGCATATCATGGCATCATCTTTCTGATGTCTCGGTCTTCTTTGAGAACAAGGACAAACAACAACAGTAGTTTAAACAAGATCTAAGGAGATATTGATGTTTAACCCACAAAGTACAACTTTCAAGAACTCAATTATATGTAGATTATGTGCTAAAAAAAAATGACATTTCTTAAAGCTACTCATCAAAGCAGGTCCCTCAGGGTCTCTCCTTGAGGAGTCTTCATCAGCCTTTAGTGTGGGTTCTTGAAAACAGCAAATCTGCATTTCTTTCCAACTCTCCCATAGTTGAGATTTTTCAGTGTTTAGGCAGGTTCTCCACCTGGTGCCCAGTCCTCTTTCTCCCTGCTCCAAGTTGCTGAGGTTGACACCGTATTTCCAAGTTCCAAATCCATACTTCACCCTCCTTCCCTTTTACCACCAGATCCCCTTTTCCTGGTCCAGTTCATTGACTTTTTCATCCTGGCCTCCATATGGCAAGGGAACCCTAGCATGGGAAACCCAGAAACATTTTTTCCTTCTTTTCTCCAACTTTAGTGCCTAATTAGGTTCTCCATTGGGTCTTGGACATTTAGGGACAGGAGGAAAAAAATGACTAAGTTGTATGTATGTATGTAATTCCCTTGTCATTTTTTTTCTTTAGTAAGACTATAGCAGATAAGACAAGTCTTCTTACCTTTCTAAATTATGCAAGATTCAGTACTAATTTGTCTGCACTGTTGAGCTTGTATCCGAGTTTTATCTCTAGCTGCTTTAGGTGGATTTGCCTCTAGTGTCATGGAAGAAATTTTTAAATTATATTTATTTTGTGTTGGTTTTTTTAATTGCACAAAACACTAAGACTAAGTACATGTAAGTTTGTTTGGGTTTTTTTTAAAGCTTTTTGTTCTTTCTGAACTTACTTTCTCAGCTTTTTGGAAAGGGCCTAGAAGTAGCTTTCATGAATTTGTCAGGTTTTCTTCTCTTGTTTTTTAGCTGTATTTAGCATTGCCTTTCTCTAGACAGGGTTAGCTTCCACATGTATATAAACCAGGCCCTTGTTTGATGGGTTTCACAAAAAAAGCAGGTTGCACATTCCCATTGTTGGTGCCTTCTTTTTTGGCCAAGAGCCTTCATGCCACAGAGGTTTCTCCTTGTTCCCTCCACCCTCTGCCTGGTCATTAGATAAAAATCTGAATTGTCATAAAACACCAGCACGCAGTGCCTGTATGAAAAGCAACCAATGACCTGTAACTTTCTAAATAAAGATATATGGAAACCATCGAAAGAATCTCTCTGGTGTGTGTCTTTTGTAAAGGAAATTGTAGTGTTGTGTTGGAGTAGGTGATTTGTATTAGGATTATAGAATTCAGAGATGGAAAGGACATTCAAGACAAGTCCAGCTCTGACTTGAGAACTGAGACCCAAGAAGGGAAGTGACTTGTCCATGTCCACAAAGCTAGTAAGTGACAGAATCCCAATTAAAACTTATATTTTTTTACTCCAAAGCCTCTTTTTTCTTTAACCACAAAAGTTCCTTGATGGTCTCCGTTAATAGAGACAAGCCTAGACTGTATTGTTAAGAACTGTACAATTTGTACATCTGTACTCAAACTTTTTTGAAGCTAGTGTTTTTTACTGACTTTTCCACAAAACTTTTAAAAATTATTTATATTATTAATCAGAGAAATGTAAATTAAAACAACTGAGGTACTACCTCATGCTTATCAGATTGGCTAATATGATAGAAAAGGAAAATAATAAATGTTGGAGGGGATGTGGGAAAACTGGAACACTAATGAATTGTTGATGGAGTTGTGAACTGATCCAACCATTCTGGAGAGAAATTTGGAACTTTGCCCAAAGGGCTATAAAACTGTGCGTACCCTTGGAAGAAGGAGAAAGGGAGAGATAGAATGGGGTAAATTATCTCACATAAAAGAGGCAAGAAAAAGCTTTAACAATGGAGGGGAAAAGGAAGGAGGTGAGAGAGAATGAGTGAATCTTACTCTTATAGGATTTGGCTTAAGGAGGGAATAACATACATACTCCATTGACTATCTTGCCCTATGGGAAAGTAGGGGGAAGGGGATAAGGGTAGGGCCAATTGGGGGAGGGAGTAGTCAGAAGCAAACACTTTTGAAAAGGGAGTGTCAAAGGAGAGAATAAAATAAATGGGAGGCAGGATAGGATGGAGGGAAATATAGTTAGTCTTTTACAACATGACTATTATGGAAGTATTTTGCATAGCTACACATGTATAACCTATATTGAATTGTTTGCCTTCTCAATGAGGATGGGTAGGGAGGGAAGAAGAGAGAGAATTTGAAACAAATGTTAAAAATAGTTTTTATATGCAACTGGGAAATAAGACATACAGGCAGTGGGGTATAGAAATCTATCTTGCACTACAAGAAAGTGAGGGGGAGGAGAATACAAGGGGGATGATAGAGGGGAGAGCGGACAGGGGGAAAAGGTAATCAGAATGCATGCCATCTTGGGGTGGGAGGAGGGAAGAGATGGGGAGAAAATTTGTAATTCAAAATCTTGAGGAAATGAATGTTGAAGACTAAAGTAAATTAATTAATCTAAAAAATTTTTTAAAGCTGTGCTTTTAAATACCCTTTGATTCGGCAATATCACTGCTATCCTAAGGAGACTGAAAGAAAATGAAAGGAAAAAGGACCTATTTATACAAAAATATTTATAACAGCTCTCTTTGTGGTGGCAAAGAATTGGAAATTGAGGGGATGCCCATCAGTTGGGGAATGGCTGAACAAGCTGTGGTATATGATTGTGATGGAAATGAGGAGCAGGCAGATTTCAGAAAAACCTGGGAAGACTTAAATGAGCCAATGCAGAGTGAAGTGAGCAGAACCAGAAGAACATTGTACAAAGTAACAGCAACTTTGTATCATGACCAACGGTGGGTGACTTAGCTATTCTCATTGATACAAGGATCCAAGACAGTCCCAAAGGACTCATGATGAAAAATGCTGTCCATCTCCAGAGGGAGAACTGATGGCATCTGAATATAGACCAAAGCATACTGTTTTTTACTTTCTTTCCTGCTTTCATTTCTTTTTTTATGTTGAGTTTTCTTCCACAAAAAATGACTAATATGGAAATATGTTTTATATGATTGTACATGTGTAATCTATATCAGATTTCTTATTATCTTAGGAAGAATAGGATTTGGAACTCAAAACTTAAATGTTAAAAATTGTTTTTACATGGAATTGGGGAAAATAAAATATTAAAAAATTATTATTTAAAACTAATAGGGGTTACACAGAACTTGAGAGCTGGACAAGACCTGCGAGATTACCTTATTCAAAGCTTACTGCCCTTTTAACAAAGAAACCATGGCCCAGAACAGTTAATCCACCTGTTTAAAGTTACCCAGCAAAGAGCACAGCCAGGACCAGTCTGACTCTTCAGTGTGGTACTCTTTTCACTATGCCACACCCCTAAGGAGCAAACTTGCCAAATTCTTCATGCTTACCCCTTTAAAAAAATTAATTTTTACACTGAATATAATTAAGCACCAAATAAAACAAGTACTTCTATATACATTGTAGAAAAGGAAAGGATTATACATGACACTGAATCGCCTCACCGCTTTCCCAAGCCCTCTCTGCCAAAGGAATTATTAAGCAAGAATATGGTCAAAAGACAAGGGGCAGAAACCCCCTCGATAGTACATTGGATATTTACTTTTGTCTCTGTCTTGTGCTACCTACTTCCACCCTGGATTCCTTCTCACTTGTGGACCCCAGGTTTCCCTTTAAAGTGCTGCCCTTTGGGATTCACCATCAGCTGAGGTTCCCAGTCCCTCAAGGACCATGGGCTCTCACTGGCATTAGTCCACTCTTAGGAACTGACCCCAAAGGGTCATTATCTCTCCTTTCACCCATGTTCCCATCCTGGGAAATCTGCTTAATAAATCTTAACTATGGTTTCACTGTCTGTTTTCTCCAAAAGTGAATAATAGGTCCCCAACTCCATATAGGCACTCAACATTAAATATCAGTATTAGTTGTACAAGCCTTTATTTCGCCTGCCACAGAAAGCACAGAAGACACAAAGGACATGTAGGGCCTCATGAACAAATACAGAAACACCCAAAGGATATGAACAGTAATTTATCAAACGAAGAAATCCAAGCTATCAACAACTGTATTTTTAAAACTTGCCAAGTCATTAATTAGAGAAATACAAAATAAAGCAACATTGAGATTCCCCCTTACAGGTAAAAGATTGGCAAAGATGACAAAAAGAGGAAAAGGCAGTGTGGCAAAGGGAAACATATTAATATTAACACTGTCAGTTAACACTTCCTCTCCTCATTCCCCAGAACACTAAAATCTGGAGAATGGAAGGCACTGCCCAAGTCTGCCCTCTCCTATGTTATGGAGCAGAGTCCCTCTTATTTTCCCCATCTCTGCAGTATAGAATTTCATCATTAGAGGTGCCATTTGGGGAGGAGGATTGTAAGAGGTTGAGGGAAAGGTCCTTTGAGGTATGGAAATAAGGAAGTAAAAAATCTGAGAACCACAGTCCTGAAGGAAATGGGGACCCCACTTCTGGAGGATGTGTGAATAACTAGAAAGTCTATTTTGAAGACCTTTCCTCATTTCTGCTCTGCCTCAGACTGCAGGGACACCATCTTTCACTAACTTGAAATCTACTGTCCACATTGGTTTCTACCTTGTTGTAACCTAGGTGGTGTAGGCATTGAACATGGAGTCAGAAAGACCTGAGCTCAAATCCAGCCCCAGATATTAACTGTGTGACCCTGAGCAAGTAATTTAACCTCTATCTCAGTTTTCTCAGCTGTAAAATGGGGGCCATAATAGTACCTATCTCACAGGTTTATTATTGAGGATCAAATGAGAGAATATTTGTAAAGTGCTTAGCGCAATGCCTGGGACAGAGTAGGGGCTTAATAAATGCTCACCACCACCACCACCACCTCACATGTGTACTTGCACATATGTGTACACACACACACACAAACACACATAACACACACTCACCCTGCTGACAAAGGGTGAAGAAAAAGGGCAAGCAAATTTCATTCAGAGGTCACTGGAGGCAAAGCTAATTTTAGCAAGAAGCAAGCAATGCATTTATTAAATGCCTCCTTCTGTGCCAGGCTCTGTGCCAGGCTCTGGGCATACAGTGACCAAAATGAAACTGTGTGGACCCTCAACATTCTATTGGGAGAAATAGACACATCTATAAATATAAAGATATTCATAAACTATACACAAAGCAAATACAGTGTAATTTTGGAGGAAGAGGAACAAGTAGCTGGGAGTGGAGAGTGTGGAAGAGTATCAGAAAAGATCTGGAGGAGAAACTGGCATACAAGCTGTAATGGGAATAGGAATTTGAAGATCTTCCCTGCCCCTTAGGGGGGAGTTTGAAAACCTCCCCTGCTTTGAAAGTAAACTCTGCCCCTTGATAGGCTGAATGTAGTCACATGGAGCCTGTAGTGAGAGGAGTTTGCTGAAGAGAAGCAGAGCCCACAGGAAGCTGGGAATCAGAGCTAGTCAGATAGTGGGGGACAGAGGAACTCAGGCAAGGAGATACAGAGTTTTTTGAGTAAATATTGATCTTGTGTTGGTTTGTGGAAAGGCTGAAGGATGCTGTGGCTCTCAGCATTATTATGGCTTCTGAATATCTTTGGTACTATGATGGAATTGGCTTACTGGTTTTGGGATTCAATTTTCTAGTGTCTAAATAAATGTTTCAATTATGTTCTCTACCTGGAGAATCTGGTATATTTTGTGATCAAACATCATGTGATACTTATAGTCACAGTCTTTATTGTGGGTGCTGTAAATATTGCATTGGTCTACACAAGCCTATGTAATGTCCAGTCTTGTGACAGGGCTGCTTCCAAGAGCATTCTGTTATTTATTCATTTCCCTGCAGGAAAATTCACACTTTTCTCAGGAGAAGAGATGGTTAATCAATGAGAGGCACCTGATGTATCAGAAAGACCACACCAGCAGGTCCCTGACCAGGCCAACAAGCATGTAGCACCTCTCAATCAAATTGGGTTTTGTGCCAGTGTTTGAGTTACAAAGTGCGTCTTCATTACATGAAGCTGATCAATTGGGATGTGTGTGTGTGTGTGTGTGTGTGTGTTATGTTCATGTATATACACAACTCTACTCACTGAGGACAGGAAGTTGAAAACTAATACTGTCTCACTTAATATAAGATTTCTGGCCACCTTACTAGATGAATTGGGGTAAACAAGCCACAAAAATGTCAACTCTCTTACTCTAGAAACTGAGTTGTCCCCAGGTAGCTAAGATTATAAAATTATCTCAATCATCAATTTTGCTGGTGTAATGGTAATGGGAATTTGAAGATCTTCCCTGCCCCTTAATAAGCCTAAATTGAACTTGAGGACCTTTCCTGTTTTGAAAATAAACTCTGCCCCCTAATAGGCTGAATGTGGTCTCATGGAGCCTGTGGTGGGAAGAGTTTGCTGAAGAGTGAAACAGAGCCCACAGGAGAAGCTGGCTTTGAAGGAGGCTTATTTTTCAGGAAAGCACAACTTTTGTTACTTTGTAGTCAAGGGGGTCATGAGGGTTGTGATGTGATGTTCTCTGACCCTGGAGAAGGCTATATACACCTCTGAGGTGAGGTTTTGCTTTGGGGCTCACTTTGGGAAGAATTGTGTGATTTGGCCAGATGAGACATTGGGCAGCAGTTGAGTCCCCCAGCTTTGAAAACCCAGATGGTGTTTCTGTCTCTGGTGACTAACTAGGTATGGATATAATGGTCAGACAGCTAGAAGCCCTGTCTGTTGGTCTGCTGAATTGTGTTATTTTCTCTATTTTTGTCTGCTTGTAACTTTTGTTTGTATTCTCTGAAGTTCAGGATGCTGACTTTTTCCCTTGAATGAGGTAAGTGATTTATGTTTGATTAATTAAAGTAAGATTGTTAACCCTTTTTAAGTGGCTTTCCTTTAGAAAAGCAGATCAAAGAAACTGTGCTAGCAGTCATTCTGGGTATGCGAGGGTGCTTGCTGCTACAACTGGATACCTTTCTCCATTTTTCAGTGCTCCTATTCTGTCCTGGCAATAAATGACTTCTTATTGCCCTCCTACTGTTGAGGGCAGCTAGGTGGCCAGGTCTGAAGTCAGGAAGATTCAACTTCATAGTTCAAATATGGCCTCAGACACTCACTGTGTGACCCTGGGCAAGTCACTTAATCCTGTTTGCCTCAGATGAGGCAACTGAGAGTACCACTCCAGTATCTTTGCCAAGAGAACCCCAAATGGGGTCTTGGAGAGTTGAACACAACTGAAAAATGATGTAATAACAACTATTGAGGAAAGTAATCTACTGATCTAATTCAGTAATGCAGATAAACTAATGATAATAACACATTTATTTAGCATTTTAAAGTTTAGCTCAGAGTAGCTCTGTGAGGTGGGTAGCCTAAGTATTATTATTCCCTACTCCTGATTAACCTGATAAGGAAACTGAGAAATTCATTTATCTGCACAAGGTCAAACAACTGGTGAGAATCATTGTCAAGATTTAAAACCAGGTCTCCTCACACTGACACTCTTCATTTGAACGAAGGTACAGTATGCTATTTTTCCCAGGACTTATGTGAGTATATGGGGAAGTGTGTT
This sequence comes from Pseudochirops cupreus, assembly GCA_028627135.1. Classification (NCBI taxonomy): domain Eukaryota; kingdom Metazoa; phylum Chordata; class Mammalia; order Diprotodontia; family Pseudocheiridae; genus Pseudochirops; species Pseudochirops cupreus. The sequence goes on from CM053584.1 coordinate 106,377,648, forward strand.
TTAAAGGGGACTTATTGGGGGAGGAAAATGCTTAACCCAAAGGAATGACCCACTAGTATTGGAATTTCCTGCAGTCTAGAACCTGAAGAGATTTAGGGGAAGGGGGAGCATTTCTCAGAGCCTTCTATGATGTGGGTAAGGCCCTGCTCTACCTTCCAGGAAGGTTAGTGATCTCTGCTTAGAAGGTCAGGTAGCACAGGGGACGAGGAGGGTAGAGATTCCATTTTTAGATTTCCTGGGTCTGAGATAGGAGAGGTTCCTTATTCAGCTCTCCAAACTACACCTGGGACTTGTTGTTGGCTCTTCTTGGAGAGCTGGCAAGAAGGTTCCTAAATGCCTTGGGGCTTAGGTACACATGGTTCTCATGTAAATTGTTAATACATACAAATATTCCTTTTAAGAACCCTTCCTGCTGTCCTATATGAAGTTAAGTAAAAAGAAATCTGTCAGTCACCTAGCATTTATTAAGCACTTACTATTTGCTGGGCACTGTGCTAGGCCTAGGGAATGCATGTTGTTTGTCCTTCATTCTCAAAGAGAACCATGACATCGGGAAGGTAATGTCACGACTTGCAAAGGAATTAGATTTAAGTGAGGCAGGACTGGGCAAAGTCACTAGCCTCACTTTTTCCTCTCCTCTGGAGCCATGTGGGCCCAGTGGCAAGATATAGATTAGGACAACTGGAGATGGCCCAGGCAGTGGGAGACCTTGACCTTTTTAAGCTTTCCCAGGTCTCAGTTTGTCTGGTACAACTCCCATTCACTGATTACAGCTAGGTAAAAATGAGGCAAAGAATGGTCTCTTTTACCTAATTTAAAAAAATTGGTCCAGGAGGGAAAGACCCTCAGGGTTTCTGACCAAAACAGAAACAATTGCTATTTATGCTCACTTTGAGCCATCCAGGCCCAAACAATCAGCACTAAGTGGAACTTGGACCTATTGTTGGCCAATCAATGAGAGTCAAAGTGGTTTGGGTTTAAGGCAAAGTCCTTGAGAAAGAAATCTGGCCCATAAACCCCAAGGAGGCTTCAATGATCAAAATTCACATTCCTTTGGGCAGAGTATCCACAAGTATAACATCCTAAGTGGAGAGAAAGAGAGACAAAAACAGAGAGAGACAAAAACAGGAAAGGAGAAGGAGCTGCAGCTGCAGCTTTATTGCCCAACTGGAACTGACCAGGGAATACACAGACAAAAATCAAACCACCTGCCTTCGAAGACCTTCATTCTACTGATAGAGACTATACATGTACAGATGTTAAGCATATACACAATAAATACTAGGGGTAGGGGTTGGGGAATTACTGTCAGCTGGGGATCGTAGGAATCAGGATAGCTAATCAATCCATACATCATCCTTAGGTAGGCATTTGAGCTTTCAAGGAAACGAGAGCATCTAATGGGGGGATGAGAATGGAACATATTCCAAACATGGGAGACAGTCTAATGCAAAGGCAGAGGGATAAGAGATGAAATGTTGTATGCAAGAAATGGAAAAAAAGGCCACTCCTCTTTGGGTCAAAGGAGCTGCCTTGCCAGTTTGAATGACTCATCTCTAGGTTTGCCATCTGGGGACAGAATTTTTTTCTTTAACCTTAGCATCTCATAAATTGGTTTACTAAACATAGCACAAATGCAGCTGTTGTAGGTAACTCGCAAGGCATTTGTGGGACTGAGTTTCCTCACTGTAATATAACAGGTGGCCAGGGTTATCTCAATCACTGTGTACGGGAGACTTTGGTCGTTTCCTCCTGTTTACTGCTACCTAAAAATGCTACCGGATGTTTGGTTAACCCCATGACCAAATAAAGGTTTAAATCAGAAAAAAAAAAAAGAAAAGAAAAAAAGGCCACTTTGAATGGATCGAAGAATCCTTGAAAAAGAGTAATATGTAAAAAGGTAAGAAAGATAGATTGAATCTATGTTGTGTAGGGTTTAAAAGGCCAGAGGAATTTATGTTTGGTGCTAGGGACAATAGGGAAACCCGGGAACTTATGAAGGAATCAGGTGGTCATAACATTTTGGCAGCTGTGTGAAGGATGTAGAGAGAGGAGAGAAGAGACACAGAAACCAATTAGGGGACTTTTGTAAAAGTCCAGGCAAGAAAGAGCAGGAGCCTGAACTAGAGTGTTGATAGTTGCCTGGAGAGAAGAAAACAGACATTTGTTGTAGAGAGAGATATAATCAATAAGACTTGGTATATGGAGTAAGGGAGAATGGGGAGTTGAAATTGACATCGTTTGTGAAAATGGGTGACCGCAAAAATTATGGTTCTTGCACAGAATCGGAGAGTAAAAAATAGGAAACAAAGATTGTTTTACACACACACACACACATGCACGCACGCATGCACGAACACACATGCACACACACGAAATTCCTTCGAAAGTCTATGAGCTTGGGTGGCAGAAGTGGAGGAAAAAGAATAGGTAGGCTTTCTATCAGTCTCTCACAAAATGTATAGAGACAATATGGCACATGATGAAAAAGCAGTGGGCTCCAACAGGATATTGCGTAAGACAAGTTTTTTTTATCTTCTTAGTCTCCATTTTCTCTTCTGTCAAATGGGAATACTACTTACCGTAATAGTATTGATGTGAGGAAAGTACTCTGTAATCCTGAAAACACTCTTTAAATGTAAGACTTTATTATTAGAAAAGCAGAATGGTCCAGTGGAAAGAGAATATCTGGCCTTGGAGACAGGAAGTTGTGGGTTTAATTCCCCCTACTGACTAATACTGGCTGGGTAACCCTGGGCAATTTGCCTAACAATTGCCAATGAGCATCAATAGAGGAAGTCCCTCCCCAGAATTTTCCTACACTGATGAAATCACAGGGCTGGTCGAAACAAAAAATACCAGCAAGTACCTGCAGATAGTATTGTTGTGAGCTCAAATGAGATGGTCTATGTAAAGTGCTCTGCAAACTTTAAAGTGGTAGAAAAATGTCAGCAATCACCACTGTTCCTATTCCTGTAGTGTTTCCAAGAGGACACGAATATATTGTTATAGGAACATTTTTTTCTACCCTCCCTTGCTGGCCCCCCTGGCCCCTGAAATAGGTTCCTGGCCTGCTGCTGCCCTCACTGTGAGATCTTCAGAACTTTCATCACTGAATCTCAGAGCTGGAAATCTAATATCATCTAGTCCAACCTTTCCAGGGACAGCTAGGTGGTATAGTGGATAGAGCACCAGGCCTGGAGTCAGGAGGACTTGAATTCAAATCTAGCCTCAGGTACTTTTTAGCTGTGTGACTCTGGGCAGTCATTTAACCCTGTTTGCCTTAGTTTCCTCATCTGTAAAGTAAATTAGAGAAGGAAATTGCAAACTACTCCAGTATCTGTGCCAAGAAAAGCCCAAAAGGGACATGACTGAACAACTGAACAATAAAAACCTTACCAGAAATTTGAGTCCTTTCTACAATACGCTTTCAAAGATATCCATTTCCATATCCCAACAAATGGTTGTCCACTAAAATAGAGCTTCTTAAACTTTTTCCATTTGCAACCCTTTTTCATCAGAGAAATTTTTACGCAACTCTGGGCATATAGGTATATAAAATAGCTGTACAAATCAAACATTTACTGATAACCAATGATAAAGAAATTTATTTTTTATTTTTAAGAAATTTATTTTTAAACAATCCTTTGATATACATATAATTTTACCATTTATTTAAGATGAAAGCAAATTTGCATACTAATGAGATAGATGTACTTGTTTATTTCTACATAAAGAATTAAATCTTGGTGGAATCATTGATACTGCAGGATATAAAGCATCTTCAATGTTTTTTCAGAGTTGATTAATATTTTGATTTAACAGTCCTCAGTGCTGGGGTCAGAACCAAGGCTTCAGTGAAGTTGCACAATGTAACATGGGCAAGCACTGCCAGAAATACCTTCAATTCATTTTGTGTTTGATTTTTAATTAATTTTTGGTTGTTGCCAAATTTTTCATGACCCCCACATACAGTTACATGACCCCACTTGAGGTCATAATGCCTAGAACATCCCCAGAAAGAGGGAACTGGCTCAGCTTACCGCTATCTGTCAAGGGTACCACCATCTTCCCAGTATTCCAGGCTGGAAATCTAAGTGTCCTCCTCAATGCTGCACTCTCATATACCTCATAGTCAATCAGTTGCCAAATCCTATTGAGTTTATCTTCATAACATCTTTCACATATGCCCCTTTCTTCCTAACACTGCCCTTATTACCTCCTACCTGGACCACTGAAGTATCCTGCTTTGTGGTTTCCCTGCCTTAAGTCTCTCCCTACTTCAGTCCATTCTCCACTCAGCTGCCACAGTGTTCTTCCTATAACTTAGGTCTGACCATGTCATTGCTATCCCTTCCCCATTAATAAATTCCAGTGGTTCTCTGTTACAACCAGGACCAAATATCAAAAATCCTCTCTCTGGCTTTTAAAGTCCTTATAACCTATTTCTCACATGAGATACCACATCTCTCCACAGTTTCACTGACAGTCTCTCCTGCCTGGGAACCAAGGAGCATTGCATCATCCCAACTTGCAAGTTTGTGTCCCTCAATACGAAATCAAAGCATCCTTTGGGAGTGCCTAGCTCCACCATCCCTGTTACATATACAAAGTAATTATCGGAGAAAGGCATGGACTTAGAGTCAGAAATACTTGGGTTCAAATCTTGTTTCAGAAATTGAACAGCTATGGGACCCAGGGAATGTTTCTTAACCTCTCCACCCTCTGTTTCCATTTCCGTAAAATGGGGATAATAAACCACCTTCCACACAGAGTTGTGAAGATCAAATGTGTTACCATATGAAAAGCACTTTGAAAATAATTAAGCACTACATAAATGCTTGTTGCTGTTGTTATTGTTGTTACAGAGTATCTATGGTTTGGAGATCTTTCTGGAGATCTTTTCCAGAAGTAATTAGATCTCGATCTCTCTCTCCCTCCCTCCCTCCCTCTCTCTCTCTCTGTCTCTCTTTCTCTCTTTCTCTCTCCCTCTCCCCCCCCCCCTCAGTTATCCCTTGTCCTTGAAATGTGACTGGCTCACGACATTTTCTTACCATACAATTTCCCAGATGATGTCTTCTACCCTACTTTTTGCAGACTAGTTGGTCCTCAATGGAAATATCCAGCAGCCTATTTATATCCCCCATTTGGCTCTCTATTCCCTCAGTCCTGCAATTTCAATCCTTTAGAGACTGTGGTTTGTATTCTTACAGTCACTTCCAAAATACTGATGTTAAAATGTCACTGATTGAGGGGCTGTTGTAAGATAAGCACACTATTAGAGTACTTCTATCTCCATAACATCTCTCATATTTCCCTTTCTCTTCACATGTACATTCACTTCAATGGAGTTCAGACCCTCATCTCCTCCCTTTGGACTACCCCCCAACGACTTCCTAGCTGTTCTCCTGATCTTAAGTTTCTCCCCCACTTCAATCCATCCTCCACAAAAGGCTGCCAAAGTGACCTTCCTAAAGAAAAAACTTAATCTCATTACTCCCCTACTCAACAAATTTGTGGCTCCCTCTTATCTCTAGGAGCAAATAGAAGCTATATAGCATTCAAAGTCTTTCACAACATGGCCCCAAATCTAATTTTCCAGCCTTATTACTCATTATGGACCTTGCATCTGCTGCTCTGTCTGGTTTCAACTCCACAGAACTAGAAGCTCCACCCAGGATAAGCTCATCTCTCTAAACGCACCACCATGCTGCTAACTAAAGGCTTGATCAATGCCATTCCTCTCAGCCTCCTCTCCCCTCTGTTCAGAAGGCTGGAGGACAGATGGAACATCAAACTCCTCTCAGTGCCTTCTTTTATAGAGGCAAAACCTGGATTCTCAGATCACTCCATCTGTCATCTGCTGCCCCTTCTGATTTTGGCTCCATGGAACAAGATGGCCCCAGGCCACGTACATGTACCTCCTGGTGTCCAGGTTCTCCCTCCCCCTTCCTGCCTCCTTTTTGTGCTTTATCTCTTTTCTCAATTGTTAGTTCCTTGAGGGCAGGTATTGTCTTTCTTTTTTGTTAATTGTATCCCCAGTGCTTAGCATAGTTCTTGGCACATCATAGGTGTTCTCCCAGGCTCCAGATATTGACTCATTCATTCTCAGCTGGAGATACTTGGCCTCCTTGTGTCCCACTTAAATGCAGCATTGAACAAGACTCCCTGCTCTAGATTTCTTCCGTACTATAGTTAAGACACTCTCTGATCTCAATGGGGCAAGTGTAGAAGGCAGGACCACATCAGCCTCTTAGGTCTTCACAGTCTGACCTCCTCTATCCTGTAGCTCCAGGTCAGCATGACTACTGGGTCTAGGCAGGGGTGGGAAACCTGCGGCCTCAAGGCCACATGAGGCCCTCTAGGTCCCCAAGTATGGCCTTTTGACTGAATCCAAACAAAATCCCCTTTGGATTTGTTCTGTGAAGTTTGGATGCTGTCAAAGGGCTGCAGTTGAGGACCTAAAGGGCCATATATGGCCTTGAGACCACAGGTTCCTCACCCCTGGCCCAGAGATTTAGCAGATGCCCCTTCTCTTCCATCCAGTGTTCTCTTTCCAGTTGTCCCACTGGAGCTAACAAGACAGAATTATACAAACTGTCTAGTTCTCTTTCCAATGTCACTGCTAGATCTAAAGATTGAGGATCATTTTGTCCCATTCTTCTCATTTTATAGATAGAAAAACAGAATTCTAGGGAATTGAAGGGACCTGTCTGAACTCACACAGGTAATAAGCATCAGAGGTGGGATTTTACACAAGGTCTTCTGAGCCCAGACCTGGTATTGTTTCCCCTGCACCACAGTGTCACAGGTAGGAGGATTGAGTCCAGAAAGTCAAGTGTACCCCCCCACCCCCGCCCCCTCCATACTACCAAATGCTTCTGTCTTGCCAGAGAAAGGGATTGGGTGCAGCAAGGAGGGAAGACTAGTGGACTGGCAGCTACAGGATCTGAATTCAAATCTCAGCTCAGCAACTTATTGCTTGTGTGACCTTGTACAAGTCATTTGCCCTTTTCAGGCCTCTTTTTCCCTATTTGCAAGATAAGAAAATTTACCAAAATGACTTCTAAGGTCCCTTCAAACTCTAATCTATGATCCTATAATTTGTGCTAATAGATGGATATGCCTCCTCTCTCAGGCAAACACACTTGCTACTTTCTTTTTAAGACTTTATTTTTTTAAGACATACCTTTTATTGAAATCTTTTGGTTTTGGATTACAATCTCTTGTGAGAGGTTAGGATTAGGATTAGAGCTTAGTCTTGAGGGAGATGAATATCTTTTCTTTTAACCTCCCCCTAGACTGAGCCCTATCTTAGAACAAAGAAAAGAAATTACAGAAAAAAACATCTCATATGCTAACTATATCTGTTCATGTATACTGTCCTAATAATAGCTAATGTTCTTATAGACTTTAAGGTTTTGCAAAGGACTTGAAAAATTTTATCTTAGCTGATCTTCATGACAAACCTGGGAGGAAGGTGCTATTATTATTCCTATTTCACAGATGAGGAAACTGAGGTAGGCAGAAGTTAAGTTATTGCCCAGTGTCACATAGTATCTGAGGCTGGATTTGAACTCAGATCTTTCCCACTCCAAGTCCAGGGCACTATGCCATATACCACCTACCTCTCTTCCAGTAGTCCTTTCCCTTTTCTGCTAAGAGGAGGGAGAAATGTTTCATTCTCTCTCTGTGGTGCATGCTGTACTCTTCACCTTGTTCCTCCTCCATAGTATTCTCACTCCAAGGCTCCAATGGTCCCACCTTCCTTCTGATGGAGGGAGCCTAGTGTGGGCTGAGGAGGGATGTTGTTATTGATAGATATTAACTTGCCCTGGTAGCCAGATATCCCTTAGAACTCTACCAATGCTTAAAATGGCAGATTTCAAGAGGCATTCAAGGCAATGAAGGGGAGAGGAGGAGTTATAGGAGGAAGCACAAGTGGGAGGGAGTTACAGAAACATCAGACTAGTGAACTGGTCTTCAGTCAGTTTTTTCTGGGTGAATTTCCTAGTGTTGAGTGCTTTCAATTTTCCTCTTGTTATTGTTCTATTTGCTATACTTTTTTTGTAAATACTTTGTCTATTTGGTATGGTTACTCCAGGTTAGCTTACACTCCACCATGTTCCCTGGTTTCCACATATTTGCATTTTTTAAAAGTCTAGGTCTTCCTCTCTTGCCCAGGTTGGAAATCTAGGGACTGTGTATGGGCAGGTCCCACTCTGATCTGCACAGAAGTCTGTTGTATTTCTTACCTGGACTGACTTTTTCCTTCTTACACAACTTGGTAGGGCTCAACATATTTTTTTGTTGTTGGGGGGAAGGCAGGGCAATTTGGGGCTAAGTGATTTGCTCAAGGTCACACGGCTAATAAGTGTTAAATGTCTGAGGCTGAATTTGAATTCAAGTCCTTCAGACTCCAGGGCTGGTGCTCTATTTACTGTGCCACCTAGCCTCCCCTGGGGCTCAACATATTAATGCCAAACTTAATGTAGACATCTGAGCTGTCCACTATACCTTAGAACTCCTGGTCTCAAAAGATCAACCAGTCTCCACCTCCCTGATAAAGCTTATACATGTGCAACAAGAGTTAATTCTTTTTTTAAGCTTTTATTTGGCATTTTATTTTTCCCCAGTTACATGTAAAAACAATTTTTAAGAGCTTGTTATTAATGGTAATTCAGGGCTTGTTTCCAACCTAAATACTAGCAGCTACCACAAATGCTGGCTGGCTTTGAAGGAACCGTAGACTGTGATATCCTGTTTTCCCCATCTCCCCTGTGGCCCTCTTCTCCCTTCTCTTCTCTTTCACCTTCCCCTTACTTCTCAGTACACTGAGTAAGGGGTTTATGCAATTTTTCAGCAGTCATTAATTTAATTATGTAATGTTATTATCAGTTCCTAAACCATCTTGCCAGTGCTGCCTAGAGGAGGTAGCTGTCACTGGAGACTAGAGATGAGACTGTTTGGGGCTGGCAATTTGCAAGTATGATGTAGTGGGAAATATACTTGGTCTAGAGTCAGAGAAACAGGTTATTCAAATCCTGGCTCTGACACTATCTGCTGGATCACTTTGGCTCCCTGGGCCTTGTTTTCCTTATCCGTAAAATGGAAGAGTTGTACTAGATGACCTCTAAGCTCTAAATCTAGGGCTTAGCACAGTGTCTGGCATGCAGTAGGTGCTTAGTAAATGCTTATTGATTGTCTGATAAGAACGCCTGACCCTACAATCGTATGAAATGTAGAAACAGGTATAAAGGCATAAGCTGAACCCAAATGTCTTCTGCAAATATTTGTTCCACTAACTTGTCAGAGACCTTAGCAAGGGCATTTCTACAAGGAGAGGAAGATCCCTTGCAAACTTCTTCTTAGGGACCCCAAAATTAAATCTGAACGATGTAAATGGCTTGTTGCTTTTGCTGCTACTTCTACTATTACTACTAGTAACACTACTGCTACTATTACAACTACTGCTACTACTACTAGTACTGCTACTCCTAATGCTAGTACTGCTACTCCTAATGCTAGTACTGCTACTAGTCATAGTACTTGTTACATCTCCTTGTACTATTACTACTATGACTAGTAGCAGTACTGCTACCTTGTTTCAGTTACTACTATTGGTACTGCCATTCCTGCTGTTGCTGGTGCTATTACTGTTGCTAATATATTAATGATAATAATATAGCTAACCCTTCTGTATGTAGTACTGCAAAGCATTTTACAAATTTTATCTCCTTTGATCCTCACAACTCTGGGAGGTAGATGCTATGAAGACCTCCATTTTACAGATGAAGAAATTGAGTCCCAGAGTGGTTGAGTGAGTTGCCTGTGGTCATATGGCCAGTAAATGTCTGAGACTGGATTTGAACTCAGGTCTTTCTGACTCCATGTTCAATGCTCTGTCTACTGTGCCACCTATTTTTAAAAATAATTAGTCCTAGTGTTGGAATCCTGGTAGTGTCGTGGCAAGAAACAGAACTGGGAAAGAGACAGACATGGGTCCTGGCCCTAGCTTTTGCACTGATTTACTGGGTAAACTGGGACAAGGTACTCAACATCTCTGTGTTTCAATTTCCTCATTTATAGAACAGGAATGATAATAGAAACTTTTCCTGCCTCATAGTGTTGTGAAGAAATCTCTTTGTGAATTGTCAAGTGCAATGTGAATGCCAGCCATTGTCAAAGTGCTATAAAAACGTGATGCCAGCAGAACCCAGCATTTTGTTTTGCAATATCTTAGATTTCTATTTATAGCCTGTCTTGGGGCCTACCCTTTGACAGTTAAGAGGAGCATGAGAGACAAAAAGCCTGGGTTCAACTCTCAACTCTATCACTTATCTATGTGATCATCAGGTGTCAACCTCCACAAAACTCAGTTTCTTCATATGGAAAACAGGGATAACACTTGTATTGCCTACCAATTACTGCGTTATTGAGAATAATTTATACACTGCAAATGGCAACAGATACAAGTCATTAATATGGCAGTAGAATGGTACAGTGCAGATGGAATTATAAGATTAGAATCTTATAGAATTACAAGATCAAGGTTCAAGTTCTGATTTTGCCCCTACCACCACTGTGACCTTGAACAACATTACTTCATCTAGCTGATCCTCAAGTGTTCTTGTCTATAAAATGAGAGGTTTGCATGAGACAATCTTTGACATTCTTACCCTGTATCTATAGCAGCCTTGCTCCTCCTTTCTAGGAGCAGAATTAAGAAGGGTGAAGGGGGAGGGGCAATGGGTCCAATTATTTCTTGCCCCAAAAAGACATAGATGATTAAACAATAGCAAAGCAAGGGTTTCCAATCAAATTTATTGAGGTCCTACTATGTTCTATGGGGACATAAAAAAGGAGAGAAAAGAAGCAAAAGACCTGGTTTCTCAAGAAAATTATTTCCATTTTTTTTCACCATCTACTCCTACCTTGGACATAAACATCTTTCCATGTCTTAGCAAAATCATGTCTGGTTAAAAAAAAAATAGCAAACATTATCCTGATCCTTTTATAAAAACTGGAATGTGAATTGTACTTCTGATTACTATACTTCAAGAGAGATAATGTGAGTTCAAGAGGCATGGCCAGGGTCAGCAAGGACTTGTTTTCCAAATTTCAGAATTGTTAGGACTACGGAGACATCTCTTCAATCTTAAAAATATTTATGGGCAGGTAAGTGGTACAGAAGAGGGTTAGGTGGCATAGTGGATAGAGTGCCAGGGCTAGAGTCAGGAATACCTGAATCCAAATCCAGACTCAGACACTTGCTGGCGGTGTAACCCTGGTCAAGTCACTTAACTCTGTTTGCCTCAGTTTTCTCATCTGTAAAATGAGCTGGAGGAGGAAATGGCAAACCCCTCCAGTATCTTTGCCAAGAAAACCCCAAAAGGGGACACGAAGAGTCAGACAAATGAAAATGACTGAACAACCACAAGGTAGTGTAGTGGATAGCATCAGGCTCGGAGTCAGGAAAACTTGAGTTCAAATCTGGCCTCAGACACTTACTAGCTATATAACATGGGCAAGTGATTTAACCTCTGCCTCAATTTCCTCATCTGTTACTTGGGGATATCAATAGCACTAATTTCCTAGAGTTGTTGTGAGGATCAAATGAGATAATTTTTAAAAAACACAGCATAGTGCCTGGCACATAGTAAACACTATATAAATGCTAAATATTATAATTATAATATGAGGAGGACATGCTGGTTGATAGTTGATGCTTTTCCAATTACCATTCGTAGGTGGTAAGAGCATCTCTGACCCCCACCTCCAACACATACTCTTCTTATATCTAAGTATCCCTAAGTTCATGCAAAACTGTCCCTTAATACTGACAAAATTGTGTTGCCTCCATCATGGGTTTGTATGTATGTATTTTACATTTATATAATTCATGTTTGTAGTATTTCCCTCAGTGACAGTTTCTGAATCCCTAGTACCGAGTACAGTGCCTGATACATAATAGGCTTTTAATAGATGAATATTGATCGAAAGGTTTGGACAAATATAAAGTTCTATTTTACATAGCAGGTAAGCATGAGCACCTGAGCTGTTGATTTCATCAGCATAGGGAGCTTCTGATAAGGAAATTCCCTCCATAAATGCAGAAAAACTTGTCTATAACTCTAAATCTTAGAGAGTTGCCTAGTGATGCTAAGAATCAACTTAGTCATAGTCACATAGCTACTATATGTAAGAGAAAATACTGGAACCCAGGTCTTTCTGACTCCAAAGCTAGTCCTATGTCCACTAATAATACCAAGGGGTACCAGTAGTACAGTAAGAAGGTACATAGGGAGAGCAGCAATTTGAGTACAGTTGTGGGGGAGAAGGTGAAAGGCTGCCAATTCTATCTCTATTATCTCTAGTGTTGTTAAGGAAAGCTCCAGGAAAATCTATATGTAACATGTAATGTTATATACCTATATCTATATCTATATCTTTATCTATATAATATAGTACAGTGTTAACTTTCAGTGAGTCAGGGTATTTGAAAGAATTTATTCACCCCAACCCAAATATCGGTTGGTTCCGGGGAAAGTTTGCACTGAAGGGGAAGCAAAAGATTTTAAAAGACAGAATTGACTTAAGGGAATCTTGATTTGCTGGCTGGGTATGACTGCGGGTTTGCTTCACAAAGGAGTTGTCAACACTGCCCCTGTAAAGACAAGACTGCAAAGCAGCCGCAATTCAGTAAAGAACCAGCAGGTGGCAGTGCAAGCTCAGAAGAGAGCCAGAAGATATAAATGCAGCAGAGAATGATGACATGAGCAGATAATGACATCAGCAGCTCACAACTCACAGAAAAAAAAAATATCTCAGCAGATGGCAACAGGAAACCAGCAAGTGACATCAGCAGTTTTTCCAGGAAAGCAGTAAGTGATAAATTCAGATGTAAAGAGCTTTTCCTGGTGGGACACAGGTCTAGGAGCATGAATTGCTTGCTTTTATGAATAGTCTCCAAACCTTTATATGGCACTCTGTGGGAGGGTATGCCCTGGCACATATGGAAGAGTTCTCCTTTTCATTTACCTTGTTATTCTGTTTGATTTCGTATTTTTGTTACGAGTTAGTGGTTTGGAAAAGAAAGAAAGAAAGAAAGGAAGGAAGGAAGGAAGAAAGAAAGAAAGAAAGAAAGAAAGAAAGAAAGAAAGAAAGAGAAAGAAAGAAAGAAAGAAAGAAAGGAGGGAGGGAAGGGAGGAAGAAAGGAAGGAAGGAAGGCAGGCAGGAAGGAAGGAAACAAAGCATAGTCTGGAGGGTTACAACCTGTGGTTTTCAATAGATGCTGCTTCAAAACCTCCCTTGAACCTGAGGATAGCTTTCAGGGTAGATACTTGAGGAAGCCAAGGCTTCCATTAAATTTGTGGAAAATAATATTAATTCACATGATATTGGATTTTAAGGTTTAAGAAGCAGATGATAGATCCATATGATACTGTGTAATATTTCCATGCTTACCATCCTGTTAGTCAAAGAAACAGGGATGGATTAGATCAATCAATAGGCATTTATTAGGCACATGCTATGTATGTTCTGAACCCTATACTGAACACAGGTGATACAAAGACAAAAATGAAATAGCCCCTGGTTTACATTCTATCAAAATAAGGGGCTTTTGAGGTCAATTCCAATGCTTGTCTGAGCAAGAACCCCATTTTCAATAATCCTGACAAGTGGTCATCTAGCTTTTGCAAGATCTCCAGGGAGGGAAACTCTTCTACCTTCTGAGGCAGCTCATTCTACTTTTGTATAGCTTCAACTATTAAGAAATTTTTCCTCAGGGCAGAGCCAAGATGGCAGAGTAAAAGCAGGAACTTGCATGAGCTCCTGCACCAACCACTTCCAATACCTGTAAAATATGATTCTAAACAAATTTTAGAGCTACAGAACCCACAAAGTGACAGAGCAAAACAGATCTCCTGCTGAAGGCAGCTTGAAAGGCTGACAGGAAGGGTCTATCACACTGGGCTGGGGGCTGACCAGTCTCATGTGAGCTGCGCAGGCCCAAATCCAGGACGACCCCAACCAGTGGCACAGACTGGATAGAGCAGACTTCAGAAGAATGAATCACTGGCACCTGTGGTGGTTTCCAGACTTCTTAACCCATAAACACCAAAGAGAAAGTAAAAGGTCAGTAGGGAACTCTGTTGGAACTGGGTGGAGAAGAGCATAGTCTGGCCCTTGGCCCCGGGGTGAGAGGTGGTGGAGGTGTGACAGCTGCAGCTGCTGCTGCATGGCTGCCTCTGGAGCTCCTGGCCTGCAAATTGTAGGGGGACCAAGCGACCATTCAGAGAGTAATCATTCTTGCTTTGACCTGGATTGCATAATTTTAAAACCAGAGCTTATATATCTCTTAGACTGCCTTCACCCCCATCTCTTTCCTCTATAGGAAAAGAGGAAGGAAGGAAAGAAGGAAGGAAGGAAGGAAGGAAGAAGGAAGGGAGGAAGGGAGGGAGGGAGGGAGGGAGGGAGGGAGGAAGGAAGGGAGGAAGGAGAAAGCACCTACTATGCACCAGATATTTCACAAATATTATCTCACTGGATCTTCACAATAACCCTGGAAGGTGAGTGCTATTATTATCCCCAATTTACAGTTGAGGAAACTGAGACAGAGAGGTTAAGTGATTTGTCCAGGGTCACACAGCTGGTAAGTAGCTGAGGCCACATTTGAACTCATGCCTTCCTTCCTCCAGGTCCAGTTTTCTATTTTATAGATGAGAAAACTAAAGCCCAGAAAAGTTAAATAGATCCCCCAGAGTCACACAGCTAGTGAAGGACAACTTGTGGAGGAGATATTTTGAGGCAAGGGTGTCTTTCTGACAACCCTGAAATCACATGAAGTAGGCAATGACTTGCTCTGCCTGTGGATAGTCTGAGAACCAGAGGGAAGGGGCCTAGGGAAGCAGAAAGGATCCAGTGGGCAGGATATCAAAGTAAGAGACAATGCTATGACGGGCACATTTCAACTCCCAGCATGCCTCTACCACCTTCTTCCCCCTCCTCCTCCCCCTCTAATGGGGAGCCCTTCATCCCACAATATGACACACAGCCTTCATAACAAGTAGTGGGCACCTAGATGTTCTGTGGGTGGCACCCCTGGAACCAGGGGCTGATATGAGCCTTTGGCTTTTGAGCTAGGGGATACCTTAGGGAACAGTGAGTCCTTCCATCTTATTTTACAAATACAAAAACTATGACCAAGAAAGGTTAAGTTACTTGCTCAAGGTCACGCAAGTATAATTTGCAGAGTCAGAATTTGAACCCACACCCCTTCGTTAGAAAGCTAGTGTTCTTTCTACAGTAGCATTCCCTTCAGAGGGCATGAGGCAGAGAACTTGGTCAGCTTCCTCTGTATTTTCTTGCCAGGAGAAGCACAAGACTTTTGGGAACGGACCAACATTTCTCTTTCTGTAAAACCATAAAAGGTAAAAATCTTGGTTCTCCAGAGGCCCAGGGCTGCCCTGGGAATAAGGGGATGAGTCAGACTTACCCAGGCCTGTACAGCAGGGATGCAGACTGTTTTGATACCTTGTTAAAATGTCAGCAATATCAACCTTCCCCTCTCTGCCACCTCCACACAGCATGACACTGGAGTATGAGGGAGGGATCTGCCTTTCTCAGTGATTTCGCCTTATGTTTCTATAGGGGCTTTGTGGGGAGAGAAGGTTTCAACACACAAAAAAGTCCCCATCCTTTCCAAGGCAAAATCCTACTAGTCTGGAGTGCAGTTATCAGATGGTCCACTGGGGATGGTGGTGGACGAATGCTCACCCTTATCTGTTCACATAAATTAAATTCAGACCTTCTTGAAGGCAGGGGAGAGGCAGATAATGTGATTGTAATCTGTGGCCTTGGAGCCAAAGCTCCAGACTCATGTGCAGCTGGGTTCAGTCTGGGCACACCTGGCCTGGGAATATCAGCATTTGGAACATGTTCTCCTGGGAATACACAGTCTAAAAGTATCCTCACCTCCAAAGCAAGCGTTCAGGTTTATAAGAAGACATTGGTTATGGAATAGGTTTTATTTAACCTGCAAAAAATTCAAAGGACATCTCTCTGAATTGATAAACAGCCAAGGCAGCACCCCCCACTCCTTCTTTGTGTCAGGCAGCTCAGTGGCCCAGTGAACAGTGTTGGACTTTGGAAGACTAGAGTTCAAATGTACTTAGAGGGGCGGCTAGGTGGCGCAGTGAATAGAGCACCAGCCTTGGAGTCAGGAGGACCTGAGTTCGAATGCGACCAAAGACATTTGACACACTTACTAGCCGTGTGACTTTGGGCAAGTCACTCAACCCTAATTGCCCTCCAAAAAGCAAAAACACCCCAAACAAAACAAAATAATGGCTACCTCTAGAGTGGTTCAAGACATGGGGCCTGTACTGCTCAAAAACGGAGCAATAAGGCGTATGTGTGGGTGGGAGCAGGAACCAAAACCGTAGTAAAGAAACTCTGTGCAAGCCCCTGGGTGAAAGGAAGAAGCCCTGGCCCTCCCAAAGCTCCAGGCTGTAGAGGGAGAGATGCTGAATACTCCCATCCCTGCTGGTACCTCTGTATCTAAAACTAAAAACCTGTGGGAAAAATAGAGCCCATGGAGCAAAGGCCAAGACCTCTAGGTTATATATACTAGGGAACTGGACAATTTGCTTCAAGGGGGAAGTAAGACAGGATAAGGAAAGACCAAAGCTCCCCACAATGACTGGATTTTAGATTTAAATTAATCCAGAGACCCCCATAAAATTAGAATGATTCAAAGGGATACTCACCCTGGGAACCAAAATCTGGTCCTACATGACATTTGGGTGCAAGAAAAACCCCATGTCAAGACAATACCACATTAATACTGATTTTACCTGGGACTGTTGAGCAGACCTTGGAAGGTCTCAGGGAGGTGTGTTCAATAAAAGAACCACCTTACTCCAGTACTATGATCATAAGTGCTTTTTCTGATAGGTCAGAAAGAACCAGTTCCCGCCCACAGCAGTTTCCCCCCCCCAACACACAGCGGTCCCCCAAACATATTACTACCCTTGGTAAGCTCCCCTACAAGGGAAATGAACTCATGTTGTCAAGAGAATTGAGCAGCCTTTACCCCTACCCCGTGAGTCTCACCCATAGCCATAACTAGGACAGAGGCACTAAGGTTTTACCTCTCAGTGGGAAATTTGGAGGAGGCCAAGAGTACCATATAGAGAATGATTTTCCTTGCCCAACTCTTAAAATTTTTTTCTTTCGGTTTTTATTACCAGTTCCAAATTTTCTCCCTTTCTCCAGCTCCTCCCTCACCTACTGAGAAAGCAAGAAATATGATACCCATTATACATCCATAGTCAAGTGAAATATTTCCACATTAGCCACATTGCTGGAGGGTAGGATGCAGCAAGAAAAATAAAGAAAAAAATATGCTTCAATCTACACTCAGAGTTCATCAGTTCTTTTTCTGGAGGTGGATAGTATTTTTGGAAGTGGATGAGTGTTTTGGAATTGTTGTGGATCATTGTATTGATCAGAGTAGCTAAGTCTTTAATAATTGGCTATCATTACAATATTACTGTTACTGCGTACAATGTTCTCCTGGTTCTTCTCACTTCACTTTGCATCAGTTCATATAAGTCTTCCCGGTTTTTCCTGAAATCATCCCCTTCATTATTTCTTACAATACAATAGTATTCCATCATAAACAGATGTTACAACTTGTTCAGCCATTCCCTAGTTGACAAGCCTCCCCCTCAGTTCCCAATTCTTTGCTATCACAAAAACAGAATTGCTACAGATATTTTTGTACATATAGGTCCTTTTCCTTTTTCTTTAATTTCTTTGGGGTTATAGACCCAGGAGTGGTGTTGCTGGGCCAAAGAGTATGCACAGTTTTATAGCCCTTTGGACTTAGTTCCAAATTGTTCTCCAGAACAGTTAGATCAGTTCACAACTCCACCAGCAGTGCATTAGTGTCCCATTTCTCCCACTTCCCTCCAACATTTATCACTTTCCTTTTCTGTCATGTTAGCCAATGTGATGGGTATGAGGTGGTACCTCAGAGTTGTTTTAAGTTGTGTTTCTCTGATCAATAGTGATGTACAGCATTTTTTTATGTGATTATAAATAGCTTTGATTTCCTCTTCTGAAAGCCACCTATTCATATCCTTTAA